>OX328124.1:53042333-53212333 GCA_946811695.1 Gonocerus acuteangulatus | reverse complement strand
CATAATGAGGTTAAAGTTTGAAGAGCAGTTTGGCTCCACTTTGAGGATCATCATCATCACCAAGGGCCCCCGCCTCCTACGTCTAAACCATACATCCGAAATTTCATCAAGTACTCACAACAACTTTCTGTCGTTCCTTTGTATGCACGATCTGAAGGGCACTCGACCAACCTTGAAGCACGACTGCGTTAACGGTCTCATGACTCCTTATAAACTCCATATTCCCTTTCATAACAAAAGTTAACTAACAATAATAAAGCAGAA
This sequence comes from Gonocerus acuteangulatus, assembly GCA_946811695.1. Classification (NCBI taxonomy): domain Eukaryota; kingdom Metazoa; phylum Arthropoda; class Insecta; order Hemiptera; family Coreidae; genus Gonocerus; species Gonocerus acuteangulatus. Next base: position 53,212,069 of record OX328124.1, on the reverse strand, counting down.
ATCTGTATTTAAATTAACAAATAATGAGCATGTGGCCTGGATAGAAAAATAATTGTGTAATTCTGAACAGATCATTGGTTCTGAAACGAAACTAGTGTTCTGATCAGTCGGGTTATAATGGATAATAAAACTACATTAAAAAATAAAGTTTAAAAAAAGAACATTCAATTTTAAAACGCCAGGGGATCATATGGAATTTTTATCAGGAGTATCTCTGATATTGATGGTTAACAATCATATCTTTATTTAGTAAAGTTTACTTTAGCACTATGTATATCAACTTTTACGTCGAAGGTAGAAAACCTACAGCCGATAACGTGTTAACAGACATATATTTTTTTCGAGAGGCATTTTTAGTACCTAGTAGTTTGGTCATGCCAGCACTCTTAATAGTTAGATTGCTCCAGCGTGTAAATCGATTGTTTCCAACCCAGAATCGACTCAGTACTTCAGTACAGTAAAATAACAAATTCTCGAAGAAGTTGGACTAGAAATACAAATTTGTATGCGCGCAATATTTTATTCATTCTGACCTGAAGAGTGCTGCGCCTAGCTAATAATGGGAGCTTCAATATAAACATTTTAAAAGAGATTTTATGATATTTACTCTTTAATTGTATTCAGAAGAAATTAATCAAAACTTTGAAGTTTTTAATTTATTGAGAATTGCATTTACATATTCTCTTATGAATATTGTAACAGTTTTGGAAATTCTTATTGAACTAATTTCAATTGTAAAACCGATTATACGGAACTTTTATATATGTACACAACTCGGAAACGACTTATAATATATGCGATTTATAATAGGAAAAATTAAATTCTGCACAAAATACATTCGACTTTGTTAAAATAAAAAGATACGATTAAAATCAGTTGTACCAAGTATTAATAGTCTGAATTTTAATATATATATATATACATTTAAAGACAATAAAAAAATAAAATTTCATCAAATAATGATTTTCGGATTTTTAAAAACTAAAAGTATCCCACTAATGCTTTGTTAACTCAGCAAATTCCTGAGGCGGGTAAACATTTAAGACAAAAATGAAACGTTTTTTTTTTATTTATAATATGTTATGATTTTCGCAATGAACAAATATTGCTCTTTGTTAATGTCATTAAATTTTCTAATCTAAAGTTGCTCCTACAAAACACACGTGACACATACATGCGTGTATGTATTAAAGTAACATATGTTTGAAGAGATTTTTTAATATTTGAAACTTCAGCTTTAAATATCTGTATCTCTATGAGGACATTTAAAAGTGTAGCTAAGAGTAAGATAACCCCAGCTGTAAAGCGAGAACGGTGGGATGAGTAAAAATAAATGTTAATATTTATTTTAATGGGTATATGTTTATTCTCCGTGTATACACATAGTCACGGACGCACTACCAGTACTTGAACTGTCAGATGGTATTTGATATAATTTTGAGCTAAGCTGTTACAAGCAGTCGAGCAAGAACCACTTCAACTCGTCTAACTACAGACTTTTTTATCAGTAGGTACATGGTTTACATTTGCTTCTATCTCTTTGCTATAACAATCGCTAACAAATCTGCATTATAGGAGCTTTCCGAAATTAGTTGCAGTTTTATCCATAATTTAAGGTTAACTCACAAAGTGGCATTTACTCCTAAATATTGTATATTGTATTGCCAATTTATCTGAAACAAATTGGTAATCTAAAACACTTGTGAAGTAGTGACGAATCTTTTTCAAGGTCTTTATCATAATATATATATATATATAAAATATATGTAAATAATTACAAGGAAGAAGAATCACAACAGTAGGAAAACTTCACTTATCAGGACAAAAGGTTAAAAAAAATTATTCTTCTACTGACCCTTTTCTTAATCTTCTTATTTTCGTGCTAGGCGGAAGGTCAAATAATAAAAACTACTACTAAAGTTGTTGAAACCATACAGTTTCACCAACTTTATTGCCTCCCTACATGTTTCACATCTTTATTGGTGCCTCTTCAGGGGAAAAAGTTACAAATGTAAAACTAACAGCTTCAACCTGAGGAGGATAACCTTCCACCAGTACGCCCACGTCTAGACTGTGTCTGTACGTGGCCGGATTCTGTATGGTGAAGTTTTTATTATTTGACCTTCCGCCTGGCAGGAATATATAAAAAAAAAAAATGTTTTCGAAGTGCATATTAGGTAAACAAATGATCATAGTTGATCATAGTTCTATACAGAACTTAGCTGAGAATAAGTAAAGAAAATTAACAGAGACCCAAAGTGGGCAGAGAAACACATTAGCATCTGCACAATGGCAAAAAAAACACATAAACGCCAAAATAAAAGTATTATTTTTTTTTTAAATCTGACGATTTTAAAAGAAATTGCGTTTTCTCTTATCCGATCGCAACCATTTAGGAACGTCTGTTGTGTATAATTAAATAAAAAATATAGTCCAGTAGTAGTTAAAGCGTGCTCAGACATATATTAATACAGAACTAGAGCAAAATTGTTTGTTGTTATTTTTTATTTATATACAAAATGTGCCTTTCTTAGGAATGTGCTTAAATGGGCAGCTCCTGCGTGACGGACGCTTTTAAAATAACTTACATATGAAGGGGTCGGGGCAAAATGGTGCCAAGCAACATTTTTAACAAAACTTACTTAAATGTAGCTACTATATGTTGGATATTATGTGGGACTATCAGGTGAAATGATTGGTGGCATCAATATTACGTAGCACACAGAGCTTGTAGTCATATTTTAGTAGTACATATTTGCATCATAGACCCATGGTCTCACATAATATCCAACATATAGCAGCTACAGTTAAGTTTTGTTCAAAATGTTGCTCGGCACTATTTTGCCCCGACCCCTTCATATACAATGTTGTGGAATGTCATGAGATATGGAAGTCAATTAGGGAAATTATTTTGGTGACTATGCAGGCTATATAATTTTCCGGTAAAATTATTTTTATATGTATATTTATATAAATATTTTAAAATTAAATGAAGTAGAAGGAAAATAGCTGGATTTCTAAATAGAACAAGGACTTTGCAGTGATCATCCATTCCGATAAGGCTTATAATCCGGTCGGATGAAAACAGCTGTCCCTGCGGCGCTACGTGTGGAGACGAGGGAGAGAGAAGGGTTGTTTGCATAATGAGGTAGAGAAGTTTGTAGTGCAGAGGTTGGCACTACTGGAAGACAGGATCATCATCATCATCAAGGAAACCCTCCTACAGACCTTTATCTAGCCCTTGGCAGACCGCTCTTTCGCACCTAACTACCTTCTACACGGCATTAGTTCCACCTTAATCGCCATCCGTCTCCTTATCAACACGACACAAAAAAATAAAACAGAAAGACGTTGATATTTTTTCCTACAAATAATACAATAGAATTATTTTAGCGAATAACCTCATTTCTTTTCTCGGAGGAAATTAGTACATAACCAATTAGCTGGTTTTATTTCAAGGATTTCATAAGTTTGTTCTGTAAATATTTACGCGCAAAACTTTCTTGTAAAAAATACATGAGACTTTTGCATGATCCCTTCCACGTACAAATAACATTTTTAAAAAATCCTTAGAAATAATCATAAAAATTATTTGTTAAAATAATATCAGGCTGTACCGTATGATATGTCAGTTTTGTTTACTTTGCGATTTAATCCTTTCCCTTTTTTATTTCATTATATACAAACATCATTGTTATTCATATAGAACTAAAGCCCTTTTATTCCTATTATTTAATTAGTAACTTGCGTACTATGTTATGAGAACGATCCTCTGAAAAAAATAAAAATTAAATTATGACTTCAACGGAAATCCGTATTATTTTTCGTTATGAATTAAAGCTCGGTCATAGCGCTGCTGAGGCGTGTATGAACATTAACACGGCGTTCGGGGAGGGAACGGTGAATGAATGAACTGTTTACCGGTGGTTTTCCAGGTTTCGATGTGGAAATTTTGACCTTGACAACGAGGAGCGAGGAAGGCCAGAAACCAAGCTCGACAATGACCACCTGAAAGAAAGGGTTGAAGCTTGTCCCTCAAAAAGCACTAGGGAATATGCCAAAGAACTCGGAGTAAGGGCCACGACAGTTTCAAGACATTTGAAGGAAATCGGCAAGTCCAAAACTGACATTTCATACGGTACAGCGTGATATTAAGAGGTAATACTCCCTTGTGCGATCAAAATCAAAGTCATTTTCTTGAATTTATAAATAACAAACAAAGAAATATTTTTTAATTCTTTATATCAAAAGTTTTATATGGGATGTTAAAGTATCCAAAAAAACAAAGTTTCAATCCTCCAAAAAGAGTGCCTGATGAACGGAAACCTCTTTTTCATGGGCGATAGTCTACAGGCGGCAATTTTTAATCGAAATTTAATAGAAAAACGTTAAATAAAGTAATGTATGTTGGATGTTAACGAAGGAAAATAACATAAATACATAAAATAGTAAAGTAATATATATTATTGAAGCGAACTGAATGCTCTACAACCCTATAACCGACATTTATTTTTTGGGTTCATCGTTGAAGAGATATCCGGTCGAGAATAGAAAAATGTGCGTTTTTCCCCAAAAAGGGGAGCCATTCAAGAGAATATTTCGAAAACCAAAGATATCTTGAAAAACTTTATTAAGTTGAACTTGTAGCATATTTAATCAGCTTTCATTTGTTATAGACTGGTCATGTCGCTAGGACGCAGAGTTTCCAAGATACAAGTGAAAACCCTGATATAAGTGAAAAATGGGACCTTCTACTCCCACCCCTCCCTCCGGCACAAAGGGTACGGGTGTGGACTTTTGATATGTTGACCTCCTAGCCGAAACAAACTTATGAAGTCAAAAATTTTGTTCCAAAAATTTCCACCTATAGCTGTTGTTAAGCATTCGTTGCCTGGACTGATAGGGATTTCTCTCGGAAAATCGTATTTTTTGTCCATTTAAAAATTGTTTCGTCAAATATACACTGTTAGACAAAAAAATTGCAAAAAAAAAAAAAAAAAAAAAAAAATACAAGGTAGTATTATCCCTTAATAGCAGTAATAAGAGAATATACTTTATGGGAAGAGCGGAAACTAATTGCTTTCAAAACAACTTCATCACAATCCGCTGTCCGGGCCCAAAATATTTATGGCTGAATTGTGCTCACTAGCGTATTGGGGTGTTAAAAATAGAAGGCTACTTAAAAAAAAAAATACTCTCAATCACTTACATAGATAACAGGATAATTTTCAAGGTGTGTAACTTTATATATAGAAAGAAATTATTTTTCATCGTTGTGTTAATTAATATATAAATAAATCTCAATGGCCTTGAAAATTTGTATGGTGAAATTGTTCATGTCTGATCGTGTCAGGATATCATCATGTTATTCCTTTTGTCATGTAAATGTGGGGATTAGCTCTGTTTTTTTGTTTGCATGCCATTTTAGCGCGTTCCCTCCTTTCTCCAAAGGGTGGAACGCGCCATTCACTAGAAGATATGAGCGTAAAATATCAGAAGAACATTCATGACAAGATTACATTCTGGAATATCAGCTATGAAAGATATAGCACCGAAAAAAGGAGGTTTCATAGACATTTTTTTATCATTGTATCAGCATTATTTCAAACAAAGCAAATCCCCCTGATGTCCGATCTTATCGGTCCCTCATGTAGAAAAAAAAAACCTTGCCTAACCCTTGGAAATGAAGAAAAATAACCGCCATAAAAGAGGTCGAGGATATAAAACCAGACGGAGAGAGCTTGTACTTTTATTGGCTCTCCCCCGGGAGTGATTGATAGAGGAGATGCGTGCATGTGACTCTATTGGCCCGGGCGACAAGAAATTGTAATTCTTGAGGGTTCCGGAGCTAGGACGAGAACAGGGGGAGATCGGAGTGGTGATTTTTCACCACTAAACCCCACCCTATCCTCTCCCACCCCACTGGAATCCATCATTATGGCCGACGAGAGCTGTTTTTCTAGGCATCAAAGCCCAATTTGTTTCTGGGGGAGAGACTACAATTTGTACCGAAGATGGTTCCCGCCCTCTTGTCAAAAATGATTTATTAAAACATTCTTCAAAAAAAAAAAAAATAAATAAAATAACTATTTTACGATATAGAAAAGTAAAATACTCCTAATGTTAACTTGAAACCTTCCTTAAAGTTATTTATCAAACCACAGTATAATACACAGGATAGGATAAGACATGAATGAGTTCATATTCAAAACATTCTTTTTTTACTTCTTCAGAGATGTTGATTTGGTAGTCTTTGGCCATACAAAAAAAAATGTTTATTCATAATTTGTGCTAATAACTAGACAAATCTATAGAATAACGATGGTAATAAACAATATAAAAATAATAATGTGCGCAAAAGAAGAAAACTATTTAGTTTACAATACTTCGACCAAACACAACGTGGGAAAATGCCATTGCTCCTATCAATTTTCAAAGTTCCTTCCATCATGGAGAACATTCGTCATCCTTTGCAATATGGTCTCCATTCCTCCCAACTACCTTAGCCATGTTAATTAACATTTAATTTAATTTTTAATTACTCTTCTCTTTAACTTCCCCGGGATATTATGACGGTTATGAGGAGCATAAATATGTGAGAGCAGCAGTTTTTAACAGTCACAGATCCGTGTCAAAAGAACTAGGTGAACGCTGGCCCAGCGCAGATCTCTGTTAATAACAGCAAATGGCTTAAAAAGAATAAGAGAGACATGCAAAATAAAAACAGAAAACAAACTGCAGGAGGAAAAGAGAAAGTGATGACGAAATGAAATAGCAAGTAGCTTCTGACGTCACAAATAAGAAGAAATGGAAAACTCCAAGACTGAGAGAGGAAGTGAAAATAGAGAGGGAAGGGGGAGAATGGCCGATAGAAAGAGGGAGAAAGGTTATTGAGTTTAAAGGGAGCTGTGAAGAAGCAGAAAAGGAAATGACAAAGGAGAGATATGCAGAATACGAAATAGAAAATCCATGTAAAAAAAGAAACAGTGTGAGGGAGAGGCAGCGAGAGATAGAGATAGAAAGAGGTAGAGAGAGATATAGAGGTAGAGAGGGGGGGGGGGTAAGCTGTTTTTCCGAGCTCGAGCCCCCACCCCTAATTTGAAAGGGGATAGAGTAACCAACAAGAAGACCAAGGTAAGGCAACTCCTCCCATCTCCACTGGCAGCCCTTTAAGCCTTCCTTGTCTTAAGGGTAACTTAATATCAAGATTACAAACATTATTGTATAAGATTTTCTACCCGACATATTAAGCTTATAATTTACCCAGGGAATTAGGTTCGCAGGGAAACAACTTGAAACGCAATCTTAGCTGGTTTTATATGTTTTTGTTCGTAAAATTTCAAATTTAATTGGAGCATTTAACTTCGTAAGTCCGAAGAAGGAGGAAATTTGTTGTTTTTTTTTTCAGTTTTAATAAGAAGGCAAACTTTTATGTGTGACGTAAAAATGAAAATAAAATTTTAGGTTCAATTTTGTATAAGCCTTAAACGATTCTACCTACTATACCAAACCTTTCAGGGTGGAATATCGCCGAAGTTGATCGCCAAGGAATAAAAACCATATCTATTATATATAAATACTGGCCCGATAACATATATCAAGAAATTGGCCAATATCTAACCTGATGGCGTTTCCAACCACCATGAACGCAGGATTAGAAGTGGGCGTTCACCCAGGACCCAAGTTATATATGTGCTCTTGACAAAAATATTCTTTAACTGCAAAGAGACTCGTTATATGACGCTGAAAACATTTACAGAATTATATAATGACATTAAGTGAAATTGGTTCATTAGGAGTTTGCTCCGTATTCAAATTATTGATCTGCACCTAACAGCTAATTTTAGGTTGCCTTAAGCGGAACACGCTGCATAATTATCGAAAAAAGTATAAATGGGTACAATAAAATTATGCAAAATCAAGCCAATAGAAGGAGTGGGGTTACCTGTAAATAACACCAGGGGTCGTAATACATTAACGGGATTAAATTGTATTTAGACTTGTTGTGAAGACAGTATGTACAACTTAAGTAAAATCTTCTTTTCCTGCAATGTAAGTATAATAAATGACACATTTATCAGTGCATATAAGTATATTCCACAATTCTAAACAAAAGTATTAAAATAATATTTAATGCCAACGGCCATAGCCACGTTGCTTGCACCGGTTCCCGCTGATCACCGAATTTCAAGCCCTCGGGCGTGGCCAGGCCAGTAGCTGATTGGGTGACCGCCCATGTAATGTTGGCATTATAAAAGGTTCGCAACCTGTAGATAGCTCGGAGCTAGTAGCCCAATTGTTGATAAGCTGTTAAAACCCCCCAAAAATAGCACTTCATCCTACAGGTAAGTATAATGCTTCATATAAAAAAAATAATAAAATAGTTTGATATTTTACGTAGAAATAAAAACAAAAACTCGGAGAAATAATGGATTTACGTCTTGTACCTTACATAAATCTAGTGTACAACGTTACCATGTCAAACGGTCCACTTATCAAAATCCTGAAGTCCACTCCCTATCGAGCGTCACCCACCTACTCTGCCTAAATGCGACACTGGAGATAGTGTCTCAGAGATTTGACAGTGAGCAGTGACCAAGTTAAATGTTAGCAATAGCTTTATCTTCCTTCAAGTGCGTATATGTCCATGGCTAACCGATCTCTCTTCGACTCCAGTCACTGGTAGGATTAAAAGGAAGCTGGGGTAGCCCCATTCAAGGTCTTCTGACGAAGGGAGGCCTTGAACACGAAACCTTCTTTTATTTGCGCGGTTCCTCCCTCCCTTCATAGGGGGTGCCGACTAGAAAATTTTGCTTTCCAGAACCCCTAGAGACCGAAAAAACGATGGTTCAAATTTGTATATATATATATATATATATATATATATATATATATATATATATATATATATGTATATGTATATATATATATATATATATATATATATATATATATATATATATATTTGTCTGTTCGCTTATTTCCGGCCCCCCTAATGGTCCGATTTTGATGAAATTTTCTACAAAGATCTTTCGTCTCATTTCAAAGGTCAAGTTCGTTAACCAGCAGAATCCGCCCACCGGAACATGTTTTTCGGAGCGAATGTCGCGCGAAAAAAATCGTTCCGCTTACTTCAAATGCTTGGAAGTACTCGTTTAATAGGCTTCTTGGCCAAGGAAAACGAATAAAACCATTTTCAAGGCGATAGCTTTAACCGTTTTCGAGAAAATTGGAAAAATAGTTGTTGAATACCGTTTTTGGTTTGGGTACTTACAACCATGGGATTCAGTTGAAACATTTTCTGCATGTTCAACTTTCATCAAAACTAATATGTTGAAATTTTGGTTACGTTTGGAGTTAAGGAAGGGTTAGAATAAAATATTTTATTAACAGACATGAAAAGTTTTGGTAACTTTGTAAGTTTTCCTTAATATCTCTAAAACGGTTGAGAATCTTGGGAAGCAAAAGTTTACCATTCGAAAGCTTACTAAATTTTCTACAAAAAAGATTCTAAAGAAATTGTTGATTAGTTATTGCCAATCGGAGAAATAAGTGCTTAAAACTTCAAATGTGTTTGTTTTGTTCTTTTGACCGGGTTTTCGTAGTTGTTTAGCTCACATTTTAATGGGTTGTTGTTTTTTTTAAATTGCATTTATTTATAGAATTAGTATTACTGTAGAAGAAATCAAGAAAATTAAAAATATTTTGATATTTGAAATAACTATTTGTATTAGTGGGGTTGGCCAACCAGTGGTGGGTGGATTCCAGGTATAAGGGTACGTTGCCCCTTGGTAACGGGCCCTTTGTTTACGGGGGAAAGGTTGAACCAAAATAATAACGGTTTCTATTTCAATCTTCCCAAATGACACTAGGGATAAAAACTGAACCGCGCTAAGATGACGCAGTACATGCGAGTCGGCCTTTTTTATCTTATTACCAGACGTGTACATATACAGTATGTAATAATCAATAAAGAAAATTGATTAAAATACAAAACAAAAAAATTATTTTCGTTTAGAGCCTTCCGCTCAAATTGAGGAACATAAATATGTTTTAGGTCCACCCAACAAACCTATGCAACACTTTTTTGTAACTTTTTTCAGTTTAGTCATCCCTAAAGCATATTTATGCTGAAAATTCATGTAAAAGTACAAAGCGTACTTACTTGTTTGTAGAATCTAAATCAAAGGTAAAACTAAGAGGAATTAGAACAAGTCCTTTTTATTCCGTCGTTGTTTCGGTGGCCTTTGGGCAAGTTATTATTTATCTGTATGCATTAGCATATCAGCCAGATGTAATAGTACTATCTATAATAAGCGTGTTTGTAACCATATAAATAAAACAGGATTTTTCAGTAATTAGGAATGAAGCTGGTACTTTTCGTAAGCACTAGTTAAGTCATCATGATACTTAAACAAAGGTGTTGTATGCGTAAGGAACTTTATTATTTAAGCAAAAGCAATTAATAATTACCCATCATATTCAAACAATGTTCGTTATTTATTTTACATTAGTGTTATAATAAACTTAAATAAAACACCAAAAAAAATGTACGTCACGCAGGAGCTTCATAACTAAGCACTTTCCTCAGAATTGGGTGGTGTCGAGTGCATTCCTGATTAATTTGCTTAAAATAACCTAGATAGATAAATAAAATAGAAACATAAATAGTTCTGCTCTTTTGAATTTATTATGAGCACATGTTTCAATTATTAATTTTGTAATTAATTTCCTTCCAGAGTTTTGTGTATGTGGGGTACTACACTAAGTAATAAATACACAAAGCTTCACGTTTTCGTCTACTGATCTTGATGAATAAAATATAATAAAAATTACGACTGGTATTGGCAAATAACTAATTTGGCTCCAGGGTAAACCCCCCCTCTTAATGAACCAATTTAGTTTATTTTTACAAAAAAATTTTCTCTTCAGTTGACCACAAGAAATACCGAGTTTCGTTGAAATTTAACAAAAATTAAGGCTAATATTGGCAAATAACTACATTGGCTCCGGAGTAAGCCCCTCCTCCAGACGGACCGATTTTGTTAGTTAACGAACTCGTTCAATCGTTTGATGGGGGAATACTATATACCAAGTTTCGTGGCGAAAAAACAAAAACTCTGGCCTGTATTGTGTTAACGGACACATATATAACTATAACTATATAACTATATATATATATATATATATATATATATATATGCATATGCATGTATATCTGTGGTTTGGTGCTAAAAGAGCCAATGTCATTTTTTTCATATTTTGAGTTTTTTATTTACTTCCCTTAAAATACATGCAAAAAAAAAACAAATATACATGTATATAAATATATATATATAAATATACATGTATGTATATGATACAAATATATATATATATATATATATATATATATATATATATATATATATATATATATATACATATATATATATATATATATATATATATATATATAATATATTTATATATTTGGTTTTATGCAAGTATTTTAAGTTAAGTAAATGAAAACACAAAATATGAAAAAATTGACATAGGCCCTTTTAGCACCAAGCCACAGATATATATATATATATATATATATATATATATATATATATATATATATATATATATAGATATAGATATAGATATAAATTTTAACTGGGGTCATTTTTGGTGTCTACTTGGTAGGATCGATAAAGATTCGAAGAAATTTTTCAAAAATTCCGTCATGAGTGCAACCTCAATAGCTACTTTCTTTAGGAGGAAAGTGCTAAAAGAACTCAATTTTTAGGATAATTATGGGTTAACATGAGGAATAATTTTGGCTGGGACGGAAAATAAATTAATTTTCAAATGAATTATCAAAATCCACTCCGCCAAGACTTGGGCTATCCGCAATTTCCTGTGGCGAAGACACGACCATAACACTGAAAAATGAATGAACTGATCCAAGAAGCCTCTAAGTGACTTGCAAAGAGGGTCCTGAGACCTGGGAATTGGGGGGCGGGGCCTTGGAGGTGGCCTCAATTTTCAACTTGGTATACCACATGAATATTTTAGCAGCAACTACTCAACCTGCTTGTAGCCATGTTTGGAATTTCAAATTCATGACAGGGCTTTCCGAATTTCTGCATCACTAGAGCTCTCAACAAGAAACGTTATCTATAATTTTGAATACTCTATCCTGCAGGCGAAAACTAATAAGAAATATTTTATGATATAGCAACTTCCCTATGGACTGGGGAACTCCAATTCTCTTGGAGCTGACGAAGGCTTGAAAATCAATCCGAACCATTGGAAAAATTGGTAGGATTTCAATACGAATAAAGAGTTTAATTAAAACAACAATTCTTTTCATCTGCTATCTGAACCAATTTTTTTCATTTATTTTACACAACGTTTCAGCTTAATGGAATTCTACCTGTTGTTTAAATTTCAGTGCTAAATGTCAAGCTTACGTTTATATTTCACTTAATTATTAGAAGCTCGTTCTTGCTTCTTTTTCCAATAAATAAGCTTGCGATAACTTAAAATATTACTATTATTATATGTCGAAGAAACGAGAAAAAAATCGTATATACTCTAAGAGTGATATTCAGTTTTTCTTAAATACTTTCCTCCTTGAGTATTAATTGTTTTTACATTAATGCATTTTGTAATGTTTTGGAAGATTGGGGGTCTGAGGTCAAGGCCTTGGAACATCATCCTCGATTAAGGACAGAAAGACGTTGAAAGGAGCCTATCCAACTAGCCCTCTTCTGCTCCGACCGATGGATGGAGTTCTTTTTTCAACTAAAAATATAAAGAATGAGTGTAGCACGATTTGTTACCCGCAAGGATTTTTAAACAAGAAAAACAGGGAAAATAGAAATGCCACCGGACTATTGACAGGTTAGAGATTGGCATCAAGAAAGAAACGACTCGAAAGAAGAGAAGTGAAAGTATCGGAAAAGTGTGCGATACCGGTGACAAATATATCACTCCGACAGAAGGATAAGCTTTTTTCTTCTTAATACCCAGTTCATGAATAACTTTATAACATTTATAATATTTTTTTTTCTTATAATAATAATATACAAATTCTTCAGTTTAGCGCTTTCAAAAGAATTTGTTGAAAAATGTCTTCACATGTTTATCGATTTGACCAACTAAACACCAAATTTTTTTATTCTTCTTCAGGTCAATTGGGAGTATTTTTTCGTTATTAATTCAGCTTTATTTTCCAGAGGGACGTTTTTTAACGATATATTTCGCAGCAATCGCGTCCTGATTCATCAGACAGGTGTCCATTTCAGATGCTAACCCAAAACAAATGACAGTGCAATATAGTTAACCAGCAAAATTGGTCAATTAAAAATGTTTTTACTGTGGACAAAAAATATGAATATTCCCGAAACGGTTGATATTTGTCTAATATGGTTTTGTAGTAAAAATAAACTTATGGTTTGTAGAAAAAATAAACTAAATCGGTTATTTAGAAAAGCAGATTTACTCCTGAACCTGGGGATTAGAGGAAGGGACAATTTTAAATATTTAAGTGTAAAATGGTGAGTTTTGAGCTCTCTAGACACCTAGTAAACCAGGGTAAATGTTGAAGACTATTTTCGTTTATACAGGCTTTTTTTTTACAGTAAATGTTCTCACCAAAACTAAATTTCGAGTGGTGGGCTGGATCCCCCTTATATACGCGCATGGGGGGAACATTGCAACTGTCGCGTAGATGTTTTGAATGAATAATAGTTTGTTTTTTTTCACAGATGCCGCGTATGATTGATTTTAACGGAGGATGTGAGTGTTTATTAAATTTTCAATTAAAATTAGAACCACCATTTTCGTAATCTATGGGATCTGAAACGTTCTAATCGCCACTTCTGGATTACGTCATGAGGTTAACCTCCGAAGCGGGTTTCCTCCTTATGGAAGTGCTGAAAGCAATAAATAACACAGGATCACTAAACGCTAAGTGTAGTTGTATAGTTTTCATTCCCATAATAAAATACAATAACAATGATTGGAAGAGAACTTCTGAAAATTACATTTTAACCCTAGATTTACCAGACCAGTCATTTTGACTGGTCGTGCAATTTCTATTCAAAGTTCCTACTACACACAACATTTGCTTTCCTAAATTATGTTATGACTTTTGTAGGTGTAAGTAGAGAATACATTTAATGAACTTTATATATATTAGTAACAAATATATTTTTTCTTATTGACATTAGTCTGGTATATCTAGTGTTAATGGAAATCTGATAATGAAAACTGATATATTGTCAAATTAGGAAAACGTAAATAATTAGTTCACCTAACAATCTTTAGGAAGAAAAGCCAACAGTGTGGATTGGACGTTGAAATGGATAAGGTTTAAGGGAGGAAACCCAGCGGTAGGCAGACTAACTTAAGCACCAGTTTGTAACATCAGGGATCACAAAAACAGGAGCACCACCTGATACCAGTTTGGACCAACTTAGCTTACCACCAACTCTCTTCTCAACAACCCTCAAAGGGCAATAACTCATGCTGATATCAAACTACGGAATGGCTGGCTAGTTTGGATAGAAAATCACCCGAGGAGTACAACCCTCACCTAATTATTCCTCAATCGTCCCGGGAACATAGAATCCCTCAATCCTATCCTCTTACGGCGCATCTGTATCGAGGGCATATGCGCGAATAGAGTATAGTGATGTTAAAGTATCTTGCATGAGTCTCTTATCACAACGAGGAAGCACGAGCCTAAGTTGTAGTTTTTTTATGATTGATAAATCAGTGCATGCATATAATTTTCATTATTTTATTTCATTATATATTATATATTTTTTATTCTATATTTTTTGTGTTTTATTTATCAGGACACGTAATATAACAAGTCATAACCTCATCAAGAAGTATGGGACAACACAAATAAATCAAATAAAGGAATTATTACTAAATATAAGAGGTGTAGTTCATGATACAACCAGATTCTGTTGAAATTTAATTCAAGCAAAGTCGGGAAGATTGCTAGAATTTTTCAAGAAGGAAACTGTAGCGTAGCGATCGTTTTATCAGATAGTAAGATATCATAAAAGAGTGATCGTAAAGATAGTGGATTTAGTGTAGCCGTTATGAGCAAGTGCCGGCTGATAAGGACTTTATAATTTAATTAATTTTTCAAAAGAAAATTAATATAACATTATAGAATAAGTATTATATTTCAATTAAAGACACTGATAATTGGGACCCTTCTGTCGACCTCCCAAGATCCTAATAAAACATTAATGAAGTAAAACGACTGCAGAATTGCGTTTTTCATCCAACCCATGAACGAAGACACTAGAAGGAAACATCTTTAGTGCTTGACGGGATTTGAACTGAGGCTCCAGCTTATTATATTAGTCCACTGCTCTATCACTGAGCTAACCTCGCCCCCACCAGTATTCTTTAATAACCTTAAATTACCCTCTTCTGAAATAGTTTGCTACCTTGGATTAGTCTCTATACTTTCCTGGTAACATCACAAGAAAATTTAAAAGGTAGGCGCTAAATAGATGGCTACACAAATTTACATTTAAGTACAAGAAAACAAACTGATCCTTTACCAGTTGACGTACGTTCAAGGAAACTTTGGGGAACTGCGAACGCATCTAACATCAGATATAATCCTAAGTATTCAAAACCACCGTTAGGTGTCAAGAAACGGCTGTTTCTCCCTTTTTCACTATGTAATTCGAGTGATTTTATTTTAATTGATTAATGATTGTTATTATTTATTTCTTTGATTTTGATTAAAACAAGTTGTTATATTTCTGTACATTGAAATGTGGAGGTCCCACTGTGAAGGAGTACATTATGTGAGGTTCTCTCTGATTCGAATGATTGTTATATTTTTATGATGAGTTTTTAATATCAAGGTCGCGATTCAGTACATTTGATTCGTCTCAGTCTTTGATTGTTTCAAATCATTAATTGTTATGGGTTTTAATGAATTCCACAAATCAAACTAGTATTTCTAAAGTGACACAACTGAAAAAAAACTCAACTGAAAATGTGTCAATCTTGCCTGTGTAGGGGGAATAGCATTACAGAAAGAATGACTCAAGTGCCCCCTGGTTTACAAGCCCTGATGATGGTTCGTACAGTTTTGATCGTTGACTAAGAGATATTTACCAATGTATTTCATAGTCATAACTGAAAAACAACAAATTTTGAGTTGTGTCACTAGAAATACTAGTGCGATATATTTTTTATATGAAAAAAAAAATGTTAAACAGAATATAAATAAAAAGATCCTGTAATGAAAGAATAATGTCATACGAAATCACCCAAATCCAGATAACCTCCTAAGCTAGTGAAAACACAACACGAGAAGGAAGTAATTAGGCTTAATAACATTTTACTACATTATATTCTTCAACTTTCTATAACAAAATGTACTACGCTACAATATTTGTGTCATCCGAAAAAGTTTTATTGTTTTGAAAGGATATTAATCACTTCAATATTGACAAATCAAAAATTACTTCTGCAACAATTATATTGAATCTTAGGGAATAAGATTTAAAAATAAATAAAGAAGTTTTCAAATAATCGCAGTAGGGATATACAAATATACAGAGAAAGAAGGCAAAATAGGGGGTCAGAATTCAAACTAAAAAAAGAAAAAAATAGAAAGAAAGAAAATGTTTCTGAGATGTTCCTCGGTGAGCACTTCATAAATTATTCTGCAGTTTTCTAGCCCCAAAAAATGCGGCAGTTCTCAGATTTATAATTCAGTTAGATTTTCCTTAATCCCTTCCTTTTTGTTTTTCATGCTTGCAAGTTATTTAGATGTTATCTCGTTATCTCTTCCTACAATATTAAAATTTGACCAGCAGCCCTTTTGGTCCCAGCAGATAAAACTTAAATATGCCCTCAAAACGACCTATCTTTTGTTAATAGCAAAATTCCTCACAACAATTCAGGACCTTGGAAGAGTAAGGGCGAATCAGAAAAATCGACTTTTTTTAATTTTATTTTCTGATTTAGAAAGATCATGACGCTACGTCTTGTTTCTCTGGTTCGCCTTTAGTTCTCCCAAGTTAAAGTGAATAGCAGCATCATCATGAAAAATGCAATATCCCATTTCAAGGGCATATCCCGGGTCTGAAACGTCCCTCCTAGTATTTTGTTACCCATAAATCACTCGTAAAAATTATAACTAAAACATTGAATTTCAATTTCATACTTTTTCAATCAGGTTTATGAATCAGCGTTCCATCGACTAAATATTCACCCTCGCTATCATGAAGCGCTTCTAGAACTTAGACTTCAAATTCCCAACATCCGGAACTCGTGGTTCGCCCTTACTCTTTTAAGGTCCTGAATTGACTAAAATGGTTTATTTTGTTTCGTTTTCCCCGTATTTCTTTCTTTTTAGGGCTTGCCAACCTTAGGCCCTTTAACGCCATCGAATGAAACTTATATTATATTTTACGGTGGACAATTTTCCTCATGTTTTTGACGTTATTAATTGATTAAGTCAGCTTTGAGATTATGAGTAGTAAATTGTTGTTTTTATTATGAATTTGTTATTACTCCAGGTACACTAGAATCCGGTCGTGTGTTAACTGGCTTTGTTAGCAGAAGTTTTTGTATTGCCAAAAGCACATCGGACTTAATCCAAAATTACAATCAGTCTATGGTGGACCTGATCTGGTATGGTCAGGACAAGAAATGGCTTAACCTGTATTCAGCCAAAACACCGGGATGATTTGTATGTGTTATACAAAATAAAAGTAGGTCAAATCTCAAAATTACGATTCCAAAAACTGTAAATAACATTTTTATTTAATTTACTATATTTTTAATCACCTTCGAAAATCATTTTCAGTTTGAGGTTATTGAAAACCAAGGGGACCAGATCCTATAATTAAGACTGATTTCACCCTAACAGATTTTATTTATTTTTTTTTTTTTTTAACTAAAGCAGAACGGAGTATTCAGATTATCCAGGCTCTTGACGAAGTTCATTAATATTCCATCCGAGCTACATAGCAGTCAAGCAAAATTAAATTAATGAAAAATCCTTTTCTGAGTTATTGCATTAAACTTTCCAGAAAATAGAGTAAATTATATTTTGATTTGAATTGGATGAGCAAGGTTTGCAAATTTACAAAAACTGTTTGCAAGATGAAAAGTATAAATAAACTATTCAGACTTTTACTGCCTAGTGAGAATAATCTAGAATTATTTTTGCAGGATGCAGTAAAAACCTAATGTTTATAAATTTCATTTTTTCCCAATATGAAATATAAAAATCTCTTCCTTTCCTTAAGGACAGGAACTATGGTTTAAATATTTCAAAATATGACTTGCATATTAGATAAAACTAGCAGTTAAATGTTTTAGATTATTAAAAAAATATATAATAACGGTTCTTTCATTTAGTTATTAATTTCATATTTGCCATGATTCTGATGATTCGCATTTATTGATTGATATTATTTTAATACTAATAGATACAAGTTAGAGAAAACTCTAGAGATTAAATACTATTTTGGCAATATTTCAAGACATATTTATGCAAGTGGTATGACTTAAAGTAATTACAATCTTAAAGTGAAGATTAATTAAATTTAGTATTAATAATACTAAATGAGGATTCGATATCTCTTACATAAAAAAAGAGGTATACAGGGTGTCCCGTAAATGTCTAGTCATATTGTGAGGGGTGATAGAGGACCCTTAGGGGAACAAAAAATGTTCTATGACGATTTCCCGAATTCTCGCCCATAAGGGAGAAAACGTCGTTTTATTGTTTTTTCGAGACAAACGTACTTTTTAGAAGAATAATCGTTGTAGCTCCGTCCCAGGTGGTACTACTAAAAAAGGTTTGTGAGCCCAATCGAAAGCTGAGTAAATTTACTATAAGACTAGTTGGGAGTAAACGTAAAAATGAATGAATGTAAGTATGTATATCTTACCAAAAGAAGGCAATTCTAAATTTCCTGACATTTTATTGATATTTCTTTCCAGCGTTACTCCTCAATAAGCAGGATCTGAGATTTCCGGGTTTCAGAAAAACTTCCTCATTTAACCAGCTTTCCATTCATGTATCACAACCCTGTGTTATTGAAGTATTTGAACGATTTAAGAACAAAAGTTTTAAAAAAAACATGGATCTGTGAAAAGAAAATTATATTTTTTTCTTCAATTTATTCAAAAAGCTGAAGGGAAATATTTATTTTTATAAATGTTTACATAAATATTAAGTAAATATTTACTTAAAACAATAAAAAAAATTACTCCCACGAATATAAAAAAAAATCTTAAAACAGTAAATAAATAAAATACACATTTATTTTGAATTTGTTAATTCAGGTAACTAATACTGGGTCCAGGAGGCGGCCATTAAGGAACCCCAACCATACATTAACCTCAAAAATTACTATTTTTACCTATATCACGCATTTGAACACATTTTTACAGGACTATGTACATATTATTTATGAGGGATAGAATTTTTAATTACCACAACAAAAATGCATGGGCTCAGAATCCCAGTGAGTCTCACAAGCGTAGCCGACAGTATTAATTTAAGGTAAAGCATTTGTTTTCTAAATATAAGTACCTGTAAAAATGTGTTCAAATGTGTGATCTAGGTAAAAATAATAATTTTTGAGGTTAATGTATGGTTGGGGTTCCTTAATGGCCGCCTCCTGGACCCAGTATTAGTTACCTGAATTAACAAATTCAAAATAAATGTGTATTTTATTTATTTACTGTTTTAGGATTTTTTTTTATATTCGTGGGAGTAATTTTTTTTATTGTTTTAAGTAAATATTTACTTAATATTTATGTAAACATTTATAAAAATAAATATTTCCCTTCAGCTTTTTGAATAAATTGAAGAAAAAAATATAATTTTCTTTTCACAGATCCATGTTTTTTTGTACTTAAACCGTTCAAATACTTCAATAAAACAGGGTTGTGATACATGAATGGAAAGCTGGTTAAATGAGGAAGTTTTTCTGAAACCCGGAAATCTCATTTCCTGCCCATTGAGGAGTAACGCTGGAAAGAAATATCAATAAAATGTCAGGAAATTTAGAATTGCCTTCTTTTGGTAAGATATACATACTTACATTCATTCATTTTTACGTTTACTCCCAACTAGTCTTATAGTAAATTTACTCAGCTTTCGATTGGTTTCACTCCCTTTCTAGTAGTACCACCTGGGACGGAGCTACAACGATTATGTTTCTAAAAACCACGTTTGTCTCGATAAAACAATAAAACGA
This sequence comes from Gonocerus acuteangulatus, assembly GCA_946811695.1. Taxonomy (NCBI): domain Eukaryota; kingdom Metazoa; phylum Arthropoda; class Insecta; order Hemiptera; family Coreidae; genus Gonocerus; species Gonocerus acuteangulatus. The sequence continues at coordinate 53,191,823 of OX328124.1, read as the reverse complement.
CGTTTTCTCCCTTATGGGCGAGAATTCGGGAAATCGTCATAGAAGATTTTTTGTTCCCCTAAGGGTCCTCTATCACTTCTCTCAATATGACTAGACATTTACGGGACACCCTGTATATAAAAAAAATTACAATTGGGACCCTCAAATCAAACCGGTGCTCAGACCAAAGTCAAAGAACGAATTCACAGCCAATAATTATTAGTTTGAGGTCATTTTTTTCATCAGGTTATAATGATTGAGGAACATCTTCCACTCGAAACGTTTTTATTTGAGTAGACCACGTGATATATATCACATAATTTATCAAAATCAATAAAGATAATTGTATTTATCAAAGTAGCTATGAATAAAAGGTGTTGGGAGCCAGTAGTTGTAGGCTCACCATCTTGTAGGAAAATAAAAAAGGCCAACCTTCACTGATTGAAAAAGTTTATTTCACAAAGCGCTTTCGAGACCAGGTTTTATCATCAGTGTCTGTCGACAACAACATAACAAATATATTAACAACTAATCTAAAATCAATAATAAAATTAATATAAAATTTAAGAACAAGAAGTTCCAGTCAACAGATTAAATACAGCGAAAGTCAGGAACGTTCAAACTTTAACATACAAAACAACGAATAACCCCCCCAAGACACATACCGACTATTACCGAATAAAAAACGAGTAATAAACACAATTATTAAAAAGAAGAAAAAGGCTTAATACAGAAATAGAAAAAAATAAGCAAAAAACAAAACAAAAAAAAACTTGTATATGCTTTGTATGCAAGCTGCTGGGATATGCACAGCACGCCAGAGTGGTGCCAAAAACCTTTAGGTACTTGAATCTTCCTGATTTTGGTATAGTTTTTAAGGTATTTTGTAGTGCTGAGTCGAATGAGACCACAGCCAATTCGATAAAATCGTTATTTCGGAAGATAAACGGGTTTTATAGAACGAAAACCGCGAAAACAACACATTTTATCAATTTTCACACACACATTTTACTCAATTGGTAGAGATATGTATCCTTCCAAATGTATTTTTGAGTGCTGAGTTGAATAAATTAACAAACAATGTAATACAGTTAATTGGTCTCGACGTATTCCTCCTATTACTTGCTATCACAAAGTGTTCAACAACACTCCGCAAACATAGTAACGGTAAATTCATTTTTCGTAAAATAATCGCATCGCTTCACTTTATTAGGCTGTGCACATATACGGCCGAGTACGGCGAAGAAATGTATATGAAAGCAACTTCAAAACATGTACTTTTAGGCAACACTATTTTTTATTTTTTGTTTGTACCTTGCTAGATCAGCATTGATTTCCAACGCATTTAAGAGCCAGGGGGGATTCGTTAGTGGGCCGTCAGTCAATATTTCGGAGTCATTAATATTGTATTTCAGTTGTATTTCTCTATATCTTACACTCTATATCTCTATCTTCACTGATGGTTCCAAAACAGATAATGGTGTAGGAGCAGCAGCTGGAATAGATGAGCAAGTAATGACAAAAAGAATCAACAATCAGGCGAGTATCTTTACAGCTGAGCTCTATGGCATCCTTATTGGCCTGGAAAATATACTTGTTACAGATACAAGGGATATCGTACTTTACACGGACTCACACAGCGCACTTGAAGCACTTACACCTACACACATCATCCACTATTACAACGAATACTATTTCAGGCCCACACACTAAACAGAGATGTTACCATCCACTGGCTTCCAGGTCACGAAAACTTTGGTAAAAGTTCGTTGGCCGACTCTCATGCAAAAACAGCCTCTGAACAAACAAACGTAGAAATAGCAAGACTAACCCACCAAGACTGGACAAACAGAACAAAAGACATTATAACATTATTCTGGCAAAATTCGTGGACACAACTAACAGAAAATAAACTCCGTTCTATCAAACATTAAATTAACAAATTTCGGCCGCAAAATGACGCCTATGCTACAGAAAAACTGGACCTCAAAAAAGATAGTTAGGCCTATGACATGATGGTCAATAACAGTTATAATGGGCATGGTACACTTCCAATTGCTGTATATTTAAAATGCTCAAATATATTATATACAGAATAGTTTTTAACAATAAAGTTACGCTTATAAAATAGAAAAGAAAATAGTTCTGTATAAATTACTGTTGTGTTGGTTGAACCAGTCCATTAAAACTTTTCTCAGTTATCTGCCCTGCCTCCAGGATTCTGAAACTGTTCTCAATTTTGAAGCCAATGGTACTTTGAACGGGTTTTTGGTTTATCATAAATAATTAGTATTTAAATCTAATAGGCGTAGATTGTTTTCATATGAACTAATAAAGACGTCGAAAAATGGGCGTTTATCGTATCGAGGTGGTTGACAAATGCAACTAGAACTCTCAGATTGTACGTACGTGAAGAAATGCCCTGACCTGAACTTCAAGAACTAGTTTTGTTTATATTGAAATCATACATACCAATGTGGTTTACTATCAAAACAAGTACACACTTTGCAGACGGTCCAAAACTTGATTACCAAGCAAAACAATCTATGAGGTAGTTGCCCAAACTTTTACTTCATGTTGTCGATCATGTAATTGATCAGAATGGTTTTATCGCCCATCCTGGATACTTACTGTTAGCAGTGACTCCAGATTACAAGAAACATATAAGAGACCCTGGCCTTTGAAAAATCCTGAAGGCAGGGCAAATAACTGAGAACAGTAATAATGGACAGGTCCAATTAACACAACAGTAATTTATACAGAACTATGTTCTTTTCTATTTTATAAGCGTAACTTTATTGTTAAAAACTATTCTGTATCTTAAATATCTTATCTAAGCTTTTTAAATATACAGCAATTGGAAGTGTACCTTGGCCGTTATAACTGTTATTGCCCATCATGTCATAGGCCTAACTATCTTTTTTGAGGTCCAGTTTTTCTGTAGCATAGGCGTCATTTTGCGGGCGAAATTTGTTAATTTATTTACACCATAATAAAATACAATGTTTTTATGTTAAAAAATAGAAACACTGTAACTATTACGTTTAAAAAAAAGTATATTAAAGATACATAAAATAACTCTTAAAAATGCGAAATTTCAATATCTGGGCAACTTTTGAGCCCTTTGCACGACTGAAAGATATCAACTGATCTAAACCAAATTAATACACAATGTTTTTAGGCTCTATTCGAAGACGTTAAAAACTATTGTATTAAGAAATCATCAAATTCAAAAATTTAAAAAATATTCGCAAAAAGTAAGATTTTTCATATTTTGTAAAATTTCAAAGCCAATGCGCGAACGGAAGATGTCAACCGATTTTGATCATTTTTGTTTCCTTTTATTTCTCTATATAATTCGCAACTTTCCCGGACTATTACAACTTCGAAATAAAAAAATGAGTTTTTTCGGCCCACCCTAATGAATATCCCTTCTGATCCATACCTAGGATGCAAATGCAAAAAGACTGGTGTACAATAATAATGTAAATAAACTTAATTTAAAATCATGCAATCTAATATTATATGTGTATGTATATATGTGTGTAAATAATAAAAACAAATTTATTAAGCATAATGTGATGTAAATATGTAAATAGACAATACGTTGATATAATGTAATTTAGTAATATAGATATATGTATGTATATATGTATGTATGTATGTATGTATGTATGTGTGTGTGTGTGTGTGTGTGTGTGTGTGTGTGTGTGTGTGTGTGTGTGTGTGTGTGTGTGTGTGTGTGCGGGTGTGTGTATGTGTATATATATATATATATATATATATATATATATATATATATATATGTATAATCTAAGTATATAAGACAATGTAATGTGTATATGTAATGTTTGTAATAACTATATGTAAGGTGTACATCGCCATAAAGCGGAACACCAATAAATAAATAGGTAACACTATAGCTAAGTACCGCTTTTTTTTCTACACCAAATAAACTACGGATAATTCAGTTACATTACAGATATCTTCACAATCTTCGTGCACCAAGTTCGTGGTACATTTTGGCAAAAAAGAAAATTCGTTTAAAAGCTACATATACTCATGAAACTTCCTGCGTAATATCAATTTTTCAGGAAAAAAATAAGTGGTATAAAATATTGTTTTACTTTTCACTAAAAAATGGGAGATTTTTACTCATTGAGAAAACAGTCAACAAAATGATTTTTTATGATCATACCTATAAATAAAATGGAAAAGCAACATTACATCAGTATTCTACAACACAAAATTACGTATACAAAAATGTTAGTTCAAACGCGATCAAACACCTTCGGTTTTGGAGGTTTTTTCCCTCTCGGCACCACTGAGCGCCACCGCCTAGTAACTATGAATGATTTTATGTAAAAACGACTATCGATTTCTTAAACAGTTTTTTTTTTTTCAAGTGTCCCGAGGTAATACCAGCTTTATCCATCCTGAGAAAAATATCGACTCCTTAATAACAAAAATAAAACAATTCATATGCCAAAATAAGGTTACTTTGGAAAATAAAAGATTATTACATATATTTGGAAGGAGCTCTAACTATTGTCGATTCTTTTTCGAAGTAGCTCCGCCATTATTCAAGGGAAAAATAATGAGATGAGAAGGGAAAAAACAGAGGGAGGGGGAGGGAGAGAGTAAGTGAGAGAGAAGGAAAGAACAAAAAATAAAGGATGGGAGAGATGAGGGGGACCCAGGCTAGGCTAAGCCGGAAGAATTTATGGTGCAAGAGGGACACTATGAAAAATAGGATGGACATTGCCTGTCCTAAGCGGATTTTGGCCTCGGAACTTTTGGTCACTACATCAAATCAATAGTCTTTTCTGACACCTCAGTGTATGTTATTAATCCCATTGGACTCGCCGTAGCTTTTTCTATTTTTCAGACATTCGCAGCATTATGGGTTCCTACATAAATTTATTTCTCTTCGATTTTGGATGCCACTCTATTTTAGGAACAAACAATGAGGGTAGGGTTTCGACTAAAAACAGATAATTCTATTTAAATTAATTATTTAAAAATGCTAATAATTTCAAGCATCTTTGAGGGCAACACCGAAAAAAGTTAGTCTATCTCATCTCTTAATTTTTAGCACATTCCGAAGGAATATATCTTCATAAAAAAAAAAAAATAATTTTAGGCACGAATTAAACTATTATGAAAAAGAATATAACATAATTAAATGAGCAGTGAATTTGCACTTTTGAATTACATTTAAAAAGTCGTCAATGAATCAATTCAGGAGCATATTCATAAATGTGAACAACAGTTGTGTTCTCCAAGATTTAAACTTATTCTAGAGTCATTGTCAATAAATTCAATTTACATAAAAATTATATTCGTGAGAGAACCTCCATGACATTTATACGTCATGTAAAAGGAACTAATAAAATATGTACTAACCCTAATAGTATTTACATCCAACGATTACGAAGAAGGCTTCCTACCTGCAAAAAACAAACAAATTGTCATTAGGATAATATTGGAATCTTAATTTAAAAGACAAAATTTTAAATAAAAATACATTTCTTATAACGTAGTATATTTGTCTAAATTCTTGAGCTTCAAGAGCAGTCAGCAGCGGTTGTTGTTGCTGATGATATGATTAATTGTTCATATAGTCCGTAAGTTTTTTTTGTATAAAAAGAAAATTTATAAAGATGAATCAATAGATGCTGAATTGTGAAGAAACCTCATAAAAGAAAGTATGACAAAATTTTGCCCAGATATAGCTGACATTGGGTCAGTCTACTGACAACTAAAACAAGCAAAAAATCTTTGGACATATATTTATTTTTTGGTAATTTTAATATTGTACAGATTTTAAATAAACATTTATTAAAAAAAAAATGTAATAAATATATACTCTTTATACATTATATAATTATCATAATCATCTTTATGAATATTATTTAACTTTTAAGGACTGCATTTATGTGAAATTTTCTTTAGAAGCTAAATTAAATAAATTATACTATCATTATATTCGCTGTTTCTCTTCTCTCTTTTGACTGGAAACTCTACAGTAAACAAATCCGTAATATTAACTAGATAAAAATTTAATATTCCAAAGATAAACAGTATGCGGTAAAACATTTTTTGAAATCATAATTTACATATTTAGCGGATAAATAGTGCGATTTTTTTGAAAATACTATTATCAGGCTTCGATGCAGAAATATATTTCAGTATTGTGATTAAGAGCACTTAAAATAATTGGATGCATTCATTCATAAATACACAATGGGGAAACGATAAAGTGTGATTTATTTTAAATTAATATTTCCACTTTTATAATATTCACCTGAATGATCAAGTGATTTTTTAAATTACAGGTCAAAACACCTTTGGGATAAACCTTTAGGGATTATTTTCTCCCATAAAATTTATTGGATTATATATTATTCATCAACTTCACTAACTGTTATGTGCTGCATCAGCCCCCTTACAGGACTCGCCAGAGAAGATGGACAAATTGGGAATAATTTAAAGCTTCCAACCTGCATGGTAAAATATAATACATAAAATAAAAATTAGAATAAATTAAAAAATAAAATAGAGGAGGTACCAGAACAGATCCACAGACGAAAAGATCAAACCACTGAAAGGGGGGAATAACCCTGTAGTTGATAGCCCAGGAATGAAAGCTGTTATATTTTTCCAATATTAGAGCATAACTTACTCGACAAAAAACAAAAATTAATTTAAGTAAAACTAATCACTACTATTTTTTAATATAAATAGTGACCCAAATCTCAACGCTTTTTCTTAGGTAGGCAGAAAGTCATTGGATAAAATTCGAAATTAACATAATAGTCAATTTATTAAAATAGCTCTACATGTTTCGCATAATATCATGCCTATTCAGGAGCCTAATGAAACGAATAAAAATTTAAAAAAATAAAATATACACATCATAAAAACGGGAAAAAAGTGGTACATAACATAGCCGACAGAGAATATTAATTAAATCATTTTTTTTACGGCGCAATTAAATAATATACTTTAATTAATTATTTGTATTTTTTGTCAGCAGTATCCCCCCCCCCATTCAGGTGTACTGAGGTAACTAATTAAATTATGTAGACAATTGTAAATTCTAGGTTGAATTCACCATCTAGAAAACAGCAGTCCATTTCGTAGAAATTCATTTGGATTCATAGAAAAGTACAATTATTATATGACGCATTATAATATTTGCCTGATATTAATCAACACATGGAGCTAAAGGAACATATATTAGTAGTTTCCTTAGGCATAAAAGGGGCTTTCGATAGTTCCTAGTATTCATCGATATTAAAAGCAATATCGATATATGAACACTAAATGCCCAAAAAATCTCTACATGCCATTAAAAATTAATTGAGTTACAGGTCAGAAATAACACTGGAGAATGTAGTCAAAAACAATCAAACAGAAGGAGCCTCTCAAGACTTGGCTTGTTTTCTGATACTACGGAAGTTAGTAAGTCATAGGTTGCTGAAATAAAATATCCCACAAAACTTAGCAAATATACCTAATGCAGACGATATTATTTTTAAAATGTCAAGTAAACATGTTAATCTATTGGAATGTACTGGGAATGCTTTATTAAATATAATAAGCTATTGGTTCACATTAATCAACTATATTTCCAAGCGAAAGAATGTAAATGCATTTTCTTTTTCGTGCAAAAGGTGAATATTAGGTACAATAGGAATAATTTACAACATGTAGAAACAATAAAATATTTGGGAATCACAATAGATCGAAAACTAGACTGAAGAGTACTTATCACGCAACTAAAAATAAAATTGAAGGGACTAATTTGCTCTCTTTCCACATATGGAAAATTATAGCTGTTATTGACTCAGCTATTGCAGGGAGTTTTCGGCAGGACTCTAAGATCTTCATAGTACGTAATAATAATTTCAATAACATAAATTTTTACAGTTAGTTCTTGCAAAGAATTATATTTTACTGATTATTCAGACTGAAATGAGTAAGAAGGAAGAGGCGTTCTCCTTCATCTCAATCAATCACTTAGAGTGTCAGGGATTGGAGGAGTTATCGCTCTTTGCACATTGACAAATCGGACCAAGGTCTGACGTCCCTTAACTACCATTGACACTTCTCAGGAATCAAGAGTTTTAGTTGTCACTTAGTTTTGTTCTGAGAAATAAATTAAATTTAATCATGTATTGGCAACGATCTTATGAGCAGTTTATTCAGATTTCATTATCTTTTGTGTGATTAGACTTACGGCTTAGAGTTCAAGGCTTCCTCAAAACCTACCAAATGCTACAAAATATAATTTTAAGGTTAAAAATAAAAGTATAAGTTAATGAAATATTGCAGAATATATTTTCAAAATCTTCGCCGACTATTGTCCACACTATTCATGAAACTATATCATTAGAATTTTTCCCTTAGAAACCGACCAGTTTTTTTCTTCTACTCATCATGACTTTTATCCTTTCTTTGTTAAGTTTTCAGGATTTAAATATAGGGTAGTCGTAAATCTGTACGAGAGTCGCATTTTCATGAATCTTCTTCAATGATTTTAAATCTGATTAAATAAAAAAAAATAAAGTTTTGTTAGTCGGTGGTCAGTAAGTAGTATTTGTGTAAGTTAATAATTTATTCTTGGCCGTTAATATTTATATTTTTTTTTTTTCAATGATTTTGATGAGTTTTCGCCTAATTGTTTCAGTCAATGCCTCGTGTATGTCTAGGTTTTAATGCCCTATGAGAACATGAACTCCAAATATGTCCAACGCGTTACGTATAGGAACTTCCTCAGCATGATTTTTGGAAAACAATCTGTTGTCTGCCTTGCTCCCAACAGTGTACAACTCTATGTTGGAAACCGCTGTCATCTTCTGTTAATTTGTTCATTTCTGTGAAATATTTGAGAGGGATATTATTTTTATAAGGAATATTTTTTATGTAGAATTATTGCCCCATTATGACTAAAGAGGATATTTTTAAACAGTTCTTATAGCTGAGTCAATAATTACACTGACCAACAATGAATATGTTTCGGGCTTAAAAATACCCAATTATTATTACCCCCCTTTCCGATTGACCGATTCAGCTCATTTTTACAACACTTCTTTCTCATTAGTTACCCACGACGTATACCGCGTTTCGTTACAATACAGCAGAAATTACGACCAGTATGAGTATATTAGTAATTTGGGTCCGGAGTAAACCCTACCCTCCGAATGAACCGATTTATTTTATTTTTACAACACATATTTACCTGTAGATTACCACAATGAATACCGAGTTTCGTCGAAATATACCAAAAATCACGGCTGGCAGTGGAGAATTAGTATTGTGGGTCCGGAGTAACCCCCCCCCCTCCTTATGAACCGATTTAGTTCATTTTTATATCTCACTTTTCTCTCTATATTACCACTACGAATACCAAGTTTCGTTGAAATATAACAAATATTACGGCTGACATGGTCAAATTAGTGTTTTGGGTTCGGGGTAACCCCCCCCCCCCCCCCTTCCGGTAGACCGATTTTGGTGGTTAACGAACTCGTTCAATCGTTTGCTAATTGAATGCTATATACCAAGTTTCGTGACGAAAAAACAAAAACTCTGGCCGCTATCGTGTTAACAGACATATATATATATATATATATATATATATATATATATATATATATATATATATATATATAAATTTTAACGGGGGTCATTTTCGGTGTCTACTAGGTAGGATCGATAAAGATTCGAAAAAATTTTTCAAAAATTCCGTCATGAGTGCAACCTCAATAGCTACTTTCTTTCGGAGGAAAGTGCTAAAAATGTTGTTGCCCTGCCTCTGGTCGACCAGAAAGATATATTTCTTCCACTACTACATATAAAACTCGGTTTGATGAAAAACTTTGTCAAAGGAATGAACAAAGAAGGAGAGGCCTTTAGATATTTGGGGAAAAAATTTGCTTTCTTAAGTGATGCAAAAGTTAAGGAAGGTGTTTTTGTTGGGCCACAAATTCGGGAGCTTGTGAAGGATCCTGCGTTTGACAGAGTTTTGCAGGGGAAAGAAAAGAAAGCTTGGAATGCGTTGAAGGGAGTTATTAAAGGTTTTTTGGGGAACAAAAGAGAAGATAACTATGTTCAGTTGGTGAGGATACTTCTACAAAAATATGAACTTGGATGCTACATGTCTCTCAAAATTCATTTTCTCCACTCTCATCTAGACTTTTTCCCTCCTAGTTGTGGTGCGGTGAGTGATGAACACGGTGAGAGATTCCATGAGGATTTTTCTGTAATGGAACAAAGATATCAGGGCCGTTGGAATGAATCAATGCTTGCAGATTACTGTTGGTGTGTGTGTAGGGAGGCTCCAGAACTCACCTAAAAGAGACAGGAATGAAATCCACAGGATGGTAATAATATCCAACCTGCCAAGTATTCTGCCATTAATTTTCAACTCTTAAAAAAATTTAACTACTATTTAATAAATCCAAATTAATTTATAATGTTGATAAACTTATGGTTTAAAATTTACAGATTTGCCTCAATTTGTTAACGTTATATATTTTGACCCATGGTGTATCACAGAAACTAGAGCTAATAAAATTTTTTCATTGTCATTTTCGTTTTTTTCAACCCAAAATTAGTAAGATTTGACTCATGAAGTGAAGGAAACATTACAAAAATATTTTTTTGTCGGCTAGTGTTATTGACTCGCCAGGTATAATAAAAAGGACATCATTCTTGTTCTTTTAATATTTAATTAATATTTTTTAAACCAACAAACGTCGTTACCTAATTTTTTTAATTTTTAGAACTATTTTGAGCACCTTTAGTAGCCCAGGAGGTGCAAACATTGAAAACAAACAAAATAGACGATCATGATATAAAGAAATATCTGCATGCAGTGTAGCCAGAAACCCAATTAACTTGGGTAGCATATTGTATTATTTCATTTAAATAAAGTTTTGTACTTCGGTATAGTAAGATCACACTTTCGGAAATATATATAGTCATAAAACACTTTAAGCATTAGTTTACGATAATTGTAATATATACTATTTATTATTTTACAATTAAGGCGGTTTTAGGCACGCTTTGTCCGTAAATCTCCTCAGAAGCAAAATTAATTAAATTATAATAATAAATTCTAATATGATTTTAAAATTTATCTGTTCCCTCCCCTTTCGCCCGAGAAAATTTAGAGAAAAATAATCAAAAGGTAAAATTAATAATTGGTTGGTTTGTGTAATCTCTGCATGAATATAAATAAACAACACAACAAATAAAGCTGAAAATTTCCGCTTAAATGAGTGCCATCTTCATAATTTATTTTTGTCCGAATAAAAGAGTTAGTATGTATTCATTTATTTTTTGAAATGGTACGGTATAAGTATTTTGCGTTCTACTCTGCAAAATTGGAGAGGGGTTCGGGATGTGAAGAGCTCCGTGGCTGATGAAGAGTCTAGAAGTGGACGGTGGATTAAGGAGGGCCACCGAACGTGCTCGGACTCCCCTAACGACTTGTCAGGCAGGCTACACCAACCAGGAAGGGAAATGGTGTTAGGAGGGGATGAGCAAAGGTGTTCTTGTGAGTTTAAGGAAAGGGAGGGAGTAAACGGGGGTAAATGTTATACAAATAACAAAGCCGAGAAAATGAATTCACTCCTATCAAGAATAGGATCTTATTGGCAAGAGAAATTCAGCAATAAAAACGTATTAATTAAAAATGTCGAGAGCTCTGTAGTGGTCAATTGCACAATAAGCCACATGAAACGCCTGACATGGCGATGCATAGTAGGACTTACGCGTCGGACTTATGGGTAACACCTCGTTGGCCGAGGCCGATCACATTCCGGGCGCTGCTGCGCTCTCCTTGATGTAATGCATATCCTGGTGGAAGGCGCAAGGTGCGGCATCATCTGTCTAGTTCCCTTAGAAATCTTTTAAGTAGGACAGACCCATCTGTGACTAGCCTTACTAATTATCTTAAAGACATAGAGGTTTTCTTCCAATTATAAGAAAAAGTCTGACTCGCAGGAACTGTGTCATCTTAGCGCGGTTCCGTACATCTCGATGAAATGGAATAAAGGCATCACAAATCACAAGAAACTGACAGTAGCCGACTTACACAGAAGCGGATAATTCTTAATCCTCATTCTTGAGGAAGGCTGAATAAGCCAATACAATTATGTACTGAAAACGTACTCACACATCGACTACTGCTCAGAGGGCAAAAATTTCGTTGTCATATTTAGTTTCCTGTTTTACTAGCGAATTCGTTTTACTGTTATAATCAACTTTAAATATGGGCTTCATGGCAAACAAAATTCAATTGTCTCGTGGGTTAAATCTTCCTATAAAATAAGAAATAATGATAATTTCAGTTCTAGCAGTATAAGGAAGGTTACATAGATAGGAGAATTCAAAACAAACCTGTATACGCCATCATGATTATCAACAGCCATCTTGATTACCACAGCCACTCCAAACCTATTTTATATTTTCTTAGCTTATTTTACTAAAATACTAATTTCACTGATAAATAAAATTTAAAACAAAAACAAACAACCAATTAATAAGTGAAACAAAGAAAAAAAACAGGATCAGAAGAACAAAACAATAACTTTTAAGTTTTAAGCGTTTATCTCTGATTTACAATGCCCCATCGAATATTGCTTCAGAACCTTTTTTGTAGAGAATTTAACAAGCATTCGAATGGTCACCATCCACTTACCACGATTCACCAACCATTCTTGAGATATTTACGAAAAATGTACGAAGATCCGAAAACTTTTATGTCTATTAATAAAAGATTTTTTTTTCGCATACTTCCTTAACTCCAAAGTAAACCAACATTTAAACATCTTAGTTGAGATGAATTTCCAAGATGTAAAAAATATTTCAATTGAATCCCGCGATTCTAAGTACCCACAAAAAATAATACTTACAAATAAATGTGTTCCACTTTTTTAAAAACGGTTACAAATGTCGCTTCAAAAATGGTATCATTCGTTTTCTATGTTAAGAAGCCTATAAAACAAGTACCTGCAGGCTTATGAACTCAAAAACGTAAGCGTTACGAATTTTTTGCGCGAATTTCGCCCAAACGCCATCTTCCACTGGGCGGATCCTGCTGGTTAACGAACGTGACCTTTCAAATTAGACGACAGACTTTTGTACCAAATTTCATCAAAATCCCTGCCATTTCATTTTTGAGCCTGCCAGAAAGCGAAAATACAAGCACATATAAATTATATATATATATATATATATATGGTATATATATATATATATATATATATATATATATATATATATATACATATATACAAATTTGACCACCTAGATTTTCGTGATCTATGGGGTCTGAAACGAGAAAGTTTCTAGTTGGCACTTCCGGATCACGTCGTGAGGTCAACCTCATAAGCGGGTTCTCACTATGGAGGTAGGGAGGAACCGCGCTAAAAATTAATAAAGAATGCAAAGAAATATATGTGTGGTTTTACCCTTGTGAACCTATTTACAAATGTATACAGGTGTATACACCCCCCCCCCAAAGTTAGAATAGATTAATTTGTTTGACTAAAGAGAATCTAATTTATTGAATGAGTGTGTCATGAAGTTAAGTTAAAATTAATATACAGGGTGTCTCACGTTAAGATGTCATAACAGGGGTTTATTCTGCACTTCATTTGTAGTTCAGGGGCGTAAAAATGGGCGTTCTATCTGAAAATTTAGGGGAGCTACTCAAACTTTTGTCTTTTTTAAAAACTACTGCCTTTTAGCGCGGTTATTACCTCCATAGGGAGAACCCGCTTATGAGGTTGACCTCACGACGCTATCCGGAATTGCCGACTAGAAACTTTCTCGTTTCAGACCCCATAGATCACGAAAATATAGGTGGTTCAAATTTATATATATATATATTTATATATATATATATATATATATATATATATATATATATATATATATATATATATGTATATATTTATATAAATATGCTAGTCTGTTCGCGCTCTAGCAAGCTCAAAAATAGTCTGATTTTGATGAAATTTGGTACAAAAATCTGTCGTCTAATTTGAAAAGTCAAGTTCGTTGACCAGCTGAATCCGCCCACTGGAAGATAGTGTTTGGGGCAAAATTCGCGCAAAAAAATCGTAACGCTTACGTGTTTGAGTTCATATGCTCACAGGTACTTGTTTTATAGGTTTCTTAACATTGGAAAACGAATGAAACCATTTTTAGTGTGATATCTGTAACCGTTTTTGAGAAAAGTGGAATCAATGTTTTTGTAAGTCATTATTTTTTTGTGGGTACTTAGAATCGCGGGATTCAATTTAAATATTTTTTACATATTGGAAATTAATCCCAACTAAGATTTTTATATTTTGGTTATATTTGGAGTTATGGAAGTATGGAAAAAAAAAATTTATTAATAGACATGAAAAGTTTCCGGATCTTCATACAATTTTCGTAAATATCTCGATAACGGTTGGGAAATCTTGGTAAGTGGAAGGTGACCATTCGAATGCTTACTAAATTCTCTACCAAAAAAGTCCGTCTCGCAGGAACTGCATCATCCTAGCGCGGTTCCGTTCATATCCCTAGTCTAATTTGGAAAGATTAAAATAGAAGCATTTTTTATTTTGGTTCCACCAGACTTTTTTTTTTAATTAATTATTATAATGGCGTGTCAACCCTTAAGGTCACTAACGCCATTCCTGTGTTTAGTAAAGTCTTGAAAGGTCAGGATTTACGATCTTACGTGGAAGGGTTTGCTAACACTAGAAACGGTCCCGCTAGGGACAAGGTCTTGGAATCTTGGAAATCTATATTTCTAACAATAAATTGTTTTTGTAATTTTACTTAACCAGTTTTATTGTCAAATACATTATCCAACTATAAGCAATTAAAAAATAACAAGGAATAAAACAGACATAAAGAACCGTTCGAATAAACGAAATCAATTAATTTAAAGTCTTAAGCACTTATTTCTCCGATTGACATCGCCTAATTAAATCTTTCTTCAGAACCTTTTTTGTAGAGCATTTAGTAAGCTTTCGAATGGTAATCTTCCGCTTCCCAAGATTGTCAACAGTTTTTGAGATACTAACGAAAGTATACAAAGTTACCAAAACTTTTTTTGTCTGTTAATAAAATATTTTATTCTAACCCTTCCTTTACTCCAAATGTAACAAAAATTTCAACATATTAGTGTTGATGAAATTCGAAAATGTTTCAACTGTATCCCATAATTATAAGTACCAAAATCAAAGACAAACAACCCTCCCTAGGAAGGACGCTAGGCAGTTGAAAAGCTATATCTTGGAAATCCATATCTCTAACATTCAATTGTTTTTCTTATTTTTCTTAACCTGTTTTATTTTCAAATACATTATCCAACTATAAGCAATTAAAAAATAACAAGGAATAAAAAACAGACAAAAAGAACAGTTCGAATATGCGAAATGCAGTTAATGATTTCTAATTATCATTAGAGATTTGAAGTTTTTAATTTTAAAAAATATGAATACAATTACTTTTTGTTGAAATAATCTGACTGAAAAAGTCGATCACGTAATTTACGACGGTTTACCTAAATATGCGTCTCTTTTAATATTTTCAAGATATTGATTGTTTTTTCCCCTGTTGATCGATTCTTATAGACAGACGTATGTCTTATATATTAACAGAACTAATTTTTAATAACAAAACAACCCCTAAAGAGAAAGATTACTATGGAATTTAGATGTAAAACTTCCAGAGGATACTGTTATTTGTGCAGTTGCAGATGAAGTAGGATACTACATAACTTAATAATAAAATGTAAGAATTAAAAATTAGCCTTGTCATTTTGAAATTAGCCTTTCTATTCTTACAAAACAACAGCAATAAATTAACTAAGTAGAGGAAAAATATATGGGGTCTTTAGAGTGCCATAAAAGTATGGTTTCAAGGACAGTTGGCAGGCAAAACCACCAGTAACCATTCAACAACGCGCAAGGTTTTCATACATATCAACAATACAAACAAAATAAAATCGGATAGGGCCAGGACGAGGATCAGTAACTTTGTCGCAACAGAGGAAGGATCCAGAGGAAATAAGTAAA
This sequence comes from Gonocerus acuteangulatus, assembly GCA_946811695.1. Taxonomy (NCBI): domain Eukaryota; kingdom Metazoa; phylum Arthropoda; class Insecta; order Hemiptera; family Coreidae; genus Gonocerus; species Gonocerus acuteangulatus. The sequence continues at coordinate 53,175,753 of OX328124.1, read as the reverse complement.
ATTGTGTTCTCAGTGGAACCGGGAATGCTTAATTCCCTTTGAGCTAGCCGCTGTCGGCCGGCAATTACACCAAAGCTTTAATCTTCTCGGTTACTGGGCGTGAAGTCCATTTTGGTTCAAAAATATTCTATGTTCTTTAATTCTAAAAAGGTAAAGCTAATTAATACAAATTATCTTTAGTAATTTACGACTTAAGATTCGGTATGTACGCTTACCTATCATAGAACCACTGATTTCTTGGAACACAACCATTCTCTATATTCATTCAGGTTTTGGGGAGCTAGGGCTACATTTAAACTCTTGAAAATCTACCACTGGTTAAACGGGTGGAAATAGGTGTGTGTAACGTAACATCGAACATAGCAATCCCAATTATTGGCTCGAAAATTTGCTCATGTTATGAAAATTTAGATGGTATTCTCAGAAGTAAACTTGAAAGGATATTGTACCAGTTTTAAATTGAAAGAAACAACAGAGTTTACTTACACCCTGGTAAAATATTTCTTAGAACTTAAGGCTTTCTACTCGTGGTTTGCAGAGTAAAACCAACTGAGAGCATACGTGTTTATGCTTCCATATCAACAATCATTTTCATTCCCCGACGCACTACCATTTGCTTTCCAAGAAAAATACTTTTTATAAATAAAATCCAAGTTCAATTGCAATGTATATACGGTGAATTAAATATATTTTAGACGTTCAGTAAAAAGGACAAAACTGGCTTGATTACGTCTGCGAGGATTCTTTCTCAGTTTAAAGGAATTCTAAATTAATTCAGGGGATTTATGTCCAAACAAAAATATATAAAATGTGGAGGTCCGGTGTGTCCAAGTGTCATGAAACCACATCCAAGTGATCCACACGTAAGTGTAATACAACAAAAATATATAATTTTCTTCATTATATATGTCTTCATATCGTCCCTACCACGTCAAACTATTGAATGTGCAAAGTCTCGTTTTTTCAGATTCGAAACTTTGCTCTTGGATTGTGGACGATACGGCTTGTCACAAAATGTCACAACTCTAAGCCTTTATTGCCTGAAGTATCGAATAATACCATTTTTGAATATATTAATTCGTCAATGGATTTATATAATATATATATATATATATATATATATATATATATATATATATATATATAATTAATCAATTGGTACCTTGGTGCTAATGAAGCAGTCGAAGCAGCAAGGGGAAAATCAGGCAGCCGGAGCATAGTACTGACCACTATTTCCCTAGTGTGCCGTATGGTCATGAATCAGATCCACAGTATCTGCCCCTCAGGGCCTTCATGGCCTTTTACGGGACTGATTTATATATATATATATATATATATATATATATATATATATATATATATATATATATAATATACGCACTCCCCTTTTAAAATATTGTTTTCATTCTGTAATATTATGTGTATATATATATCGAAGTAATATACTGAAAAATGGTCTTATTCGGTACTTTATTTAAGACATTAAAGGCTTTTCTTAAGGGGTTAGAGTTGTGACCATTTGAGAGTTGTGACAATTTTTAGCGCGGTTCCTCTCTCCCTCCATAGGGAGGAACCCCGTTTATAAGGTTGACCTCATGAAACAATCCGGAAGTGCCAACTAGAAAATTTTACGTTTCAGAACCCCTAGAGAACGAAACTAATGGTGGTTCAAATTTGTATGTATATATATAAATAGGGGAAGGTGTTGTACCTTTCACCATTTTGCAAACTTGAATTTTTTTTTTAGCCTGAATATTAAGGCTAAATTCATTTTTTTTATTTCATTGTAATTAGTATTCTATTGCTTATAATATTTAATTTTGTCAAGGTTCTAGCTTTACATTTAATATTTTTTATTAGTTTTTTAAAAAAATTATCGTACAGTGGTCAAAGGTATAACATGTAGTTGTACCTTTGACCATGGGGTGTTGTACCTCTGACCACGTTAAAACAACACAGCAGAGCAGAAAACAAATTGTATTCAGTAATATTGTAATTAATTGTAAGTTTAATAAATACAGGACAAGGATGTAAGCATTATAAAAAAAGCTATTATTGATATTATGTTATGCTTAATATGCTGAAAAATCCAGTCCAATCGATAAACGTTTTAACTGTCAAGCAGATCCACTAGCAATTGTAGGGTATGGAAGTTTAGCCATAATGTCTTCAACATCAATGTCATACAAATTTTCATCTTCTCTCGTAAACGCGTCACATATAGTGTGTTTTTTCAAATATTAGATCTTAAACATTGGGCATTTAATACCACAGATCTCTGCGACTAAATATGTAATAGTCTTTTTACTTTTATTTTTAACAAGTATAAAATTTCCTTTTTCCAAATCATATTTTTCAAATTGTTGCTGCTCATCGACTTAACTCACGACATTTATCAGTCAGATGAACGTCACTTTCTCCTGAAGAAATTTCGGTGTCAGTATCAGAATCTAAACTGTCATTAGAGTAATTTTCTTTTTATTTACCACTTTTTTAGGAAGAGGATTATTTGTATGTGGTGTCTTACGTTTAGGGTGGTGCTTTCGTTTTTTTTTTTTCACCTTCAATAATTAGCTTTTCAGTAATATCTGTCAGGATACGAGGTTTCCTTTTATGCTGGCTCCTATTTCACATTTTCCTTGCCTGTGCTTTTCGATGAGGTCTTATAACTTTAAGTGGAACGGTAAGGGGCGATAGGTTTAAACTGCTACACTAGGGATTGATAAAGTCAGTTCGAACTTATTTCATTTTTTATATTCTTTAAGCAATTGAAGCAACCAATATTAATTATTTTTTAAAAAAAGTTTTAGCAGAAGAACATAATAGTTGAATTATAAAAAAACACTCAGGAGTGCTGTACCTTTGATCTGGTCAAAGGAACAACAACTAGTCGTGGTCAAAAGGTACAACACCCTGGTAGTGCAAATTAAAAAGCATGGTGAAAATTGTAGGGTAATGATACATCAATTTCAGAAGCTACACCATGTTTTTTATTGTAATAGCTACTTTGTCAAATTATTTCCATCTAAAAGACATAATACAAAAAATATTATGAGGCAAAACGTCATCAATAAATAACTTACATTTTTATGATAGAAATGGATAAGTATTTTTTGCATGAATCCTCTTTGACTTGAATAATCCAAAGTAGGTTACACAAGCCCTCTAGTGAAGGAGCTAAACACTGATTATACCAAAATTTATAAAATGTTGCTACATGCCGCCACAGCCTCGGTGGTCAAGGGTACAATATGGTCAGAGGTACAACACCTTCCCCTATATATATCTATATATATATATATATATATATATATATATATATATATATATATATACACATTTTTCGCCTATAAAAACGAATGAAACCATTTTTAAGGCGATAGCTTTAACCGTTTTCGAGAAAAGTGAAAAAATATTTGTTGAATCAAGTTTTTGATTTGGGTACTTAGAATCATGGGATTCATTTAAAATATTTTCTGCATGTTTGAAATTCATGAAACAAAGATGTTTTAATTTTGGTTACGTTCGGAGCTAAGGAAGGGTTATAATAAAATATTTCATTTTTAGACATGAAAAGGTTTAGGGAGTTCGTATATTTTCCTTAATATCTCGAAAACGGTTGGGAATCTTGGAAAGCGGAAGGTGGCCATTCAAAAGCTTACTCTACAAAAACGATTCTGAAGCAATTTTCGATTAGGCGATGTCAATCACAGAAATAAGTGCTTAAAACTTCAAATGTGTTTGTTTTGTTCTTTTAAACGGGTTTTGTAGTTGTTTAGCTCACTTTTTAATTGGTTGTTTTTTTTAACTGGAATTATTTCTAGAATTAGTACTATATTAGAAGAGTACAAGAAAATGTAAACATTTTGATATTTTTCAAATCATTGAACAGTAAGATTAGTATCTCTAGGAGTGGATGAAGGGTGCTCCCTGACCCTTTTTCTGTCAGGTAGAGGTGAGGGTCTGGGCGCACCTATTTGAGGTCATAAATTATTTCATGAAAGGTATAACCAAAATTATAACTGTTTCTATTTCAACCTTTCAAAATGACATTAGGATTAAGAACGGAACTGCGCTAAGATGATGCAGTTCCTGCGAGTCGGACTTTTTTCATAATCAGTCACGAAATGTGATGATCGACGTTGCCATAGGCTTCCCTACTAGCAGGAGATTCCATTGCGGCCACTTTTTCCTCAGTTTCATCATCACTTTCGAAATGAATGTTGTCCACTATTGGCAACTCTTGGGCTAAAATACTCTCCTTAAAAGGAGGTTCACAATCAGGAAACCCAAGTCTATGTTTTTAGATACGGCCGATTGGTCGATGCCTCAATCACAACAAGTGATTGGAAAATCGGTGAAGCAGGGAATTGTAGTTAATCGGCTGATGACTCTTACGATTTCGACTCAAAGAGCTGGATGCCATAGAAGCACCCTCCCAGGGCGTCTATTTTCACTTGGACTTATTTACATAATCGGCGCTATTGTCGTAGTTGGTGGGCCGTAAAAAAAAATAAAAAAAAATAAAGACACAAAACTAGCAAACACAAAACTAGCAAAGTTGAAATCGGTTAAATTGTTAATTTGTTAGTATATCCGACTATTTGTATGATTAAAGAAATAAGTAGAATAGTATTCTCCTATGTCTAGAAGTATAATAAACTATAACAATATAGTATAATGTATATTTGTATACTTTGATGTATATATATAATAATGTGAATAGGCGGAAGGTCATGCATATATAAAACTCTTTACTTCATATTATATACTTTATTTTATGGTCTACATGTTTCGCGTCTTTTGACGCCTCTTCAGGAGCAACTTAATCAATATAAATAAGTTTAAGGGGTCTCCCGTAGTCTAGTGGCTAGCACGCTGGATTCATAAGCGGGAGATGGTGGGTTCGATTCCCGCCTCCGGCAGGAATTTTCTCATCTCAAGGCTCGCTGGGAAAATTCCTCGCTGCACCCTGGATGTCGGCGCTAATGACCTAGAGAAGTAGATGCGCCGTAAAAAAAAAAAAAAAAAAAAAAAAAAAAAAAAAAAAAAAAAAAAAAAAAAAAAAAAAAAAAAAAAAAAAAAAAGTTTAGCCTTAGCTACGGAAGACCTTCCGCAGGTAGGGCCACGTCCATACTAATACAATGACGTTAAAAGGCTGTTAGCCATCAGCTGATTCAGATCGATCCTGGCTTGTATCGATTCCAGAGAAAGTTTTTGTCATACATCGAAAAGTTAAAATAAAAATAAAATAAAACGAATGATATTAATATTCCTAATTACCGTCGAGTATTTGGTGAAGTTCTTAGTAATGCTAATATTTATAGTAACAGAGAAATTGTCTTTAAACCATTTCCTTCTTATTAAAATGAATTCTTTCATTTATCCCCCCCCCCCAGGTGAATTGAATTTTCCATACAATTTTCTATTAATCTAAATATGCCAAGCCTCTTTATTATTGACATATTTACACCCAGCAGTTTTATTACATTTTTATATCTGCTTTCTTTTGTCTGAGATATTTATATCCTCTGACTACTCCATTATTTAAATACACTTGCAATTTGAGCACAATATTGTTGCAAAATCAAAAAAAAAAAAAAAAAAAAAAAAAAAAAAAAAAAAAAGGCCACGAGGACCCTAAGTGGCAGATACTATAGAGGAATCTGAATCATGACTGTACAGCACACTAGGGAGATAGTGTGGTCAGTACTATGCTCCAGCCGCCTATGCTGCTTCGACACCTCAAGCCAGTTTGGACTGCCAGTGAGGCCAAATTCAACCCAAGAACGAAGACATTAGAAGAAAAAATCTTTATTGTTTGCTCGAGATTCGATCTCAGGTGCTCCAGTTTATTAGTCCAGTGCTCTACCACTGAGCTAAACTCGACCCCTCGCCAAATCAAATTAATCCCCCATTAATTTATTTAGTATAAGTCCTTATTGAAATTCCCAAATAGCTTTAATTCATTGTTGTCTATAGCTGCAAGAAAAATATCTAAATTTTTTTTTCTTAGATACCCCTATTTCCTATGACAAAAGGGCTATCCTTAAAGAAGAGCTCATAAACCTTACGATTTGAAAGAGAAGCTTTAATATAACGGAAAATGTCAACAACAAAATGTGAAAGTTTATTTTTCGAACAAAAAGTTTTTAATACTTTCCTTTTGGCTCAATTAACATAAATCCTGCATCAATTAATTTTTCAATCATAGAAAGAAAAACCTTAGTTACAGATTATTACATGAAAAGGTATAGAACATAACATATTAATATTATAAGTAAAGATGGAATGGTTGGGATTCGGCTAAATAAACCTCAATATGATTTTGTTTTAAAAAATCTATATTTCGGACGTTTCGGCTACTCATTGGTAGCCTTCGTCAGCTAAAATGACAAAAAAAGAAATTAATACAGAAACCAAAAAAAGTTTATTATTGTGATAGGTAACAGAACTAAAAATACAATTAACTTATAAAAGAACATATCGTCTTAAATTCTTAGAATGAGTAGAATGAAAAATTAAATAGGTACAATAATTGATTTTAATAGTGATTAGTAACATTAATTGATTTTACAAAGAAATATGAAACTACATACCAATGACAAATATAGTAGCTAATAGTAACATTAATTAATTTTACAAAGAAATAAGATACTAACCTAGCTACTATATTTGTATATATATACCTACTACTAGCTACTATATTTGTCATTGGTATGTAGTTTCATATTTCTTTGTAAAATCAATTAATGTTACTAATTACTATTAAAATCAATTATTGTACCTATTTACTTTTTCATTCTAAGAATTTAAGACGATATGTTCTTTTATAAGTTAATTGTATTTTTATTCTGTTACCTATCACAATTATAAACCTTTTTTCGTTTCTGTATTAATTTCAATTTTTGTCATTTAAGCTGACGAAGGATACCAATCAGTAGCCGAAACGTCCGAAACATAGATTTTTTAAAACAAAATCATATTGAGGTTTATTTAGCCGAATCCCAACCATTCCATCTTTACTTATCACCTCGACAGCTAACTATCTAATCATCATTATTAATATTATAAAAAAAAAAAAAAAAAAAACAATACAAATAAAGAATAGTTTCAGTTATACTAGATTAAAACTTATAACTAAGTAAGTATAACCTTAATTAAATGCTTCATTTTGTTGCTATTTTTTAATATATATTTATATATGGACCACACATTATTTTCTTTAAAAAATTATACACACGTAGTTTGGTTAGGATTTTCTTTAACCCTTGAGTGGTCACCTGCATATTACTTACATTACAGGTCACCTTTTAGATTTATTCTCCCTGCTGGTCGCTGCTTATTCAGTCACTGGTAGAACAACTATTCCCTGATTCTCTAAATAAGAATTGAGCCTTACTTTCAAAGTCTTTGGTAAGGTTTGGCATACTGACCTCGCAATTAGATGACTTTGGAGAAGTTGATGCCCAAGGTCAAAAATATACGAAGGGTCATTTTGAAATTGATGTTTTTTGTAATTGATTTTGTTTAAAAACTATATGTGAATTGATGCCCGTAAAATTCATCAAATCAAGAAATACAGCTAGGAGCTGTCTATTAGTTTTTCGTCAGTCTCACAATAACAGTTACACAAGTGGTCACCTCGGGTCAAAACGGGTAAAATAAAAGGAACAATTATCAATAGCACTGCCAAATATAAACTGGATTAAAGGAGGGAAGAAAGTGGAGGGTAAGCAAAAGGCTCAAGCATGTACTTGCAGGATTTGATATGAATGTACTGGAAAGAAGAAAGTGTCCGGTCACTATGACCCGACGTGACCACTCAAGGGTTAAAGTGGTACTACAATTACATGATTCCAGTATACTTTTTAAAATAAGGGTTAATTTATTTTCCACCCCACATTCAGTGAAAATTTGAAAAATAATTTTTTTAACTGAGCTCTCAACTTATAAACTTTCTTTCTCATAATTTGAACAAGTGTCATATAATCATTCATTTTAATATATAATATAAAGTAGGAGTACCATGACATGCTGGGTAACAGGTATTTAATATGAAACATGTGTAGCATGCCACACCCGGTAACACCTATTTAATATAAAGTAGGTGTAGCATGGCACACCGGGTAACAGCTAGTGTAGAGTATATATTAATTTTAACTTAACTTCATGAGACACGCATTCAATAAATTAGATTCTCTTTAGTCAAACAAATTAATCTATTCAAACTCAGGTATATACACCTGTATACATTTATACATACTTTCACATGCACTCCTAAAGTGCAGTAATCATGAATACAAGTAATACAAGTTTGTCTGTCTTGCGTACATTCTGACAAAAATTATGTACATCTGTAGTTGAGTAAACTCTGAATAAATAAGTCTTTAATTTATAATTAAAAGTATACATAATATCTGCACCAATTAGTAGGTGGCAACATTTACAAATACAATAACGTAGCATCCAATGTGGACGATGAAAAATAAATAGGCATATGCCATGCCCTTAATCAAAGGAGTTATAAATATTATGGACAGAATAAAAATAATATTAAAGGAAAATAGAAGAAGCAAGAAGGAAAATAAGAAGACAGAGAGAGAGCTAACGGTTAGGACTGAGAAAATCATGGCGGAAATATTTGGCTCAGATCCAGGAACGGGCAGCATAAATCCCAAGCAGGAGCCTGTTTCGGACTGACTGGGCAGCCAGCTTGTCAGCTATTGTCTCCAGTATACTCCTAGTAGGCACTTCAGGTGCTGGTGCGATTCCAGGTGGGATATCTAGGGACGAAACATGGAAAAAATGTCTATAAAGCCCAAAGGTGGTTTGACAAAATACCCCAAGTCGGCAACCCTAATCACAAGCCACCTAACGAGCCCCTTATTAATCCCAAGTAATGAACAGTATGTACAAGATCAAAGCATTATTTCATTATCTTACTACTATAAACAAATCTCATTAAACGTCTGAGAAAAACAATAGATTAATCTATTTAGAATAAAACATGATCAACAAAAGCTGCAGACAATTATAGAGCCAAAGTAAAAAATGTAATAAACTTTTGCATAACATTTTTCCAAAACCACTAGAGAAATATAAGAGTCCGTTTACTCTATTAGAATAGTAAGATAAAAGAAATAGGAAAATAAATTCTGGAGGTGGTGAAAAACATTGAGTAGACTTAATATTCTACGCATACATATACGCCATATAGAAATAACTCCTTTTTTCATCTTATTCCATCTGGAGATAGACGGAGCCCCATATATCCTCTTCCTAAGTAAATGCCTTGTAGGGCCTTCCTCTTATCCACTCATAGGGAATAAATCTCCTTAGAAATACGTTACAAAGAAATTACGGTCAGAAAATCTTGTATTTTACAACCGGACTCCAAACTACCAACAGAGTAATGTTAATGGTTATTTTTTTTTAAATCCTGAGCTCTTCATATTAAAAAAAAAATCTAATCACAGGAACTGCGTTAACTAGGCGCGTTTCCATAACTTCTGATCACTGGTGTCATTTGGAAAGCTTGGAATAAGTGTACTTAATATTATGCGAAACGATAAACACCTTCTCTCATGAAAGCATGAAGAAAAGTGAGATTACTCGTCCTCCTCGACTTCCGCCCGGAAAGCTCTATTAAAAACAACCCAAAATTATTTCTCATTTTAAGTACTTTAGTAGTTTACTAGAAAATTTATTTTACTGCTAAAATAAATTATAAAAACAACAAGCAATAAGCACTCAAGAAAACTAGAGTAAAGAACAGTTCAATGTACAGACAGCATCACTCTGCGTGAGATCGTCCCGTAGAAAATGTCTTTGGAACCGTTTTCGGAGAACATCAACTAAGGTTTTGAATGGTTACCGTCCACTTACCACGATTTCCCAACTGTTATCAAGGAATTTAAAAAATATATATAATAAAATCCCAATAGTTATCATACCTGTTAATAAGATATTTTAAAATTATTAATGCCAAACTGACCCTTTACTCAAACCTCCAAATTTGCGTTATAGGCGGAACGTCAACAATTAAAACTTCAATAAATACAGTCAACAACAACTTTATTTCCTCCCTACAAGTTTCTCTTGAGGGGATTATGTCAAAAATATTAAAATTTACAACCTTAACTTGAGGGGAAGAACTTTCCGTTGAAGATGATCCCCTGAAGAGGCACCAAAAAAGTGCGAAACATGAAAAGATAAAATAAAGTTTTTGACTCCTCTATTTCGTGAAGTTTGAATTGTTGGCATCCGTCTATAAGGAAAATTCTAAAAAATTACATTGATCAAACTCTAAACGTACCTAACCGAAATTAAAATTTCTTAGTATCTAAGAATGTCAAACTTGTAGAAAATGGTTTTAAATGAATTGTTTCTAGGTACCCAAAACGAATGTTAGCGAGGGACTAGTTTTATTCACTTTTTACAAAAACGGTTACAGATATCGCATTAAAAATGGTTTGATTCGTTTCTCTACGTTAAAACGTTACTAATCCTCAAATGTTGGTTTCTCATTTAATTATCTTGTTTGATGAATATTTAATAGTATTCTTCCTCCTTTTGCCAGAGATCATTGAGACTCAGGTAGGGGCAGAGAAGAGCGAAGCACTGTGACAACGGTAGTGCGGTGGCCTCTGCAGGGCTGTTTATTGAGGATCCAGATTGACTAAGTGAATTTAGTATAATGGCTATCGGATGTAGATAAGGACGAGCTCCCAAGGTAGATCAGCTGTAATCCTCCAGATCCTGGGTGATAAGCCCTATTCTAAGCCTTCCCACCATAACCCAGTCACGCTCTTTAACGATGTCCTTACATTCTCCTAACCCAAAAACTCCCCTAACCTCCATTCCCGCACTTCGCCTTTCTATTTTCTCTAACCATCATTGCCCGTTTGCCCTTAAAATCCCTTCCCTATTGTCTTTCCAAGTAGATTTAGTGAACAACCCGATTTATTTAAATATGAGAAGTAATGTACAGATATATTATTTTATCGAAAACTTTTCCTCAATATAATAAACGCTTGTTTCGTCTAGAACCACAATTGGATATTCTAACCCCCCCCCCCCAAAAAAAACAAAAACTAATTCTACTAGGTCTAGGCCCCTCCTACGCTAGGTTGCCTTTATTCGTGACTTTGCTCTTGGATTGAGGACGATGCGGCTTTTCGCAAAGTGACGCAACACTAAGCCCTTCAGAATAGCCTATAACTAATCGAATAAGACCATTTTTCAATAAATTACTTTGTTCGGCATGGTAAGGACGATACGATAGTTTGAGGCCAATAGGCCAAGTTTAAAGCTTTAATATCTTGCCAAGAACCTAATAATACCCTCTCGCGTATTTGAGCATTTCTAACTTGAGCAGTTTTCGTTTAATTATGATTTTTTTTTTCAATTTTTTGCCCGCGTGATTTACAAAAAAAATTTGAATACAATATTATTTGTATTTACACATGTAAATACAGATAAAACTGGATTCAAACTTATGAATAGGAATTTATTTATATTCGTATTTACAAATGAGTGAAGTGCGAATGAATTTGTTTTCATTTTAGCGCGGTTCCTCCGGACGAATGGTCCGATTTTGATGAAATTTGGTACAAAAATCTTTCGTCTAATTTGAAAGGTCAAGTTCGTTAACCAGCAGAATCCGTCCACTGGAAGATGGCGTTTGGGGCGAAATTCGCGCAAAAAAAATCGTAACGCTTACGTTTTTGAGTTAATAAGCTTGTAAGTACTCGTTTTATGGGCTTCTTGGGCTAGCAAAACGAATGAAACCATTTTCAAGGCGATAGATTTAACCGTTTTTGAGAAAATTGGAAAAATAGTTTTTGAATACCGTTTTTGTTTTGGGTACTTAGAATCATGGGATTCAGTTGAAACATTTTCTGCTTGTTCTACTTTCATTAAAACTAATATGTTGAAATTTTTGTTACGTTTGGAGTTAAGGAAGGGTTAGAATAAAATATTTTATTAACAGACATAAAACATTTTGGTAACTTTGTATACTTTCCTTAATATCTCGTAAAAGGTTGAGAATCTTGGTAAACGGAAAGTTACCATTAGAAAGCTTACTAAATGCTCGACAAATATGGTTCTGATGAAAGTTTTGATTAGGCGATGTCAATCGGAAAAATAAGTGCTTAAAACTTTAAAGTAATTAATTTCGCTTATTCGAACTGTTCTTTTTGTCTTTGATTTTGGTATTTAGAATTATGGGATTCAGTTGAAACATTTTCTGCATGTTCAAATTTCATCAACACTAATATGATGAAATTTTGGTTACGTTTGGAGTAAAGGAAGGGTTAGAATAAAATATTTTATTAACAGACATAAAAAGTTTTGGGAACTTCGTATACATTCATTAATAACTCGAAAACGATTTGGAAATCGTGGAAAGTGAAATGTAACAGTTCGAAAACTTGCTAAATTTTCTACAAAAAATGTTTTGAAGGAATTTTTGATGGGATGTTCATATTAAGAGATATAAGTGCTCAAAACTTAGTTAGTTATTTTTTTTTTATTTTTTTTTCTTTGAGCACTTATATCTCCTAATATGAACATCCTATCAAAAATTCCTTCAAACTTAGTTAGTTAGTTATTTCCCCAACCACGGTACCGTACCTTGGTGATGACCCTAACTAGGCGAGCAGGTGTTGGGGCTTGCGTGCTTTGAGGAACCTTGGTGCTATGTCAGCTCAGGTTCAACCATGCTGAACCCAATCCTAAGGTTGCGGCAGCCTACGCTGAGAGGATGGATGGCACAGGGTGGATAAATATGATGTGCAGATAGTAGGTAACCCCTTGGGGCACCGGGCGACCCCCCATTGTAAGTAGCCTTCCTGTAGCATGCGGGGCTCTGCTGCGGGCGACTGTCTTATCCCTAGCTTCTCGTGGGAACTTAATGTCCAAACCTAATTTAAATTCTAATACTTTACCTTCCTCGGTAGCTTCGGCGACCTTGGAGCCTTTAAATGCACCTGTCGAAGATCCTTCGGGAGTCCTCGAGAACCCTTTGACCCCGGCCACCGATACCGAGTCCCTTTCGGAACTGGTTAGGGAGGTTGGTGATTTGGTTATGGGATCCCCCTTGCCAGGCACTTCTCAGGACGATCTACCCTTTAAGAGCGTCAAGAAGAAACTCACTGGTGCCCAAAGGAAAAAGCTGAAGAAGAGCTTCATTGCAGCGACTGAAGCAGAATCCGAGGGCAGTGGTGGTAAACGGAGGAATGAGGATGTACCCAACACCCCATCTCCGGTGACCAAGAAGAAGCAGAAGGTGATGCCAAAGCCGACGAGTTACGCCAGCGTTGCATCTAACTTCAAGCTCGCGCTCGTTCCTTCCGGCTATCCTGAGTGTGGCTTTACAACAGAGCACAACAGGTGTGTTGACGACGTCGTCATGAAGTTAGTGGACGAGCACTATAAAGTCCATGGGAGGGACTTTATAATTACATGTGATGGGAACTACATGGATGGTGGCGCCATCATTGTGAATTGCCTTGACGAAAACACCAAAAAATGGCTAGCAAAAGACATTGCTGGTGTGAAACTCGGGGAGCACACGATTAAGGCAGTGGAGCTGGCGGACCTTATCCCTATGGCGAGGGCCGGAATTTTCGTGCCTGGGGTGAAGACGGAGGCACGGGATATTCTCAGGCGTATTGGGGATCAGAATTTCCTTCCAACTAACGGCTGGATTGTCCTGGAGCAGCAGGAGAGGGACACAGGGCACTTCGTCACCAGTGAAGATGCCAGAAAGAGATTCTCGAGAGGAAGGACGAGCGTCTGAACTATGGCATTCGGAGGCTCAAGGTGTTTCCTCTGCAGAAGAAGAAGAAGGAGATCGATGAGGCTACTTCTCGAACTGAGGGTGAGGTGGCGGCCATGGAGACGGAAGTGGCTGTCGTTTCTGAGCCCGAAGGAAAGCCGAAATCGTCTGTGGAAGGAGATCGGGACCGTGTGGCGGAACACATAGAAGGACGGTCAGTTTCCGGGCTAGGGGAGGTGGGTCTTGACCCTCCCTCTTCGCAGACTGGAAGCGAGCTGACCCGAGCTCTTCGTGGGAAGCCCACGGAGCCGGATAACCTTGCATAGACGATGATAAGGCTGCTGCAGGTCAATCTGCATCACTGTAGGGCGGCTACGGCTCTGCTGGAACAGTATGCTAGAGGTAAGGGTATAGATGTAATTTTAATACAAGAACCTTATCTGTTTAAAGGTCAGGCACGGGGTCTGGGATGGAAAGGTTATAAATGCCTAACATGCCATGAGCAGAATCCCAGGTCCTGTATCCTGTTTAAATCTGGTCTTAGCGTTTTTCCTTTGTGGCAATTTTGTTGCAGAGACCTGTGTGTAGCTCGTGTGGGAGATGGCCTGAGAGAGGTGGTGGTGGCCTCGGCCTATCTCCCATACGAGCGGTGCAACCCCCCAGGAGCTGAGTTGCGCCTAGTTGTGGACTACTGCAGGGAGAGGGACTTGCAGTGCCTGATTGGCTGTGATGCCAATGCTCATTACACGGTCTGGGGTAGCACTAACTGCAACCAAAGAGGTGAGTCATTACTTGATTATGTCTTAAATAATGATCTGGATGTCGTTAATAGGGGCAGCGAGCCTACCTTTGTTATTAGGACAAGAAGAGAGGTCATTGATATTACCCTTGTTTCGAGGCGATTACTACCTGTGGTCAAGAACTGGAGGGTGGAGGATGAAGTTTCGGGTTCTGACCATAGGTATATTACGTACTGTATAGAGGCAGCTGGCCCCGCAGCACGCGTTATCAGAAACCCGAGACTCACAGAGTGGTCCCGGTTCAACGAAATCCTTTCGGGTAGGATGGACGATTGTCCACAGAGAGCACATACTGGCATCGATTTAGAAGCCATGAATGATCACATTACCGAGGCCATTAAGGTGGCTTTTGAAGGTAGCTGTGCTGGGAAAACTGTGGTGACCAACAGCAGTTCCTCCTGGTGGAATGGGAACCTGTCCAGACTCAGGAGTGAAGCAAGGAAGCTCTTTAACAGAGCTAAACGCAGAGGCACCTGGGAGGAATACAGGAAGAAATTGTCACAGTACAACATAGCTGTGAGGAAAGCTAAAAGAGAGTCATGGAGGAAATTTTGCACAGAAGTGAATAGTGCAACGGAATACTCAAGACTCCATAAGGTTCTAGCCAACAGCTCCACAAAACTTATTGGGACTGTTAAGAAGGCTGAAGGCTATACGGAATCGGTGGAAGAAACCATGAACTATATCCTCGCTACTCATTTTCCAACTAGCGAGGAGGCTAACTCATATGAAGGAGATGACTATCCCATCAGACGAGGTAATCCGGAGGCATGGAGGCATGCGAGGGAAATTGTCAAGGCAGCGCACGTCAGATGGGCCATTGGAACGTTTAAACCATATAAATCACCGGGTCTAGACGGCATATATCCAGCATTTTTGCAACATGGGGTAGATATACTCATGCCAACGCTCCTACAACTTTTCAGGAGTAGTTTGGTCATGGGACACATTCCACGGACCTGGAGAGTGGCCAAACTCTGCTTTATTCCCAAACAAGGTAGAGCTTCACACCTGTATGCCAAGGACTACAGGCCGATTTGTCTATCGTCCTTCCTACTGAAGACACTGGAGAAGATCATAGACAGGCATATAAGAGATACTGCGTTAAGACGGAACCCCCTTAACGAACAACAATATCCGTACCAGTCTGGCAAGTCATGTGAATTGGCTCTCCACCATCTAGTGTGCAGACTGGAGCGAGCACTACAGTACAAGGAAATTGCTCTGTGCGCGTTTCTTGATGTGGAGGGGGCCTTCGACTGCACCCCTATTAGGGCAGTTGAAGAAGCCATGATCGAGAAAGATGTCGAAGAATTCGTCACATACTGGACTGTCAATCTTCTGAAGAACCGCATTATTAGGCTGACGGAGGAGACCTGCTGTAAGAGTATTGTACCTAGGACAGGATGTCCCCAGGGGGCGTCCTGTCACCCCTCCTGTGGTGTCTAGTGGTAGATACACTGCTGACAAGGCTGAAGAATCAGGGCTTCTCAGCACAGGCATACGCAGATGATCTGGTAATTACGGTGGTTGGCAAGGTGCAATCAACTGTGAGTGAACTGCTGGACACGGCACTGTCTTTGGTGGACAAGTGGTGCCAGGAGAAGAACCTTAGGATTAATCCACAGAAAATTACAGTGGTGCCTTTTACTTTGAAGAGGAAACTGGATGGACTGGGCACACCTAGCCTGTCAGGCCATAACTTAAGTTTTTCCAAGACAGTGAAGTACTTGGGTGTTACCTTAGACTCAAAGCTTAACTGGCAGGAGCATATCCGCAAGACAGCAGCAAGAGCCACAAAAACCTTGTGGGCCTGCCGGAGAGTGGTGGGGAACAATTGGGGCATTACCCCTAAAGGTATGCACTGGATTTACACAATGATTGTGAGGCCTATCATCACATACAGTGCAGTAGTATGGTGGCATCGATGCGGCACTGACAGTGTTAGGAAGGCTCTGTGCTCCCCACAAAGGCTGGCTTGCCTGATGATTACGGGAGCAATGTGTTCCACACCGACAGGAGCTATGGAGATTCTACTTGACCTTAAACCAGTAGAGATATATATCGAAGAGATAGCTAGATGCTCAGCGTACAGATTCGCCATTTTAGGGCACGAACCTTGCCCAACCCTGGGGGCTCACTGTACAATTATCCGAAGGAACTGGCAGGACCCAATTCTCTGCATGCCATCGGACTTTCAGGACCAGCACTCCTTCACCTCAAACTTTACAACTGTGATCAAGCCGAGAGAAGCAGCGCTGGAGCACAAATTAACACCAAGCCGGGTGGATCGGTTGTTACACAGACGGCTCAAAAACCGAATCTGGCACAGGAGCTGGCGTGTGGATTCAGGGGTCCACACATAGTGTTGCCTTGCCTCTGGGGAGGTATGCTACGGTGTTCCAAGCTGAAGTCACCGCCATCGGCGCTTGCGCAGTCCTTATGAATAGCGGCTCTTCATTAGACAGGCGCTTCACTATTTTCTCCGATAGCCAAGCGGCCATAAGAGCTCTATCCACGAATAGGATCAGGTCAAAGGTAGTACAGCAATGCAAAGACAGCTTAAACTTACTTGGACGACGTAACAAGGTCTGACTGGAGTGGGTCCCAGGCCACTCTGGTATCCAGGGTAATGAAAGAGCTGACGAGTTGGCCAATATTGGTGCAGCGACAATCCCCCTATCACCAGAACCTCAATGTGGGATTGCACCAGCTGTGGCCAGATTAAGCATTAGAAGGTGGGCGGAAGCTGAGCATAGGAGGAAGTGGTGCAGCAGCTCCACCCAGAGGCAGGCGAAGCTGTTCCTTTACTTTGTGGACAAGAAGAGGACGGAGACTCTCCTTAATCTGTGCAGGTCCAAGGTAAGACTAGTAACAGCTCTTCTTACAGGTCACTGTAGAATGCACCGGCACCTCTATTCCATGGGGCTGGCCAGGACTTCATGGTGCAGACTATACTTTGAGGACGACGAGACGCCGTATCACATCGTATGCAGATGTCCAGCTCTTGTAGCAAAGAGATACCTGTATTTTGGTGCAGACTTCATAGATGACCCTAGAAGGCTACCTGAACTGGACCTTCGAACTCTATTAAGGTTCATCTCGGATACGGCGCTGTTGGTGTAACAGGCTGGCTTGTCGGGTGGCACAATAGGCCTTGTTGGCCTCGGTGCAGCTCCCTCTACGTGGGCACCCGTTTTAATAATAATAATAATAATAATAATAATAATAGTTAGTTATTTTCGTTTATATAAACGGATCTATTTGTGTGCTTCCCGCAGTCTTTTTTTCACTGCTCGTTATTTTTGTAATTGCTTATGTCAAATGTATTTGTCAATAAAACAGGATACGTATAAGTAGAAACAATATTTTGTTTTTACGGAATCTTGGGATTCTCAGATGCCGTATGAATATCTATTGGGCCCCCTTCTTATATTTTCCTTAATATCTCGAAAACGGTTGAGAATCTAGGTAAGTGGAAGGTTACCATTAGAAAGCTTACTAAATGCTCCACAAAAAAGATTGTGAAGAATTTGTTGATGAAGCGATGTCAATCGGAGAAATAAGTGCATAAAACTTTCGTTTATTTGAACGGTTCTTTTTGTCTGTTTTTATTTCTAGTTATTTTATTATTGCTTCTAGTAGGAGTAAAACAAGATAAGAAAATGGAAAAGATATTTATAATTTTTAACGAAAGATCAAAACAAACTAATAATTGCATCTACTCCTCTTTTTTTGTCTCTGTTTACCTTCGTTTTTAATTGTTTTTTGTTTTTCTCGGTTTGCCTTAGTTTTTAATTGCTTGCTGTTATTTTGATTGCATTTGTTTCAATAAAACATGATAAGTAATTGAAAAGCGTGTTTGTATTTTGAATTGACTTTGAGATTCTTGCTTTAGATTGAGGAATTTCCGCTTCTAACCTGTGGGTGTTAGCAATTTTCATAAAATAAAACAAAAAAATGTTAGTTCTATTTTAAGTTATGGATGACACCGGATACGTCTTAAGATGACGCAGTTCCTGCTGAAAGAGAATGTGAAAGAGGACACTCTGTGTAGGGTCAGACACCTGCCCGGGTCGACCTACCAGGCAGGTAGGCTTTTATTGCACTTCATAAATCAAGAGTTGACAGATATTTTACCTGTAGTAAGTCATGCAGCCAAATGCTATAGTAGAAATATAATTATATTTTGTGGTTGTATGTGGCATAGCACATTAAAATATAACACTACGTTCTAATTTTCTTGTACAATTTTATTTTGTTTAATTGCATTTAACAGTAAAATGAGTAGGTTAAGTATTTAACGCTAAAATGGATAGGTTAGTAAAGCAAGTTAAGTCAATTAGAAACATATTCCTAGTAGAGTCTTCGTAGAGCGAAACTTGGAACGGCGGAAAGAGTAATTTCCGCTTAGGATAGTTTCTTGTGCCTTGCCGACAATCTTGCTTTCCTTTGGAATATGTGTTTACATTAAGAATGATCTAAACAAAGTAATTACTGTTTGTGTGTGAATGGAACCGCGCTAAGATGATGCAGTTCCGGCAAGACGGACTTTTGTAAATAGAATTATACCTGCGTTTGTGAGAAAAATATTTCTATCAAAAACGTTATGACAGATAACGGAGCTCTTTCGAATCCAAAAGAGCGCTCTGTTGTAAACTTAGAGATGATCATGAATTGAGCAAGAAACCCGAGTTTCCTGAAAGCTATAGATCTGTTTTCTAAAGATAAACATCTTAATTAAAATTCAATTCATTAATTTGTTCATTTATTATGGCATTCACAACTTTAGCGATTCGCCTGTTAAACGTATTAGTACAAGTAGAGTTAATTTAACGTACAAGTAATTATAAGTAATGTTAAGTTTTATTTTCAATACATATACTGAGTAAAAATAGCAAAATTAATAATAAGAAAATCACAGTATTGTGAAATTATGAACAGAATAATAAAATTCATTATTAACTAAAATAATTACATTTAAAAGCAATAATGTTTTAATAATAAATAGGTAGATAATTTTTAAAACTAACTAATGGCCACAAAACATTTGAGAAAACATTCGATCTAATAATAAAAATAGAACATAAGATGTATAATAATAATATATTAAATTTTTGAGAAATCCAGATATATTTTAATTAGTTTTGATATTATTTCTGTTAATATGTTAGTGTATATATATAAATGGTTGTACTTTGCTTATTCATATTTAGAAAAATGTCATTAAACGATTATTAGCCCTCCCCCCACTCACTCCCATTCTCTCTCTCCTCCCCTTCCACTCTCTTCTGTCCCATCCGCTTCTTTAGAAATAAGTTTTACTTAGCGATTCTTTAAAAAGCCCTCTTAAAGGAACTTCGCTACCAAGCCAATATCAATAGGCAACCACCTCTCCCTTCATTTATCGGACGACATTATAAATACCTTAATGATATGTTTTAGCACTCAGAAGACCTTTGATGAGATCGCTAAGGAAGAAGTGTGCAAAGGGCCAAAGAAACCCCAGAAAAATAAAGTAACTTCAACGCCCTATAAAGTTAGTTGATTAAATTTAAAAGTTATTAAGCTCAAAGAAAAGAGAGCTTTGACGTAATGCCTCAAGCCCCTGCCATTTCTTAATTAGCTGTCTTAAGGACTTAGGGGACTTTAGTGGATTCCTTTGTTTCCGTGGCTGGAACGGGAAGAATGAAATTGGAAGAGGGTTACAGAAAGGAATATTGTCCTTTTATCCTGGAATCATCCTTAGAAAGAAAAAGATCTAGTCTTATTCGGATAAAACCTTTTGATTCTGAATGAGTTCTCAAAGGAGTAATAGGAATTAGGGTTTATTTTAAACACTGCCATATCCTGAATGGTTGGGATAGTAATTACATAAAACCATAACTGTTTTAAACATGACTATTGTAAATGTTTCAATTACTTAAGTTTTCTTTAGCTTGAGAGAAGAATATTAATAATAATTTAAATAAAATAATCGATACCGGTTTTAGCAGTAGTAATGCTAATGCTGCCCGCTGCGCATGTGCCAGACGATTTCAAAATAGGCGATTACCAAACAAGGCTATCTTTAGCTACTCGTTTCAACGTCTTAGAGAAACAGGTGCATTTGGTATAATACAAATTACTGATGGTATTTTTTCCCCTTTACGAAATGAAGAAAGGATTGCAACTGTGTTACAAGATTTTGATAATAATCCATCTGGCAGTGTACGAAGTGGTGGAGCACAATTAAATATTACGCCAACTACAGTATGGAGAACTCTCATTGCAGATGGACCTCACCCACATCATTATCGACAGGTATAAAATTTATTACCGCAAGATTTTCGGCAAAGATGTTGAGCATAATCAACAATTTTCACCAAACATTCTCTAGACATATTTAGACCTTCACAAGAAGAGTTTTCTTCATTCAGAAAAAAATTCATCTCTGGTCCCAGGAAAATCCCCATGCTATTCATGAACATCATTTTCAGCATCTGTTTCGTTTCAGTGCAATGTGAGATTCAGGATAATATACAATATTTTAATATTTCCGCACTTCTTGCTGCCTCGACTCAATGCGGACACATTTCTGGAATTTCTAAATAATGTTTACTATGATTTAGGCGAATATATTCCCCTACGACTGAGAAGGGACATGTAGCTTCAATAAGACGGTTGTCCTGCACATTATGGAAGAGGTCCGCGACAACGGCTAACTGTTAATTATACCAATCAATTGTTTGGCCGCGCAGGACCAGTGGTTTCGCCTGCACGCTCTCCAGACCTGACACAACTAGATGCTTTTGTTTGCCATTAAACAAAAAGTCTGTGCAAGGCAGATCAAAGGTGTTATTTCCGTACGAAGAAGGGTAATTGAATCTTGTGAAACCATAACACATTTCCGTTCTGCACTTCAAAGTTGCTGTTAAGGAAAGACGCTGAGCCTGTCTTAATGCTCAAGGAAATCACTTTTAACAATATTTAATATGAATTTAAATTTTAAGTTTAATTAATAAATTAGTTGGAACAAATAAATAAGTTTTATTTATTAAGTAAACCTAAGTAATTTATCAAATGAAAATCTTTAGGTGTCCTTAGTTCATATTTTCAGTTTGGGCACAAAACCCTGAAACACCCTGTATAAGAGATGTTATAAGTTGTGACTTGAAAGCAAATACAAAATATGTAATGGAATTGAAATTATTAAAACAATGACTCAGGCAGTATTTAATGCGAATATAAGACTAAACTCAAAGCCGAATACTTCTAGAGGCAGTGTAACTAGATTTGATTAAGAACATATCTGAGTTGTGTAGATATTAGATGTTCATTGCAGTTCGTAAGTTCGTTCACAACGAAGGATCCTTAGTTTAGGCGTTTCAAACTTAGACATTCCGCTTTGAGGTGCAGATCGGAAAAACAGAAATGTGTTTGTGGATACCAGGCCCACAACCCGACACCCTGTCTTTTAATTTCATAACGAAAATAAATTAAAAAAACTGACGGAGCGCTTCGTGACGAAAAAACAAAAGCACTAGCGTGTTTCGCGTTCACGCAAATACACATACATATATTTTGACGGGGGGTTATTTTGGGTGTCTACTAGGTAGAATCGATGAAGTAAAATCATTATCGATTCTACTAGAAACGATTCTACTTGAAATGTTTCAGAAATTCAGTTATGAGTGCCAACCTCAATGCGGGCGTTCGGGTTTGAGATTCAAGCCTTCATCAGAGCTGCAAACAAGGATTAATGTTAATAATAATTTAGGCGCTAATAGCCAAGATTTGTTGATGCGCCGTAAAAAAAAAAAAAAAAAATAATAATAATTTAATGAATAAGAAAGAAAATTTATAACAAATGTCGTTTTTCTTATTCCTAATATGCAGAAAATTATTATTATTATTTATTATTTAAAAAAAAAAATTCTGACTAAGCTCGTTTACCCTGAAGAAGCCTCAACTCTAAAGCGAAAACATTATTACATGTAATACATTTTTTATCTAGAATATCTACCTAAGAAATTTCATTAATCAACAATCTATTCTCAAGTCATAAGTTGGATAGCCGCGCACTCCCTTAAAATATTCCAACCAATCTGAATCTTTAATGTCATTATTAGGAATCATACTTTCATTGTGGTGAATCCCCAGAAATCGTTTCCATCTTTAAATTACATAAATATTCCATTCATTTATATAAAGTACTAGTTACTCTTCATTATTCATAGCGTTACATTGTTAAAGAAATGACACTATCCGTAGTATGTTCCAATACACAGCTGAAATATATGTTATTTACTGTTTTATCTAAGCAGCGTGTGCAACATGTTGGGTGTTTTATGAAATGTGGCATTCTATGAACGAATTATAGCCTTTTGGGATAGCATGATTTTTATTACTGGTTTGATCATTTATATCTAGAACTTCATTGACATGTCACGACACGTAGCCTAAATGATGGCACATTCCCTCCATTCATCCATAGAGGTTGACCTTATGGGGCTCTCCGGAAGTGGCGTCTAGAAAGTTTGACGTTTTATTTTCTTTTTAATTGTGAGCTTCGCAACTAAGAGCTCGTGGTCAGTAAAATCTCTGTCCACTCTCGAAGAAAAAAAAAACAAACAAAAAAAAGAACAAAAACGAAGACAAGAATACGCTAATGTCAGTGACTTTTGTCTCTAATGTGTGCAATTATTCGCACATACATATTGCTTGTTTCGCGTTTTAGAACCCATAGGTCACGAAAATAACGGTGGTTAATATTTATATATATATATATATATATATATATATATATATATATATATAAAATAAAATAATACGTCCACCAAGGTGCCATAGTCGCCAGAAACAAATCAAGAAAAATTAAAGAATATTATTAAACAAATTTAATATTTCTGATTTTTACAACAAATAATATATATATATATATATATATATATATATATATATATATATATATATATATATAAATTATCTTCAAGTAAATAAATATATATTCTAATTTATAGTAAATAAAACATTCTTTTAAATCAGAGTCTTAAATGTTTTATTTAATGTCAGGCTAAAGTAAAGTGTAATTTAGCTTTACAATATTTAAAGACAATTGAGGTATAAAATAATAGAGCAGTGCCTCAGGCTGAAAAAGCAATAAGCCAGACAGCGGTCAGTACAATAAGGGAAGGAAAAGCAAACAAGAAATACAAATACTACTGTATGAACACGTATATTTATCTTCCCTTTTTCCTACATAACAAAGAATAAAAGGTAATTCCTGCTTAACATCTGTCACTTTACGAATATTTTTTTTTTTTTTTTATCAACAATTAGGCTATTAACGCCGGGCTAAGTAAAGGTTGCCACCTTTTTATAATGCTAAAGATACTAGATTGGTCACCCATACTCGACACGCCCGACGTTGCTTCACTTAGGTGATCAACAGGAACCGGTGCATTCAACGGAGCTATGGCCGTTGGCTTTCACGAATATTACTGGAAATTATAATTACTCTATTTTATTTAAATTATTTTGCCTATACCCAAGAGGATTCTTGGTAGTTTTTTCCCCCGTTTTTAACGGCGCGTCAACTATTTGGCTATTAGCGCCGGGCTATCTACAGGTTGCCACCCTTTTATTTGGCCAGCAGCACGTGGTCGGTCACCCATTCAGGTACTGACCACGTTCGACGTTGCTCAACTTCGGTGATCTACGGGAACTGGTGTACTCAACGTGGCTATGGCCGTTGGCTTTCACGAATATTAGTGGTAATTATAGTTACTCTATTTTATTTAAATTATTTTGCCTATACCCAAGAGGATTCTTGGTAGTAGGTATTGAATATTTTAATATACACTTTTAAATCTTTATATTTTAATATACATTTAACATAGAATTATGTATTTTATATTTTAATATACATTTATAAATTCGTTTAATCTGCATTCCTGGAGGCCAGGTGGCCGTGTGTGCTAAGGATTATGCACTCCGTGCCAAGGGTCGTGGCTTTTCTTTCAAAAAAATAACAGGCATTGGCCCTATCCTGGCTAGAAGAGGGTCGTAACCTATGGATAATCAGGCCTAAAATTTGTTATCAATAATAAATGGACGTTAAAAATAAAATAATATACATTCCTTAAATTTAACATTAAATTTTACATTTTGAATATTAATATACATTTTAATGTCTAAGGCCCGGTGCACACAGACGAAACTGGTTTCATGAAACCGATAGAGGTTGGTGCACACAGTTTCATGAAACCTATTTCATGAAATTCGTTAAATCGCTTTCATCAATGGATCTACTAGCTCTAATACGCCATCAAAACTGGCTTCGACATCCTAAAAATATCTTTAATAAATTTATCAGGATTTTAGTTTTAGTTCGCGAGCTACACCAGCTGTGTTGCCGATTCCTAGTAATCGGGTCCGACACTTGTCATCCAGTGTTTGTTAATTTTATATCCACTCTTCTGTCACCCGTCGTTTTTTTTTTATTCTATAAATATCTTTATTTGCTAAATACACAATACATTAAGTACTTTTTATATGTATATTGTGGTAACCTATTGATAACCCGTCCCAAAATTCATAGTTAATAGTAATGGACGTTAAAATTTAAAAATGAAAAAAAAAAATTTTACATTATTCCCCATATGTTAAGTTATAAATCTTTATTACTCCACCGTTAATTTAAGCCCTAGCTATAACGCACATTTAATATATATCTCCTTCATCCTCGTGTATGTGTAATGTTTGTCTTTTCATTTCATCTGTATATAAAGCAGTATTAACTCTGGTATCCTTTTTTTTTACAGCCCTGATAAAAGCTTGAATTTCAAGTCGAAATGTCGGCCAAAATACCACCGAAAATATAGTCCGAACCCTGACTTAAAGCAAAATAGACATTGAATTCATTATAAGTTGAAAGATTAAAATAAACTCTTATTTTAAAACTCTAAGAATTTTCCTGAGCACCGAATGCATGAACACCTTTCTTGAATAATATTTTGTCATTCTCTGATGGTTTAGCTCAGTAGAATTCCCAATTTCACACATGACAGTAACCAAGGCAAGAGGAAGGTCAAATTAATTTCCACCCTAAAGCATCCTTTACGTCGCTTCTCCGCTTTATCCACTTCATACAACATCAAGAAGAAGAAAGTGTGGAAGAATTGAGAACTCTTGCATCAGTAACTAGTCTGAATATCAATTTAAAATGTAATAAAATTAAAATTTATTTTAGTATTTTCCTTCATCAATCGGTTCAGATTGAGAGCAATAAGGTATTGCAGTACATGCAATTTTTATTTTAACTCATTCCACCAATTGCAATGAAAACATTTTTTGAATTATGTCTTCAATCTCGTAAATAATGAAAATAACCCCTGTTAAAATTTTATTTTAATGTTATTTAATTATCCTGCCTCTACCCTGCTGGGTCATTGGCATTGCGGTCAGTTCAAAGTCAAATGTCTTTGTATATGTTCATGTTTTTAATAAAAGTGAGGAGTTTTTGAATTCTCTGTACGTCGTCTTGTAAAACGCCTTGCAGTGTCCCGGGTTTCTTCAGTGTTAGTCTTATGTAGTCGAATTTGTGGCAGAGTATTAGTACATGTTCTACAGTGTTTTCTGTCTCACATGTGGTGCACGTTGGGTAATGGAGGTTGTTAGCCCTGGAATCACAACATGATGAACCTGTTACAAACCTCACAACGTGGGGTCATATAAGACCCTATCTAGTCTTTCATAATTCTTTTACAAATTTGGTGTTAGGTTTCTAAAATGGTATTTTATGATGACTACCATGTATAATAAAACAATTTATAACCAAATAATCTTATTTATTTGTAAAAGGGAGGAGTGGGAAATCAAACATCAAAATACCACAAATTTAGACATAATTTTATTTGAATATTTGTCCTCTGAATATCAACATTAAATAAAACGTTTTCTCCTATAATATTTTATCTTTATGACTGCTAGAATAAAAAAATACTATAATATGCAAAATTGTTATGAAAGGGAAAAAACATAGTGACTTGAAAGTACACACATTATAATGATCAAAAAAATAAAAATATTGTTATTTATTTATACACTTTGCACAATGTGCTACAGCTTTCCTGTCTTTTTTACGACCACATCATATGTATGGCCATCCTCTTTTTCACTCATATCACATACTTCACCAATTTCTCTGTCTTCGCTATCCAAAACGTCTCCAAACTCTGTTTTTCTCTTCTGCAATTTGCCAAAGCATCTAATTGTGAATTTCATCTTCAGTGCAAAATTATTTACCGTTAGACATACTACATTCGATAAATAAAAATATTACGACGAAACCACAACGTGGGGTCGCCCCGTGACCCAAAGGCTTTATATACGTTCACATGGATAGGAATGAGAAAAGCCTGACTCTCTATTATGATCATCTTGTCAGGACAGGAAGGCACAGAATCGGACATGTTTAACAGCTTAAATGTGTAGGAGATAACAAATATTTTCAGAGCTCTGGGGTCACGGGTGACCCCACGTTGTGATTCCAGGGTTAAGTAGGTAGCTGTGGGTCAGTGTTGTGTGTCCTATCCTCAGTCTTGTCAAAACGGTCTCTTCTCAACTGGAATGTCATTGAGCTGTTGCACAAGTGTCTGTATTCATTTTAATTCTTGTGATTTGGGTGTGATGGGTTCTCTACCATGTGAGGTCCCATTTTATCTCTTACGACATTTTTCAAGTGAATATTTTCTTTTGTGGCTTCATTGAATATGATTGTTTCGGGTCCTGTTCGCTCGTAACTAGCCTATTGGTTTGCTTGTTCGTTGAGTGTGGTCCCGCAATGTGATGGCACCCACGTAAATGATATTTCCCTATGACTGCACTGAAATCATAATTCATGAACCTGCTGTAAAAATCCACCTGAGTGCAATCTCCTGCCATGATTGCTTTTATTGAGCTTAATGAATCGATTACGATCATATTCCTTATATCATTAGATTTATTACAATTTTTATGACTTGTAAGATAGCATAGAGTTTACCAGAAAACAATGTATTAATTTCGTGAAGTTTGAATCGTTTTTTGAACAAGGAAGACACGACAGCACACCCTACATGATCTTTCGATGCATATGAGAACAACTTGAAGTGGTCTTAATATTTTCTGATCTCTTCCAAAAACAAGGGTTTGAACACATTATCAGGCGTAGTCTTTTTTATGCTCTTAGTTAGGAATCCACCAAGGAGGTAGATTTGCTGCCTCGATCTTACATACGCGGGGAGTATTTTCTTGGCATAAGTATTTTTCCACACGACGTTTAAACGTATTCCAAGGTGTAAGTTTGTTTACCTGATTATCAATATGGGACAAGATGACTATTATTTTGCAGGACAAGATGATTATTGAAGCCTGTTATTGCTACATAATATGACAACGACGAACTTATTCCGCTTACTGATAAAGGATGCTCGCCACTTTCTATATACATGATACAATGCGAACTCTCTACGGGAGATGTTAGCTAACGAGTTGAATCGGTCAACCTGGTGGGAGGGAAATGGAAGGGGGTTCATGGTCCCCCCATTCCAAATGATTCTTACCATTAAAATGTACTATCATGAGAGCGAGGAGACCCCGCGTGTTAGTTGCTGGTATCCCGCAAGCCTGGCCGGCAGAGAAGTTCCAAACAGTATTGAAAAAAAAGCTGAGAGGCAAGGGAAGGATGAGACCAAAAGCGAGGACGTGAAGCCCTTATTCAAGCGAGGACCACGAATATCATCTACGGCGCAGTGGGTTGTAGCGGTATCGCCTCCCACTCGAGGTGTCCTTTTAGATAAGCCTGACCTTCATTATGGGCTCCTCACCTTCATTATCAGGGACTATGTCGAGCAGCCAGTATGCTACAACTGCCAGAGGTTCGGGCACATAGGACGCCATTCAAGGATATAGGATTCAAGCCCATCATGCAGATGGTGTGCCGAGAAAGGCCATCTTGCGATTGACTGCCCTAACAAAGAAAGAATCCCCAAGTGCATAAACGGCTTCATGACAAGAAAAAGGTGTGATCACCCAGCAGGAGATTCCAAATGTCAGGCATATTATAATTATATCGCCGCAAACATTAAGAAAACTGCCTATGGATAGAAGGAATATGGATGATGTAGAGGGCAGGAATCGAATGCAGAGAGGAAATCTTCAGAAGAGTACCAATAAGATTGGTACAACTTAACTCACAAAAGAGCAGTCGAGCTACGGAAGAAGCCATTTCGGGTATAAGACCAGGTACAGTGCTCTGTCTGCAGGAGCCAGCTGTGAGAGGTGGACGGCTGATGTGACTACCAGGAGGAGCTAGGATGTCCGGCGGCGAGGGTCGCCCTCTGGCTGCGGTTGCATACGTGGGAGACGACCAGTCGGTGCTCAGTCACTATGCCCTCTCTACGAATAATTTGGCTGTGATGTCAATTGGAAGGGGTAATTCCATTCAATTGTATATAGTATCCGCTTATTTTCCCCCTCGACAGACCCTGCTTCCGACGTTGTGTGCGCTGGAAAAGGTCTTGAAACAAGCAAAACAGGAAATTATTGTTTCGGTCTACGTTAATGCCTGGAGCCCACTGTGGGGATCAAAGGAGCTGAACATGCGCGGGTGAGTCGTGGAGAGTTGGATATTGGAGATGGGACTGTTGTGTTTGAATGATCCGTCGTCGATCCCGACTTTTTCAGGCACTAGTGGAAGTTCTCATATTGACGTGACGTTAACCAGCCCCGAACTTAGTGCGAAATGCAGGGGATGGAATGCAAGTCATGATACGGTAAGCGATCAAGCCACCCTCAGGTTAGAAGTGGGCTGGCAGACCAGATCAGACCGTGTCTCCACAAGATTGTTTGGAGAGTGCAAAGCGAAGTGGGATAGGTTTAGGGAAGCAGTGAGAAGATCCCTGATGGGCGTGGATCCGGTAAGCGATGATTACTGCAGGCTATCAACAGAGGAACTGGAGTCAGCAGCAGTAGCACTTCAAGAAGCAGTCGTGTTAGTGGCGAAGGAGAGCTTGCCAATTATAGGCCCTCGTAAGTTTTCACCTATGAAGTGGTGGTCTCAAGACCTGAAAAGAGCCAGAGGTGCAGTAATAGCAGCGAGGAAGGTGGCGATGAGGATGAGTGGTGCGGAGCACGCTCAGGTATACCTCGCCTTGTACAAGAAAGCCAGGAAGGCGTATAATATTAAGATTGCCCGGGACAAGAAGGCAGCGTGGAGGACCTTTGTACAGGATGCTACTGCTGATAGACCTTGGGGAATGGCTTTCCGTGTGGTCCTTATCCCGCAGCATTCCCTGCTTTTATGACAGTTGGCATGGAACACCCATCATCGTGCGCTGAAGCGCATTACAACGCTCTAGCCCAGATTTACGAAGCCGATAAGCCTGAATTGCAGCAGGAAGTTAGAAGCCTGTTAAAGGTCCCACCGGATACCGAATGTTCCAATGACTGGGACCTGATAGATGTAATGATGGCTATAGAGGAGACCAACAAAAAAGGTGCCCCGGGCATGGACGGGATAACGGCAAGGATGCTCTACGAGGCTAGGGAGGTTGTTGCCCCATATCTACTGGCAATTTACAACGCTTGCCAAAACATCGGATACTTCCCGGTCAACTGGAAAACGGCAGGGGTGCTGCTCTTCAAGAAAAAAAAAAACCCCGTGATCTGGAGCGACCCAATGCTTATAGGCCTATTTACACTTCTCCCAGTTCTTTTTTTTTTTTTTTTTTTTTTTTTTTACTAAATTTTTATATTTTATTTATAGAATATTACAATCTACAATTGAACTGTACTTTGTAATTTGATATTAGTTACTTGTCCACACCTTAGGTGTCCCCAGTTGTCAGCCGAATACCTTCCTTGTTAGGATGGATTCTAGGATGACCTGGAGTTACCCTACGCCATCCAACCACACCCTGCGAATAGCAGGAAGGATTGGAGGCGAATGAGGCATGGCCTGTGATATCCTGAGGAGAGAAAATATCCATCGATATCACTCTCACTTATTGTAATTTCACTGATTTTTTCACTCCACGACGCTACACTACCTTAGTAGATCCCGGGGCCACTTTCTATTTAGACGTCTAGGTGGAGAGGAAGGATGATTGGTGCTGGATAAGGATTGGGCTATAGGATTAGGATGATTGATTAGTTTACTATGGAAGGATGAGAAGCGGCTAGGGATTATATCTTGGACAAGAGGAATATTTAGGTCATTATGGAGGGTGCGATTTGTAACATAATAAGGAGCATTGACTATGGTACGTAGGACTTTGGATTCGGTTGATGTTGGAATGCTTGGGTGTCCCCCAGAGTTCTATTCCGTATGTCCATATAGGTTTTATTAGTGAGTTGTAGATAGTTAGTTTGTTATGTACGGTTAAGTGTGATGATCGGTTTAGTAGTCTGTATAGTTGTCCGAATCGTCGATTGAGTTCCAAGTCAATCGAGAGTCAAGGTAAAACCCAAGGTATCGGATGGTATTGGTTATGGGTAAAGGTTTGTTGTTGAAGGAGACAGTAGGACAAATTTTACTTTTATTTGCTGACATTTTTCGACGTTTATCTTTATGCGCCACTTATTGCACCACTTTTCAATTTGAGTTAAATGGGATTGTAGGTTCTGGGAAGCTGTGTCTGGATTTATGTGGGGTGAAAGGATGACCGTATCATCTGCATACGTGGCCAGGAGGGTGTCAGGATGTGTTGGAATGTCAGCTGTATAAAGGGTATAAAGGATGAGACCGAGGACACTACCCTGAGGAACTCCCGCTTCCACAGGGAAATAATCTGAGTAGGCTGTTCCAAGCCGGACTTGAAAAAACCTGTCTGAGAGATAGGAGCGCAAGATTAGGAAAAGGGTCATGGGAAGGTGGGTTTTGAGTTTGAAGAGTAAGCCTGCATGCCAGACTCGGTCGAATGCCTGGGCAACGTCCAAGAAAGCAGACGTGCAATACACTTTTCGCTCGAGGGATGAGGAGATGAGATCAACAACGCGAAGCCCTTGCTGCACTGTGGAGTGTTGGGAGCGGAAACCGAATTGGTAGGTGGGATGAGATTTTGGGAGCTTAGGATAGGTGATATGCGCTTTAGAATAATTTTTTCAAATAGTTTGGAAAATATTGGAAGAAGACTGATAGGGCGGTAAGAGGAAGGGTTGTTGGGGGGTTTACCAGGTTTAGGAAAAAGGACAACAATTGAGAATTTCCAGAGTATGGGATAATGGGTTGTTCGGAGGATGCAGCTGTAGACGCAGGTGAGGAATACAATGGCCTTGGTTGGGAGCTGTTTGAGGATTCTGGAGGTGATGAGGTCGTACCCAGGGGATTTCCGGGAAGGTAGTTGGGATATTAGAAATTTAACTTCAGATGGATTAACTGCATTTGGTGGTAGGGAATGGGAATCCTCCCAGTTCTAGGTAAAACTCTAGAGTAGAGAGATCCGTCCTCGTATTGAATTTTGTCTAAATGACAGGCAATATGGATCGCGACCCAGACGATCAACGGCCGATGCCATTAAAAGATTAATAGATTCTTGTAGGACCAACCCATCGAAGTATGTTGTGTTAATCAGCGTGGATATTGCCGGAGCTTTTGATAACGCACGGTGGCCGGCAATCGGCCTGGCACTGAGGCGCATGGAAAAACCGAGC
Source organism: Gonocerus acuteangulatus (assembly GCA_946811695.1). Lineage (NCBI taxonomy): Eukaryota > Metazoa > Arthropoda > Insecta > Hemiptera > Coreidae > Gonocerus > Gonocerus acuteangulatus. Next base: position 53,143,491 of record OX328124.1, on the reverse strand, counting down.
AACATATACGCCCTTATCTCAAGCTACCTGGAACCCCGTGCAGCTGTTGTGGTGTCTGCGGGGGCAGAAGAAGAGACATATGCTATCACGAAAGGATGCCCTCAGGGATCCGTTCTAGGACAACGCTCTGGGCAGCCATGTTTGATGGGGTGTTGACGGGCCTACAAGAAGCAGGATTTTCAGCTGTGGCCTACGTGGACGATCTCGCAGTGGTGGCAGCTGGAGAGTCAAGGGTAGCCGCAATGAGAAGCACGGAACTAGCGCTAACTCGGGTCATGGACTGGTGTGATGGGGTTGGATTGAAAATGTCGGCAGAGAAGACGACGCCTATGGTGGTAAAGGGCCGATTCGATCGTCGTCACCCCCCACGGGCAATGGTGAGGGGAAAGCGGATAACCTTTGCAGATACGATCACGTATCTGGGTGTTGTCCTTGGACCGGGACCGAGTATAACCACTCACATTAGTGCTCTCGCCCAAAAGGTGATGAAACTGCTAAACATATTTCAGGCATTGTCGGCTCCCACGTGGGGGATGGGATACAAGCTATCAAAAATTATGTATTGGGCGTTGCGTAGTTGGCGTAATGCTGTATGCGGTCGAGGGTTGGCACACTCTGCTGAGGAAGAATCACCTGAAAGTGCTGGCCAGTTTACAGAGGATTGCACTGGAAAGGATGAGCAAAGCGTACAGAACAGTGTCTAACGAAGCCCTATGCATGGTCACGGGTGTTCCTCCTATAGGCATCCTAGTCACGGCGAGAGTAGCATCCTATTACGTAAAAAGAGGAGTCCCACTTCACAAGTTACCAGGGAACCTGCGCCAGTCTTTGGGTGAGGTAGAAGCAGAGCCGGGGCGATACAAACGGCAGAAAGAAATAGTAAAAGAATATGTTTCATTTACGTGGTCAACAAATTGGAGACTGTCAACAAAAGGACCCGTTACAAGGAATTTTTTTCCGGACGTGAGAGCAAGACAGCTTCAAGAGTTGATTTTACCGGACTTTTGGACCACTCAATTTCTAACTAGGCACGGTGACTTTAATTCTTACCTAAAAAGGTTTAAAATTAAAGAATCAGACGCATTTGACTGTGGTGATGGAGCCGAGACCGTAGAGCATGTCCTGCTGCGGTGTGAGAAGTACTCCGCACCTCGGGTAAGGATGTACCGCGAGATCTACGACTACAGTCCGGATATGAGAAAACTCATGGAAACACCTGAAAATTTCGCCGCCTTTTCCACTTTCGTAAAGGAGTGGAGTAAAATAAAAGACACAATTTAACAAAATAAAACAATAAACGATTTCCTTTGAGAACATTTTCCTTTCTCCCATCCAAGAAAAAAAAGGGCAATGGTGAGCCTCACTATGCCTTCCAAAAAAAAAAAAAAAAAAAAAAAAAAAAGGTCTAAATGAATCACTTGCTAATGTCGGCCATAATATTTCCTTATTTATAACGAAACTCGCTATACATCATGCCATCTAATGAGAGCAATAATTTTCTTTCATAATTGTTGAATTAGCTGTTGAGAACCAATATTTTTCGTTCTCTTTGAAAGAAACGAACAAGCTATATATTTTTTATTTTTTTTTTAGATTGCGTCAGCCGTCCACGTTGCTATTTTAATATGCTTAGTTATGCAGCTCCTAACTGTCGGAGTTTATTCGATTTAAACTACTTTTTTGCTTAGTTAACATAATGTTTGTATACTTCAATGTGAGCCTCCTCTCACACATCTAAAACATTCAGACATCTGACCACTGTAGAGGCTTCAAATATTATTGTTTTAATATACTGTTCAGTAAGCAGAAAACCTCTAAGGAACGAATTAAAAGGAAACGAGAAGACTCGACAAAAGACTATTGACCACTAGTAATGAGGTGTAAAAATACTGCGTGACCATTGAAATAGTCTTCATTGAAAAATGGTGAAAAGGGCACCGAACTGTGAAAGGAACGGCCCACTTTTGAAGCGGACGGGAGAAAAGAGAAAGCTCCTGAAGAAGGGTAGAAATAATGACAGGATTTTTGTAAAGATTTATCAAGAAGCGCAGGGTTCTAATCCTGTTAAAAGGCCTGCTAGGGCTTTTCAGATGTAATCTCCTTAGAGAGCTGCAGCTGGAAGACAGCCTATGAGCTCTTTCCTTCTTATATTCTCAGCCTCTTTAGCACCTCTCTAGCTGCGGTTAAAATCATTCGCCAAGAATTTAGCCCATTTCTATGAAAATTCCATTCCTCTAAAAATAATTCCAGGATAGTTTTAAAGGTTTAGAGAATCAGCCGATCAGAGGTCACCCTCAGATTTTTTTTATTTTATTTTAGCGCGGTTCCTCCCTCCCTCATAGGGAGGAACCCCGCTTATAGGGTTGATACAATGAAACAATCCGGAAGTGCCGACTAGAAAATTTTGCGTTTCAGAACCTCTGGAAACCAAAAATGATGGTAGTTCAAATTTGTATATATATATATATGTATATATATATATATATATATATATGTATATATATATATATATATGTATATATATATATATATATATATATATATATATATATATTTGTCTGTTCGCTCATTTCTGGCTTCCCTGATGGTCCGATTTTGATGAAATTTGGTACAAAAATCCGTCGTCCAATTTGAAAGGTCAAGTTCGTTAACCAGCAAAATCCGCCCACTGGAAGATGGCATTTGGGGCGAAATTCGCGCAAAAAAAATCGTAACGCTTACGTTTTTGAGTTCATAAGCTTGTAAGTACTCTTTTTATAGGCTTCTTGGGCTAGGAAAACGAATGGAACCATTTTCAAGGCGATAGCTTTAACCGTTTTCGAGAAAATTGGAAAAATAATTTTTGATACCGTTTTTGGTTTGGGTACTTAGAATTACGGGATTCAGTTGAAACATTATCTGCATGTTCTACTTTTATTAAAACTAATATGTTGAAAGTTTTGTTACGTTTGGAGTTAAGGAAGGGTTAGAATAAAATATTTTATGAACAGACAAGAAAAGTTTTGGGAACTTCGTATACTTTCATTAATATCTCGAACACGGCTGGGAAATCGTGGTAAGTGGATAGAAACTATTTGAAAGCTTTCTAAATTCTCTACAAAAAATATTCTAAAACTATTTTTGATTAGGTTATGCCAATCGGAGAAATAAGTGCTTAAAACTTCAAATACGTCTGTTTTGTTCTTAAGAACGGGTTTTTGTCGTTCTTTTTGTAATTTTTGTCTCTTTCCCTTTGTTTGTTATTGCTTTTTATTTTTGTAATTTCTTATGTTGGGAAAATTGTGTGTGTAAAACAGGATATGAAAAATGAGACCAATTTTCTGTTGCTAGAAATAATGTAAATTTTGGGAACTTTCATTAATATCTCGAAAACGGTTGAAAATCTTCGTAAACGGAAGAATACCATTAGAAAGCTTATTAAATGCTCTACATAAAAGGTTCTAATGAAAGTTTTGATTAGGCGATGACAATCGGAGAAATAAGAGCTTAAAGCTTTAAAGTAATTGATTTCGCTTATTCGAACTGTTCTTTTTGTCTGTTTTTTATTCCTTGTTATTTTTTAATTGCTTATAGTTGGATAATGTATTCGAAAATAAAACAGGTTTAGTAAAATAACAAAAACAATTTATTGTTAGAAATATAGAGTTCCAAGATTCCAAGACCTTGTAACTAGCGGGAAAGTTTCTAGTGATGCCGACCCTTCCAGGTAAGATTGTAAATCCTACCTTTCAAGACTGTTGGAACCAAAACAATAACTGTCGGGGTTCGGTCACTGCTACTTTTATCGTAAAAATGGTTTTATTGTGCCGACGTTTCGGCTTGAACTTCAAGCCTTCATCAGGGCTGTGAATACAAGTAGGACATATTTAACACTAATATATGCACATATCTATGTAAATATACCTAACATATATATATATATATATATATATATATATATATATATATATATATATATATATGCATATACACATACACATATACACGCACACATATGTACATATATATGCCCACATACATACACATATGGGGTATATATTATTAAGTAGCAGTGACCGAACCCGGACAATCGCTACCTTGCATCATCAACGGTCAACGATCTCCTCTCAACAAAATAATAACTGCTTCTATTTTAATCTTTCGAAATTAGACTAGGGATAAGAACGGAACCGCGCTAAGATGAGGCAGTTCCTGCGAGTCGGACATTTTTTATTTATTTCATTATGAGGACTTCGCAACTATGGCTATGAGTCCTAATACAGATTATAAAATATATACACTTCTTTTATGCTATGTTCACGTTTATACAATTTACATTTATACTTAAATAAGATATATATATATATATATATATATATATATATATATATATATATATATACAAACATAACTATGCACATATATGTATATCATATATACATATACACACATACATGCATATACAACAAGATTCATCTGAATAAAAATAATAAATACAAATATAAACTACAATTCATTTACATTTACAATCCGTTACAATACAAAATATATAACACAAAATAACTAAAATAAGGTACATTCGCGTAATTAAATCAGATCTATAGGTTATTAAAGTAAACTATTAATGATGATTAGATAGTTAGCCGTCGAGGTGATAAGTTAAGATGGAATGGTTGGGATTCGGCTAAATAAACCTCAATATGATTTTGTTTTAAAAAATCTATATTTCGGACGTTTCGGCTACTCATTGGTAGCCTTCGTCAGCTAAAATGACAAAAAAAGAAATTAATAAAAAAACAAAAAAAAATGTATGATTGTGATAGGTAACACAACTATAGATACAATTAACTTATAAAAGAACATATCGTCTTAAATTCATAGGATGAGTAGAATGAAAAAGTAAATAGGTACAATAATTGATTTTAATAGTAATTAGTAACATTAATTGATTTTACAAAGAAATTGGTAGGTATTTGTCATTGGTAGGTAGTTTCTTATTTCTTTGTAAAATCAATTAATGTTACTAATTACTATTAAAATCAATTATTGTACCTATTTACTTTTTCATTCTACTCATCCTAAGAATTTAAGACGATATGTTCTTTTATAAGTTAATTGTATCTATAGTTCTGTTACCTATCACAATCATAATTTTTTTTGTTTTTGTATTAATTTCTTTTTTTGTCATTTTAGCTGACGAAGGCTACCAATGAGTAGCCGAAACGTCCGAAATATAGATTTTTTAAAACAAAATCATATTGAGGTTTATTTAGCCGAATCCCAACCATTCCATCTTTTCTTGTAAACTATTAAAATCGAAAGCGCAAGGAGAAGAAGGAAGATTGGCTAGATTTTTTTTTGTATAAATTAGTGTTCATTAGATAATGTAGTATACTGTTGATGTAAGGGCTACCTTCTGCGAATAATGTGTGTAAGTCGTGTGGCATGAGTAAATTTTCTCGTCTTTTGCAGTCAGTCAGTATGTGTTATATCGTCAGGGGAACATTACACAGGGAGCACACGGGTCTGTCTTGTCTTTCCATTAAGTATGAATGTGTTATAAGTGAGTGTCCAATTCTTAGCCTGGTCAGGACAACTTGGTCTCTTCTATTTAAAGACAAATCATTATCATGCCAGACTTTGATTGAGTTTTTAATTTCTCTTAATTTGTTGTCTGTCCGTAACCAGTGATTTAGCCAATCTTGTAATATGTTTGTATGCATGAGTAAGTAGATAACCAAAACTGACGGTCGATGACACTCGAGAGCGCACAATAAAAATGAAACAGCGCCGCCATTTTGTTTTTGAAGAATTAAAACCACTCTTTTCTGGATACTTTAAGACCCCATGTAAAACTTATGACATAATGAATTCAAAAATTTTGATCTATTTGTTATTTACAAATTGGAGAAAATTAAATTTAATTTGATCATGGAAGGTAGTATTACCCCTTAAGCTTTTTTTTTTTTTTATATTATAATACGTTTATTTAACATCTGTACATTAATACAACTGACAACAAAGTAAAAAAAATAAAAATAAATAAATAAATAAATAAAATAAAATAAAAAATAAATAAATCAAAAGAAATATCAAAATAATTTAAGTATAAATAAATGAATAAATGGTAATCATAATAAAATAAATGGAAATAACTAAATAATAAACAAGTAAAGACGAAAAAAAATAAAAAAAATAAATAAATAAATAACAAATAATAATGATAATAACACTTATGGAAGGAGCCCATCAATATTGGCACTTCCTAGTTTGGAATATATTTTTTCTCCACTAGTCAGTTAGCTGGTCACGAGGCCAATGTCTCTTGAGCCTTCTAGGCGGGTTTTGTGGGTGGGTTTGGGAGGAAAGTGTTTGTGCTCTGGGATTGGGATGGAAGGACGATTTGGAATGAAAGGTTACGAAGCGGGATTTTGACAGTTCTTGAACGAAAGGGATGTTTAGGTATGGAATGCCTGTATTCTCTGTATGTTAGAAGTTTTAGTTGTTCCCCAGAGTTCAAGTCCGTAAGTCCAAATAGGTCGGATTATGGTTTTGTACACAATGAGTTTGTTGTGTATTGTCAGTTTTGATGAAGGTCCCAGTAGTCGTCGTAAGAGTCCGTATCTCCTGTTCAGTTCCTGTCTTTTCAGTCGGGTGTGAGGGTTCCAAGTGAGTCTACTGTCAAGTAATAATCCCAGGTAGCGCACCTCGTTGGATATGGGGAGTTCGTGGCTAAATATGACGACTGGTGGGCAGGCTCTCTTATTGAGGGTGAATGTAATGTGGCAGCATTTTTGAGGATTCACCTTAATTTTCCACTTGTTGCACCAGTGCTCGATAGACTCCAGATGTTCTTGTAGATGACAGGAAGCAGTTACGGGATCAGGAGAAGAAGAAAAAATGGCCGTATCATCAGCATATGAGGTTAAGTGGGTGCTGGGATGGGTGGGGATGTCTGCGGTGTACAAAAGGTAAAGGAGGGGACCAAGAATACTTCCCTGTGGTACTCCGGAGGAAATGGGATGGGAACTAGACAGTGCGGAACCAGATCTTACTTGGAAGGAGCGGTTAGATAGATAGGATTGCAGGATTAGGAAATATGTGTGAGGAAGTATGCGCTTTACTTTGTATAACAACCCCGGGTGCCAAACACGATCGAACGCTTGGGCGACGTCGAGAAAGGCACTCGTGCAGTAGTTTCTACTTTCAAGCGCGTGGGATATGGTATCAACAACGCTGAAGGATTGTTGGATGGTTGAATGCTGAGGACGAAAAGCAAATTGGTGATCAGGTAAGGAATTGGGAGGGATCGTGGACAGAATTCTTTTTAGGAGAAGTTTTTCAAATATTTTGATATGATTGGGAGCAAACTGATAGGACGATACGATGATGGAATCTTGGGAGATTTCTGGGTTTCGGTATAAGGATTATTATTGAGTGCTTCCATGGATTTGGGAAGTGGGTGGTTCTTAGGATTGAATTGAATATGTAAAGTGAGGAAAATAATTGCTTTGTGAGGTAGATTTTTTAGGATTAGGGCTGTTATAAGGTCGTAACCGGGAGATTTTCTTGGAAGGTGTTTGATAATGTATTTAACTTCTGCAGGATAGAATGCTTTAGGAGGAAGGAAGAGTGGAAGAGGGCTATTCAGGTAATCGTGTATTTCTAGGTCTTGGGAGGAGCTGGTTTCTGGGTGAGGGTAAAAAGTGGATTCCACATGGGAAAGCGAATAATTCGGCTTTGTCTTCATCACTTCTAGCCCACGTTCCGTCACTGCGTTGAAGAGGTTGAGGAACGGTATGGAATTTGAGAATCTTGCGGGTGGCTTGCCAGAGAGAGTTGTCTTCGGTGGTGAGTGATTGGAGGTAATCATTAAAGGATTCAGATCGGAATTGGGATAAGGCTTTTTTAGGAGGCGAGTAAGTCGATTGAAGGAAGTGTGGTCAGATGGCTAACGAGTCCTCTGCCAGCGAGCTCTTGCTTGGCGCTTAGCTGACAAGAGATTAAGGATGTGATCTGGGAGTTGAGGCTTTGGATGGAAAGGAAGGCGTGTTTTTGGTCGGCATGAGCTACCCCTTAAGCTACTGTTGGAAAAAAAGGTAATAGGGAGCTTCCGAACAGTTGGGAGACAGTAATAGCCAAAGGAGGTAATTATATTTAATTCATATGAAAAAAAATTAACCTTTTTTCGAACCTTCATTTTTTCCTAGATCTCTCTTCCGAACAACCCTATACATAAACCGACAAGAGTAAAAATATCTTCAGTTACATTAATATTTTACAGATGTCAAGAAAGGGAAGAGGGAAGAAAGAAACCTAGCAGAATAAAGTTTTTGCACAGCTATTTAAGTACAAAATCTCCACAAAGACAACAGTGCAATACGATCTAAATAGAAACTGTAAACGTTAAGACTAATTTACAACTACTTGTTTCTCAACGAAAATTGTTAAGGGGAGAGTAAAAAAAAAAAAAGACTAAGCGTCTTCTAACTATTTTTCTATAGTAAATTAGTATTTATATATTAAACTTCTCTTTTTTCCTCCAGCCGAGAAGAATATTTAAAGAAGAAACACGAACAACTGTTATAATTCAATATTTGTTCGTATAATTCTACAGCATTCTGATTAAAAGTTTCGTTAAGGAGTTGCAATGATACAGTTGGATATACTTGGCGAAAGACAAATAGAATTAAACTTTTGTCAGAGTTTATCCAGTTTTTTTTTTTTTTTTTTTTTTTTTTTTTTTTTTTTCAAAAGGCTTCGTTAGAGCTTAACAACCTCATATTGAATGGAAGTTGGTAAAGAACTGCAATTGACTCTTGAGTGATTGAAAGCAAATGACTTAGGACGGGGGCGAACTAGAAATGGCCCCAATTGAATTCGATTGGCCTCATTCGACTAACGATAATTACATTTGACTCTTTCTGTGGGTGTGGGTGTTGTAACTTATAAGAAATACCAAGAGAGGATATTTTAGGCAACCATAAATACTAGGAGGATGTGATGGTTGTTTCACCACCGGACACAACATTCTAATCAATCAATATATATATATATATATATATATATATATATATATATATATATATATATATATACAGAATTTACTCTCCTCAATTTATTAATTTAAATTTGATGCCTTTCTTTTTTCCAAAGAAAAACCACCAACCCTAGTAGGAATCCAACCCACGACCGTTGGCACAGAGTGTTAACAGCTCACGCCTTAACGCTCACGGCCACTGGGCCTCCAAATGAGTTATAGCTAGAGCTTAAATTAAAGGTAGAGTAATAAAGATGTAAAATATGGGGAGTAATGTAAATATAAGAAATTTAAATACTGTTAACGCTCATGGCCACCGGGCCTCCGCTTTTGATTCCGTGTGTTGTTATGATTATTGACATATATGATGTTGTGTTGAAGCTTTATAATTTTAATACTTGGTGGCCACATGTTTACAAATTTACTGACAACTCAAATGAAACCTCTGGGAAGAGAATTCGAAAGGAAGGCAGGATTCCTTTTAAAGTACCTATGCCCTTACATTAGAACAAAATTGACTGAGGAAATGTGGATCCTAAGCACTTTATTGACGGCTTCATCTCCTCAACATTCACACTCAAAGAATCTTCTGAAGTTGAGGAGCTGCCAATAATGATCGCATGTCCATCTAAATTGATAGAGATCAGCAGAAAGAAAATCAATGCCCTGAAGAAGTTGGCCAAGTATACTTCATGCTATGAATATAGTTTTGACGAAATGCTCCATTGGTCTGCAACCCCAACCTCCTGCAACGTAGACTATGAGTAGAATAAAACGTCACACCAAACGCTTGGCCTATATCCATAGAAAATATGTTTTATTTTATCAAGTTCGATTATTTCTTTATTTTGTGTTCCAATTATTTTTTTTTTACGTTCAATCAATTTAAACATAAAGGTAATATGCTTTTTGTTATTTAAAACCTTTAACTGATTTTCAAAATCAATATTTTAGTAAAAAAAAAAATTTTTTAGGTAAATATATTCATTTTATTGCAGAAAGCCGTCAAGTACAAAAACTTTCATTTTTTTTGCACAAAAAATAAATGTTTTAAAATTAACCCCAAGCATTTTTTGTTTTTGCAATACAATAATAAACACTTCAATTTTTTTCCCAAGCCAAAAACTTTACTAATTTTAGAATTAGGAAGTTTTTTTTTTTAGTTTTTCGAAAATTTAAAAAAGTGCGCTTGACGGGTTTCTGAAATAAACGATTCAATTAGAGATGAGCGTTTAAACATGAATATAATTAAATAAAAAAAAAACAACTGTAAACTGAGTCAGCTGATTGTTACAATTACAAGCAAAAGTATTCATGTTTATTTCGTATTTATTTAGTTTGATTTAAGTGAATTCATGAGAACGGGCTATATTAACCACCTTTCTAAGGAATGTCCTTCGTTATGCACCTCCTGCGTGACGGAAGTTTTTTCTCTTAGTTTCCTTAATCCAGGTTATATTGGAACAATTTCTACGAGCTAAATTGCCAATAATTAGTTCAAGCTCAATTACGAGCCTGAAGAAATTGTGAGGAAAAAAAAAAAATTTAAATTATAAATGTACACAAATCGCTATTGTAGAACCAAGAAAAACTAAATGTCAAAGCAGGACGTCAAAATGAAAAGCTTCCAGACTTTGCAGATCGGTAAAGAGTTACCTACCCTTAAGACCTCTGGTTACAAATGAACCAGGTGTCACATCCTCCTAGACATATTAATCAGGCGGTGTCTCCAGACAATATAATACCGTAGGGGAGAGGCTTTACTTAATCACACACAAACCAGATGATCTCTTCAATGAGAAAACGGATTAGAACCATAGTAACCAGGCAAATTCAACATAATAATATTATTTTGAATATAACCGACATTTTCAAACATCTGTTTATGGGAATAAGGGAATCAAATTTTATTATCACCTTGCTGGTTCATAAGGAGTAAAATCCCCCGTGGGACTTCATGACCTGTTGCGAAACTGATTTTTTTTATTTTTTATTATTATTAAAGGATCTATATTTTTTACGGCGCATCGGACATCTGGGCCATTAGCGCCGACATCCAGGTTGCAGCGAGGAAGACTAAGCAGAAAAAATTATTTTTTTTGTGTTTTTCAATATTTTTCAGGTCACTGAGTAAGGGAAAAATATTTATAAAAATCGTTGACCCATAGTTTTTAGTATATCCAACAAACAAATGTTGTAGACACACAAACGTTCTGAAATAATAGATAAAAATTGGGAAAACATTTTGTAAATCTATGGAACATTTAAGTCGTACCTTTTTGCATCTATTATTTACATAAACTTAATACATATATTCATAAAAAATAATACATAGGCTATAATTCGAAAATAAATAACAAAAATAGACTAACAACTTGAAGAAAAAAGTAATTGTACTGACTTGTTTTATTTTTTTTAATAATAAAAAATATATACAATTATATTATGCACTAAAAACGAAATATCCATCAATCATCGTCTGATTCAATACTGCTACATCCTTCAGCATTTTTTTTTTGACAAGTCATTATCGTCTGCCTCATTTTCTAATGACAGTTCATGAAGTGGATCATTTGGTAAACTACACTTCAATAGGCTAATTACATATACATAGGTAACATGAAATTTAAATAAACACGTATAGTTTCTGTTCAAAAAATAGAAAAGTAATTACAAGAACAAAACTGCAACAAACACTGGGAAAAATGTCCCCTTTCTTAGAGTCCGATTAATATTCCCTTCCGCGCCCGTTGATGCTCCAAGAAAGTAAATATTTACGTTTTACCTTATTCCTACTAAATACTAGACAGTATTTAGTAAGTGATTTGTAAAATATTTTTTTGAATTTTGTCCACCTAAAAGGTGATTTTCGCCCACTGTCTTTCGCCGCGGATTCTTCAGCTTCTATCTGACTAAACTAAATTTAAATATGCATTAAAAGGGGGAGCTGAAAGTCTCAAGACAGTAAAGTAGAAGCTTAAGGCTTATCGAAAAAAATATTTGGAAATGGAACTTTGCGGAACTTTTTTTTAAACCTTACTCAAACTTGAGTAATCAACAAAATATGAACATTCTAGTAATAATTTCATTAATATTTTTTTTCTTTGATGTGCCTTTCGGTTATTAGATATATATTATGTATTTATAAAGAACATACCACTAGGTAATAAATCCATTGTGAAAAGAATTTATAAAATTTGCACACAATTTTTAAAACACACCTTACAAAGACCGTAGTTGGAACAAGACTAAGCAGAAAAAGAGCAAGTGACTAGCAATGGTTGCCTTCCTTATTGTTTTAAAGAGGTTTGGGTTAAACTAGCTAAAAAATTGTTCTGTTTTCAATGAATACTTAGACGACACACGACACAGAAAAACGATTCACGTTTTGACACGTAAATTGACTTTCTACGACAACATCACAGTTTCGACTTTTCTCGCCGTAAAGTAGTCGTTTTGCCCAGTGTGCGCCGGTGGGAATCGAACCCCCGTTAGACTACGGGGAGACCCTGAGGATCTAGAATATACAAACAAACAATTGAAAACAAATTAATCCACTATATATTTGTCAAATACCACTCACTCACTCACTGACCTATCATCGCCCAGCCCAAACTACTCGACAGAAAATTTTGCATGGACACTCCCTATATAACGTAGGCACTCGCTAAAAAAGGATTTTTTGATATTCGAATTTTTAAGTATTTTTAGAGGGGATTAAAGTTTTAGTTGGTTAGAGCAGACAAGCTAAGGCTGCATGCGTTGCTAGGACGATAAAGAACAGCTGTTACCGTACATTATCTATTTCATAGTATTATTGTTAAGTATGTTGTACATTTATATTTAAGTTTGTGTAGTGCCTCCTTGTAGGAAGAGAGGGAAAATAAATTGTATACATTAACCAGTTATAGAAAGAAAGAACACTTTATTAAACAAAAAAATAAAGTGAGGCTGCCCAAATTAATGGGGTTGCTAAACCACACAGCTGAACAATCAGTCTTGGGATAAATGTTTTTATGAATTATTTGGTTTTATTTTTAGCACTAGGATCCAGGTTTCGTCTTTAAGACTAGATGGTTTAATTCAATGAGTCGGTTACTTCGGGGGAATCGAGAGTTGTAATAATGATGTATTTGTACACATGGCTCTGCTCCTTATTGATTGGGATATATGCTTATGAATAGAAAAGTTTCTGCTAAAATTCTAAAGTCTCAGATAAGATATAGTGCTAATGTTGTTAAAAATAGTCAAGAAACAATAACGTTAAAGGAAAAACTCCATCGAACCCTTGGGCATATTTTTTTTTTCGTTTTTAACGGCGCATCAACTATTTTGCTATTAGCGCCGCTTGGGCACATTAATTTCAAACAGTTAGATATAATGTGTCGGAATGAAATTCTTGATGGCTTACCTAAAGAAATAGAGCCTGTTTTTATGATATGTGCTATTTGCATTGAAAATAAAATGCACAATCTACCATTTATTAATAATAGAAAAAAGGCTGAGGAAATACTTGAAATTGTTCACACCGATTTGAATGGACCCCACTCTACTCCTGGTTTTTGTGGTGAGAAATATTTTTTAAGTTTTAGTGACGAATATAGAAAATTGGTTAAAGTTTTCTGTATTGAGTCAAAAGCTGATGTGTATGAATGTTTTCTGCAGTTCGTTAATGAAATTCAAAACTTGACTGGGAAAATGATAAAAGAATTGAGATGTGATAATGGAAAAGAGTTCATTAATAAAAGTATTTACTAATTTGCAAGAGAAAAAGGGATTATTATAAAACCTTGCCCTCCTTATGTACATCAATTAAATAAAGAATAGAACTTTGGCTAATACTTATGAGAGAAAGACACCTTACGAAATATTCTTTAAGAGAAAGCCTTCAGTGAATAATTTAAAAATGTATGGAAGTAAAGTCTATGTCAGAATTCCTGAAGAAAACAGAAAGTATAAATGGGACAACAAATCTAAATTAGGAATATTACTTGGATATACAGAAGTTGAATACAGAGTTTTGATAAGCAATCGAGTGATCATCGCCAGCCATGTTGATATTATTGAAGATGTTAAAGTGGTTGGTTTTAAAGGTGAAGAAAACAAGGAGGAACAAGATAAAGTCAATGCTGGAGAGCCTGAAGAAAACAAAGACGTGCCAAATGAAGAAGAATCACAAGATGAGTTAAAAAGTGGAAAAAGGGTAAGCACACGACCTAAAAGACAAATCAATCCTCCGAACCGTTTTCATGAAGAGTTTGGATATTATTGCATAACTGCTAATTTTTGCAATGCTTTGACTCCTAGTACTTTTGAGGAGGCGATGAACTCTGAAGACGCCGAAATGTGGAAGATGGCGATGGACAAGGAAATAAACAGCCTAGTTGAAAACGATACATGGATGCTTTTTGATCGATTTCAAGAGAAGAAAGTGTTAGATGTTGAGTGAGCGTTCAGAAAGAAGTGTGGTGATGTGTATAAATCAAGAATTGTAGTGAAAGGTTTCCAACAAAATGTTGAAAATTCTTATACATATTCCCCAGTGGCAAGAATGCAAACCTTGAAATTATTGTTATCTTATTGTTGCAAAAATAGTTTGTTTATAGATCAGATGGATGTATGTACAGCTTTCCTGAATGGTAAAATTTTATCTGAAGTTTATGTTATGCAACCTCTTGGTTATCAGGATGGTTCAGATAAGGTCTATAAATTAAAGAAGGCCCTTTATGGTCTAAAAGAAAGTCCTCGATCTTGGTATGAGTGTTTCAATAATTTCATTGAAACTCTTGGTTTTCATAGGTGCAAATATGACTACTGTTTATATGTAAAGATTGAAATAGTTCACCTGTTTATATTTTATTATTTGTAGATCATCTTTTAATTTGCTCAAAAGACAAAGGTTTAATTAATAAAAGAAAAATTAAATTGTCAAACCAGTTTAAAATGAAAGATATGGGTAATGTTAAAAACTATATTGGAATTGGCATTGATTACGAAAATTTCAATTGCTTATCTTTAAGCCAGAAAACGCATATAGAATCTTTAGCTAAACTTTATAAAATTGAAAATTCTAAAATATTTAAAACCCCTATGGAAGGTAAGCTTAAATTAGAGCCTGCAAGTATAAATGAAAATGTGAAATATAGAAATTTAATAGGTGCTCTTTTATACATAAGTTCTGGTACAATACCTGACGTATCCTTTTGTGTAAATTATTTGAGTAGGTTTCAAAACTGTTATGATGATACTCATTTTAAATATGCCCTGAGAGTTTTAAAATATTTGTATTGTACTAGAGACCTGAAATTGAAGTATTACCCAAATATTAAGGCTGATGTTTTGGATTGTTATGTGGATGCCGATTGGGCAGGCGATATCACAGACAGAAAGTCTACTTCTGGATTTATTGTTAGGCTATTTGGAAATTTTGTTTATTGGAAATCCAAAAAGCAGAATAGTGTTGCTAAAGCATCTACTTATGCTGAATATATTGCTTTGTGAGAGAGAGACCATTCTGAAAGGTAGCTGACCACTTTGGGCCACAGCATTCTCCTAAAACCAATAATAGGCAATGATTTAAAATAATAATAATAATTTTTATTTATTATTATTAATTCTTGATTATCTTTATTATTGGTTGAGGAAGAAAGCTTAGTCGTTACCGCCTCAGTAGTCTGTTTATTTTAACTACATTTAAAAATCATTTTCTGTTTTTAACGTCCTTCTTATCAGCCGTAAAGGTGATAATTCACCATCTGAATTGAGTCCTTCAGGACAGTTCTGCTGATTCGCAGTAGGACCTCTTGCTTGATTTGAATCTAATGACCTTGTGTCTGAGTTGAATCTAATGCGTAATATTTTAAGTGATGTTTTTATTATTATTTGTATGCCTATTAAAATCTAGGAGGATAATTCTGGAGCTTTGGTCATAGCTAAATGTGGAAATTTTACAAAAAATTCTAAACATATTAAAATACACTATCATTTTGTTCATGAGAATTTCAAAAATGGTCTTATTGATATTTTTATGATAAATTCTGAAGATAATATTGCTGACATCTTCATTAAACCTCTTGGGTGTCATAAGTTTTTGAAATTTAGAGGAATCGTTGGAAATGTAGGTACTTGTATTCTGTTTAAATGGTCAAACTTGTTGTATAGTGAAATATAAATGTAAGGAGGCGTGCTAAGTATGTTGTACATTTATATTTAAGTTTTTGTAGTGCCTCCTTGTAGGAAGAGAGGTTACTACAATGGTTATAGTCGGTATGCAGTTGTCTATGTGAACCAGTGAGTCTTTAAGTACCAAGATGTGTAATGTGCTATGTAATTAAAAACCTCTTCACTCCAATGACTAATATTATTTATAACAATTATGTTTAATCGAGGTTAATTTCAACTATGATGTCAGACCTTGACTTATTAGAAATAAACTTTGATTCTGTCCCTCATAGAGTTTACGCCCTTGTGATGGTCCACCTAAGTTAATAATATCCCGTACCACTTGACACAAAATTACGAAATTTTGCACGGACAATCCGTTTAGAATTTAAACCCTCGCTAAGAAAGGTTTTTTTTTATATTCAAATGTTTAAGTACTTTTAGGGGGGGTTTGAATTATTAAAAAGTTCCTCTTTGGCTCAAATATGGTCCGATTTTGATGACATTTGGTACAAAAATCTTTTTTCTCATTTGAAAGGTCGAGTTCTTTAACCAGCTGATTCCGTTTACTGGAACTTGGGGTTTTAGAGCAAAATGTGAGCGAAAAAATCGGAACACTTACATTTTCGAGTCCATATGATTGCAGATACTCGATATACAGGCTCCTTACATACGCTACATAGGAAAACGAATGAAACCACTTTTAAAGCGATTTCTGAAACCGTTTACGACAAAATTTGATAGAAATACTTATCCAAACTAATTTTCTGTTTGGGTATTCAGAAACGATGATTGGTTCACTTGAAACTTGTACAAGGTATTTGACATTCACCTAATCTAAGATATTTAAACTTTGGTATCGTTTGGAGGTAAGAAGTATATGAAAAAAAATGTATTTATGCTGATACAAAGTTTTCCGTATATTTTCTAAAATATCTCGAAAATGGTTGGGAAATCGAAGTAAGTGGAAGGCGGCTATTCGAAAAGTTACTAAATTCTCTACAAGAAAAGAATCTGTTGTAATGTTCGGTGGGGCGATGTCAATCGAAGAGATAAGTGCTTAAAACTTCAAAGTTGTTTGATTTATTCTTTTCAACGTGTATTTGTTTACATAACTTTTTAAGTTGTTGTTGTATTCATCTTTTAGCACTTTCCTCCGAAGGAAAGTAGCTATTGAGGTTGGACTCATGACGGAATTTTTGAAAAATTTCTTCAAATCTTTATCGATCCTACCCAGCACACACCGAAAATGACCCCCGTTAAAATTTATATATATATATATATATATATATATATATATATATATATATATATATATATATGTGTGTGTCTGTTAACACGATAGCGGCAAGAGTTTTTGTTTTTTCGTCACGAAACTTGGTATATAGCATTCAATTAGCAAACGATTGAACGAGTTCGTTAACCACCAAAGTCGGTCCACCGGAAGGGGGGGGGGTTTACCCCGAACCCAAAACACTAATTTGACTATGTCAGCCGTAATATTTGTTATATTTCAACGAAACTTGGTATTCGTAGTGGTAATATAGAGAGAAAATGAGATATAAAAATGAACTAAATCGGTTCATTAGAAGGGGGGGTTTACTCCGGACCCACAAAACCAATTCGCCACTACCAGCCGTGATTTTTGGTATATTTCGACGAAATTCGGTATTCGTAGTGGTAATCCACAGGTAAATATGTGTTGTAAAAATAAAATAAATCGGTTCATTAGAAGGGGGGGGGGGGGGGTTTACTCCGGACCCAAATTCCTAATATACTCATACCGGTCGTAATTTCTGCTGTATTTTAACGAAACGCGGTATACGTCATGGGTAACTCATGAGAAAGAAGTGTTGTAAAAATGAGCGGAATCGGTCAATCGAAAAGCGGGGGTTTAATTTGTAATATATTTCAATAGAAAAGCCCGCCAGACGTAGGTTCACAAAGCCGCCGCAAGGAGCGCTTTCTACCACTAGAGTGGCTGTATCCTGTTCCTGCGTTAGATCAAAATACGATAATATGAGGTTTTTTGTATTTATTACGTAGTGTAATAGGTACCATGTGTAAACATAACTCTGGAAGCAAATTAATAATTGATCAGTTACTCATTACAAATTTAAAAGAGAACTATTCATGTTTTTATTTTATTTATGTAGGATATTTTAAGCAAATTGTTCTGGAAAGCAGTCTACACTACCCAAATTCTGAGGAAAGTGCTTAGTTATGCAGCTCCTGCGTGACGGACTTTTTTACTCTACATCGGACAAGCATGGTTACATCCACATGGTGTTTCCTGGGTTACTCTAAAGTCCGTGCAATAATAAGCTGTAAAGGACAGATGTAATTAACCTAAAATAAATTTAAAAGGCAGCACTAAAGGTATTTGATCTAAAATGAGTAAAACATATTTTATTTGTTTTAAACATTTACACAGTTTATAATTTGTTTATGAGCAACCCGTATTTAAAGTGTTTCGCCCTACACATTTTAGTCACAGAGCACTTCTATAAATATCTCAAAGAGACTAACAGCTGTTTTCATATTAAATAAAAACCTTAAATCATATTTAATTTCTTCTTTTGTGGGTCCAGTTTTAGTTTTACAAAACGTTCCTAGGAATGGAAGCTTAGAGCTCAAGAAAATCTGACCGAGTTACCGATCTATCTTAACTGCATCTCACAAAATAATCACCAACAGCTTGAGCGATTTAGCTTGTTCCTGATATTGAACTAGAATGTCTACACTACTTTGGTTATTTTTTCATGTTAAAATTTGAGAATTTCATTATTCATGAAAAAAAAAGAAATATCTGATTTGAAACAATTCTAAAATCTCAATATTAACATGCTTATGTCAATTTAAGCATTGGTATTAATACATTTTAACAAGTATACCTATAAGTGTCATTTAATTTTACATTCATTTAAAATATTTTTAATACTTCTGTTTTTATTATTTTTGTATAAATTAGAATTTATTTTTTTGAAATAAATACAAACATTATCAATAACATTTGTAACATTTTTTGGGCATGCCCAAAAATGCCCAAAAATGTTCTGCAGCCCCATGCGGTTCAAGTTGCGTGTAATATGAACCGCGACCGAGATTATCTTGACGAATAATCGGAAATAAATAAGTGCTTGAAATATAATTAACAATAATTTTATTGACTTTTTCTGCAGCCACTATTTAAAAAATAACCGGTCTGTCAGGCGGATCTTTCTGCAGCCCTTGTCGTCTTTCTGCAACAATGTCGCACTGTCGCCCGTAGTTCTGCTATCGGGCCCAGCAGTACATAATATAAAACATAAGGAGTTCCATAACCCATAATAATATATATTATAATAAATAATATACATATGAAGAAATATTTTCAGATATGAATGTACGCTTAAACATTATAAAATCAGTAGGAAGCGAATAACAAACAAAAAATGTTATTACAATCTCACATTTCCTTTAGCTCGCCAAAATCAGTGGAGATTTGAAAGGAAAAAAGAAAAACCAAAACAAAAAAGAAGGGAGAAAACGAGGTAGGTAATTGGACAGTTGAGTAACTTAACCCTTTCCGCAAGGCCCTCGCAGCCTCTCCAGAAAGTTTAGATTTGAAAAGGATAAGCTCGGATGGCAGATACTACACCCTCTCAGAGTTTCTTTATATATTTTTTGCAAGCTGTTTCTTCTCCAGAAATAACATACATTTTATATTTTCAAGAGACATTTTTTAAATCTGATTTTTGAAATTATTAATTAATTTTCTGCTGAAACACACCCTACTACTAAAAAAAAAATACTAATGAAATAATTATCTTAGGAACACAGAAGCAAACGAAGAAAACAAACTTTACACAACTTTTTCAGATTAAATTAATTACAGGTAGACTTTGTTGGGTTCGTTCGTAATTTGTAATAATACTACATGAAAAAGAAATTAATTTTATTACCTCTTCTAGCTATGGCTATCTCAACGATCAAGGATCTCTTCTGAATAATCTTCAAAAAGCAGAAGTGTCGCACTATTTAAATATATTTAAAATCCTAAATTAATATCCGTAATGAATTATTAATTTTAATTGTCTGAATAGAAAAGTAGTTAGTTACCACTAAGTGAACCTCTCAAAACTAGCGACAATTCCATTGTTTATTTAATAACACAGGGGGGGTCTCCCGTGGTCTATTGGCTAGTGCCTTGGATTCATAAGCGGGAGATGGTGGGTTCCATTCCCACCTCCGGCAGGAATTTTCTCATCTCAGGGCTCGCTGGGAAAATTCCTCGCTGTACCCTGGATGTCGGCGCTAATGACCTAGATGTAGATGTGCCGTAAAAAAAAAAAAAAAAAAAAAAAAAAAAAAAAAAAAAAAAAAAAAAAAAAAAAAAATAACACAGGCACACACACACACACAAAAATAAGGGTTTCTATTAAATCTTTAAAATTATAATAAATACAAGGCTGCAGTTATGCAGCTCCTGCGTGACGGACCTTTTGCTATGAATTGTAAATAATTCAACTATTAAACATCTGTAAATATCTCATTGCGAAAACATTCAATAAATAATTAACTTTATCTAATTATTATAAAGTAAGAAGCCTTTTTTTTTAAAAAAAAAAAGTCCGACTCACAGGAACTGCATCATCTTAGCGCGGTTCCGTTCTTATCTCTAGACTCATTTAAAATGATTAAAATAGAAGCTGTTATTATTTTGGATCCACATTTCTAGAAAGCATGAAGATTAGCTAGTTAGCCGTCGAGGTGATAAGTAAAGCTGGAATGGTTGGGATTCGGCTAAAGAAACCTCAATACGATTTTTGTTAAAAAATCTATATTTAGGACGTTTTGGCTACTCATTGGTAGCCTTCGTCAGCCATGAAAGTGCCGGGAGGCAGAGGAGGATCTTTACTTTCAAGAAAGGTCTTATTTACAATCTTACCTGGATGGGTTCCCGCCCTAGGAAGGACCCCGCTAAGCATTTGAAAAGCTATATCTTGAAAATCCATATCTCTAAGATTAAATTGTTTTTCTTATTTTTCTTAACCTGATTTATTATCAAATATATGTATCCAACTATAAGCAGTTAAAAAATAACAAGGAATAAAAACAGACAAAAAGAACAGTTATAATAAGCGAAATCAATTACTTTAATGTTTTAAGCACTTATTTCTCCGATTGACATCGTATAATCAAAACTTTCATCAGAACCTTTTTTGTAGAGCATTTAGTAAGCTTTCTAATGGTATTCTTCCGTTTACCAAGATTCTCAACCTTTTTCGAGATATTAAGGAAAGTATACAAAGTTACCAAAACTTTTTATGTCTGTTAATAAAATATTTTATTCTAACCCTTCCTTAACTCCAAACGTAACAAAAATTTCAACATATTAGTTTTAATGAAAGTAGAACATGCAGAAAATGTTTCAACTGAATCCCATGATCCTAAGTACCCAAACCAAAAACGGTATTCAAAAACTATTTTTCCAATTTTCTCGAAAAAGGTTAAAGCTATCGCCTTGAAAATGGTTTCATTCGTTTTCCTAGCCCAAGAAGCCTATAAAACGAGTACTTACAAGCTTATAAACTCAAAAACGTAAGCGTTACGATTTTTTTTGCGCGAATTTCGCCCCAAACGCCATCTTCCAGTGGGCGGATTCTGCTGGTTAACGAACTTGACCTTTCAAATTGGACGACGGATTTTTGTACCAAATTTCATCAAAATCGGACCATCAGGGAAGCCAGAAATGAGCGAACAGACAAATATATATATATATATATATATATATATATATATATATATATATATATATACGAATTTTAACCACCGTTATTTTCGGTCTCTAGGGGTTCTGAAACGCGAAATTTTCTAGTCGGCACTTCCGGATTGTTTCATTGTATCAACCCTATAAGCGGGGTTCCTCCCTATGGGGGAGGGAGGAACCGCGCTAAAAACATGAAATAAACCTAATTATGGGGTATTACAAATAGTATTCCAACAAGTAAGAACATGGTAATTCTGAGCAATTAGTGCAAAAAGTTAAAGTTTCGTGAAACTTCACATACGGCTTCATTCAAACCTAAGTAAGCATAAAAACGTAAAACCAAATGTCGCAAAGCACTTTCACTGTAACAAATTTGTATAAACTACAATTAAATGGGTCTCTCGTGGTCTAGTGGCTAGCGCCTTCGATTCATAAGCGGGAGATTCATAAGGGGGGTTCGATCCCCTCCGGCGAAAAAAAACAAACTACAATTTCTGATTAATAAAATTACGCTAAAACGTTTTTTGGTAAATGAAAAATTGACAATTTAACGAACAAAAAGATAATTAGATAAAACTAGAAAATTCTAAAAATAGAAAAACCAAAACAAAAAAAATCAGAAGCAGTCTTCTTTTATCATCACTGTGTGAATCGCAAATATTTTAGTTTTCTTAGTCGTCTTCTGAATGGTATCCATGGTAAAATTTGCAATAGCTTTAAATATGATATGGATTCGTTTAAAAAGTATCCTGTAATGTTACGAAACAATGCTTATCTCATTAAATTCACTTATCAAGGAAAGATAATTCCATGACTATTTTAAAATTATTGGGTATTAATCACATCGAAGATTAAGTAGGCAACGTTAATGTGAAAAATAAAGCAATAAAAGATATTTGAATACGATTTTTGGGCAATTATAGGGTTGGCAAATAAGTCCTTTCGGTTTTTTAAGTTGAAAGAAAACTATTGTATATTTTGAACATAATTTTTATTTTAATCTACAATGTAATGTCCATTATTTTCTATTACTTTACCCCATCTCTCCATCAGCTCATAAAAAATCACACCCTTGAAATCCCACCATACAGAAAGCATTATCTTCTTTGGGTGCAATCCCGCTTTAGATGTGGTTCCAGGTGGTTCGTTGCTAGGTCTCCAAGATTTTTTTCGCACCACATTATCGTAGACAATCCACTTTTCATCCCCTGTCACAAGTCTTTTAAGAAATGGATCGTTTTCTTGACGTTTTCGCAGGGAATCGCAAATGGAAATGCGTTTTGCCAAGTTGGCTTCGGTCAGAGAGTGGGGGACCCAAACAGCCTAGAAACGTAGCCGAGCTTCCGCAAATGATTTTCTACGCTTGCATGTGATATATCTAGGGCCTCAGCAATGTCTCGCACTGATTGGGAAGGATTTTGATCGACTATAGCCTTAACATCAATGCTTTCAATTTCTTGTGGACGACCAGGTCGTGGTGCGTCGTTTATGTCAAAATTCCCTGCCCTAAACTTGGCAAACCAATTTTGGCACGTGCGCTCTGTTAAGGCTTTATCCCCATAGACCCGCATATTTTTTTATGAGCCTCTGCAGCTCGCTTTCCTGTTTGAAATAATACAGCAAAATATGCCTATAATGCAATAAATTACCGTCCATCTTCTCAGCTGGATCACAAACCCAATACTGACCTAATCTTAACAAGTGTCGACAGACATAACTGTTTACATATTACAAATAGGATAAACAATCCTCTGTTGGGATTAATTGCATAAGATAAATGTGACATATTGTAAACAAAACATAAATACAAAAACCGAAAGGACTTATTTGCCAACCCTATATTTTAAAGTTCTATAAATTCTATTGTTCCTCCTCAAAAATATGAAGTTTAAGAGCGTTGCGAAATTTGTTTTCAAATTTTTTTGCTTATAAATAAGAAAGCAGTATGTAGATGTGAGCGGTATGTGAATTTTTACGAAGATCCGAGCACGAGGACTAAAACATCAGCATTTCCAAGAAATAAACAACTACGAAATACTAAATTAATTAAATGCCAGAAATCTGTTTCTCTAAATAATTTGCGACAATTTGTGATATTCAAGGCGAAATGCCTTCAGGACTTAATAACATTTTAACTAATTTAAATGCTGGAGAGAAAAAAGGACAGAATAGGTTAATTGGAAAGGGAATGGAGCCTGCAAGTTAAACATGAAAAGAAAATTGAGATAGAAGGTCTATATTCAATATTTCGTTATCCGTGAGAATGGGGAAGAGGCAAAGAGAATTTTCACTGTGTTTCTTCCTTTTTTTTTAAACTGTACATTGATGTAGTGGTCAATATTTCACTGAGTGCCTTTATCATTTCATTATTTATCCTTCTTAATTTACAAAAAGGACCCTCTGATGATGGGCAATTTGAGGTTTTTGTTTGGATTTTATTCCATGTGATTTGCTATAAATTAATAAGGCTAGCACAAGATAAAATGCTTATGAGTTGGATCAGCCAGACCTAATCCATAGCAATAGAATTGTTAAGGAAAGTCAATATGTGCTTTTTACGTTTGATATTCCAGAAATTCTTTCATCATTAAACCATTATCAATTAAACATTAGAAATATGTCTAAAAATAACAAAGAACAAAAAAAAATATAAAATAAAACGTTTTCTTAAATTGAAGCAAAAACCAGACAAGTCCAAAAACTAAAATGTTCAGAAACTTAAAAAAAAAGAAAAATGCGTAGCTTCATTTGTGCTGAATGAAATTAAAATTGCTTTTATAACTACTATTGTCCCACCAAAAGCATTTATTGTACATTAAATAAATATATTTTTTAAAAGGATAGTTGGGAAAATATAAAAGTCCGTCACACAGGAGCTGCATAACTAAGCACTTTCCTTATAATTTGGGTTGTGTAGACTGGTTTCCAGAACGATTTGCTTAAAATATCCTACATAAATAAAATAAAAACCATGAATAGTTCTCTTTTAATTTTGTAATGAGTAACTGTTCAATTATTAATTTGCTTCCAGAGTTATGTTTACTACACTACTTAATAAATACTAAAAACTTCATATTTTCGTCTTTTGATCTGACGCAGGAACAGGATACAGTCCTTCTATTGGTATTGTGAATTGGTATTGTGGGTCCGAAGTAAACCCCCCCCCCCCTTCTATTGAACCGATTTAGTTTATTTTTACATCTTACTTTTCTCTCTAGATTACCACTACCAATACCAAGTTTCGTCGAAATATAACAAAAATCACGGCTGGTAGTTGCAAATTGGTATTGTGGGTCCGAAGTAAACCCCCCTTACGGCTGACCCCCCCCCCCGTCCGGTGGACCGATTTTGGTGGTTAACGAACTCGTTCAACCGTTGTTAATTCCACCGTTGTTAATTTGTTGTTTCCGTTGTTTCGTAAAGAAAAAACAAAAACTCTGGCCGCTATCGTGTTAACAGTCACACACACATATATATATATATATATATATATATATATATATATATACATATAAATATATATATAAATTTTCGGTGTTTACTAGGTAGGATCGATAAAGATTTGAAGAAATTTTTCAAAAATTCCGTCATGAGTGCAACCTCAATAGCTACTTTCCTTCGGAGGAAAGTGCTAAAATGGACTTCCGGTTTTAGCAGAAATCTTAGTTAAATGAAACATGAAATAATTTAATCCCCAAATAATTTTATTTATTATATAATCAGCAAATTACAAATACCTTTTGAATGCTAAACATTCTGAAAATAGCAGTCAGGTCCAAGAAGTCTGGATTTTGGTGCAAAGACGTTCCACTTGCATTATTTTTGTAGAATCGCTAATATTTCACACTCTTATATAATGTGACCTGTTTTTTGGGCACAACAATAATATCAATATGTAGAGCTGACTTTAAAGGAAAAGAAGATGTATTTATCTCAAAATAACTTTAATGCTAACTTTAATTTTTGGACTTGTCTGGTTTTTATAATATATTTTTGTATTAATTAATGAGACTTTTCATGTCCAACATAAAATCCTCGAAGCCACTTTTTACATTTCGAAACTGACTATCCATCGAGACACTGAAATACCTTTTGACCATGATTTAGGCAAATCCCGATTCCTGAGCATTTTCTCTAAACACCCACCTCACACCAAACCCCTTGGCAGATTTATTTATTGTACATAAATGTACAGATTGTAAATTATAAAAAGAAAGAAAAACAAATTAGACCGAAGAGTAATCAGTCATCGTGATATGAAATTCAATGGTACCAAATTAACTATTGATTGATCAGCAATACCGTTCAGGAAATAGGATCTAATGAGGCTCTAGCCAGGACCCATACTAGCTGTTTTGGCTGTTCCAAGGCCCATCACTAATGAATGTTCATTCATCCATGTACAGAGCTCTGATCTAATCAAATGTTGGTTCTCTTCTATCATTCGAAGAACACACATTCAAAACTCAATTTGATCCATAACATCCTAAACAGCGAAGGACGGAGGATACAGGAGAATATATTACGGAAACAGCTTGCCAATACAATATAGTAAATATATATCCAGAAACTGTGTTTGGTTTCCTTCCCTACAGGTAGCCAGGAGACAATGGAAGCAGACTCATTTATAAACCATTCATGCTTATCAAAAGATTTTCACACCTAGACCTCTCAAGACCACCGAGAACTTGTATTTTCAGGTTATATAAAATTTGTAGTCTGTCGATTTCTACTGTATATTGAAATACTCTCCTACAGCTATCTGCCTTGAAGTTACCACTGCATTAAAATCACTCACGACCAATATAATAATGTATATGCTTTAAGATTATCTTCGATTATTCTCATTGCTAGAACGAATGTCATGTCATGGAAATGTTTTACAATTTTACAATTTTGGATCGTGTCGCTGTTTTTGGATTGTATCGTTTCTTATAATCCATTTTAACAATACTTCGTAAATTTGAAATTGCACCGGTTTGTTCCAGACTGGGATGGTCTTTTTCTTTTTATACTTAATACTTTTTTTTTCTATACTTTTCTTTAATACGTGGTAAAACCTCACGGGCCCTCAAGTATAAAAACAGGGAACACGAATGTTCGCTTGGTGGTGCCAAATGAAGTTAGGGAGAGAAGAACACTTAGCCCACCCATTGCAAACGTGTATGCTATGTAAAAATGTTGCAGCGATAAACTAGAGATAGAGTGACACTCAGACCGATAGAAGCATGTATAGGGTTGTAGGAGGTTGTGGTGCAGTGCTCACAGGCAGCCCAATGCTAATACAGACTCTGCTCAACAACACCACCCTTCATTATATAAACAATTTAACTCTACCCTTACTCCCTATCATCCAGTATCTCTTTATCTCCAACTCCATGTAAGTCTAACACTCACTCTCTGTCTTTCTTTCACCCTCTCCGTCTCTCACAAGGTTCAGACCCCAAAGTTCATAAAAAAGCGGATGGTTCAAATTTGTCTCTGCGTGTGTGTGTGTGTGTGTGTGTGTGTATTCCACTTTTTCTTGTTTCTTTTTCTGGCAGGGTGTCACACTCTCTTTCAAAGTAGTACACTCTTGGTTCACATTAACTACTTTATTTGGTTTGTTTCGCCCGACATGTTTCGTGCATTTTCGCACCTCTTCAGGGGCTTTCCTTATCAGGAAGTCCTCTCGTCATGTTGTCTAGCTTGAGTCAGGCGTAGTAGTACTACGCCTGACATTTTCGTGTTAAAAGGCTTGCAGGTATTTTTTTTATATAGGATTTATAACGTAGGAAAACTAATAGACTCATTTTTAAAGTGATATGATATCTGTAATCATTTACGAGGAAAGTTGATAAAAATATTTTTCTTGACTAATCTTCGGTTAGGTTATTCAGGAACTGTTGATGCAAGATATTTTCTGAAGGTCGAAATCCATCCAAAATCATTTGTTTAAATGTTACGATCTTAATCGGCGAAATAAGTTCTTATAACTTAGAAAGTTTTAGTTTCGTTGCTTTGAACGGTTCTTCGTAATAGATTTTCTCGGTTCTTATTGCATGTTGTTTGTTTTCTTTTAATTGATTTTAGAAGTAATATTAATTTGCCAGTAAAATAAGAAACAATAATTGGTCGTAGAGGCCAGATAAGCAAGTTCCGCTAATTTTTCCTACTTTTGAAGATAAGTAATGGAAAATAATAATGATCATGGAAATGGCATATTTATTCAGGTGAAGTTAACAGGAATTGAGAAGATAACCCGCAAGTGAACAAGAAGTAAGCGCGCTACTTTATAGATAATACTTTTGTTCCACTCCCGTATAAGGCCGGCCACACACGTGGCGGAAATAACTAGCCTCTCAATGACCTGACGCCTGATCAAAATTCGATCAGGTGTCAGGTGTACCATTCCCAGGTGTGTTTCTTCTCTGCAACCATTCCTTCCACCATTGTTTCCATTGGTTTTACGCGTCCCAAAAAGTACAGCTAATAAAGAGAGCTAAAGTAGATCATCTCCTGGAGGATCCAAACTTGTCAGGTATACCTGAAGAGTGTAAGTGACAGGAACACCTCAAAGGTATACATGATCAGGTGTGCCCTGTGTGGCGGGCATAACAATTTCGAGCAGGGATGTAGAAAAAGCATTTGAAATGATGAGATACTTAAGATTACCTATTCCAAGGACTTTTATATCTTACCATGGGTAAGGATGTAATAAAATCTCGAAATTGGATAGTTCGATAATAAAATTCCCTTCGGGCTATTTAATACTTATCTGTGAGTAGACCATTGCCATAGGTGTGGACGTGTTGGAGTGTTATTTATTTGGAAGGGCATTACAAGCGGACGGAATATTGTCCGGAGCCAGAAAGGGCAGGAGGGTTCCAATTTTCTCACAAAGGACAGAAAGGATTCCAATTTAATTTAAATAGTAAATCCATCGGAGTAAGCCACTCTTTGCTGATAACAATAAATAGGATTACTCTCCCTTCGGACACTGAGTGAACGCTGGCTGCACACTGAACGACACTTTCTATTCAACTGTCCTCTGTTCACTCATCTATAAAGTTCCATTAACCTAGAGAACTTTCATAACTGTCGCTTTTGCATAACTTAACACTCAGAATTAACAATTGTATAGATATTATCATTAATTAAAATTGTATACAAGATACAATATAAAAAGAAGTCTGTCTCGAAGGAACTTTGTCATGTCAGCGCGTTTTCATTACCTTCTTATTCCTACGGAAAGCTCAGATTAGAAACATTTTTCAAGCATCTTGCTACTTTTTTGGAAAAGGTACAATGATAAATTATGTAGGAAAATGACTAGGCCAACCTTCACTAGTTAGAAAAGTTTATTTTTCAGAGCGCTTTCGAGTTTAAGTCTCATCATCAGTGCCCGTTGACAACAACATAACAAATATATAAATATATATATATATATAATAAATATAAAGCGCTCTGAAAATAAACTTTTCTAACCAGTGAAGGTTGGCCTATTCATTTCCCTACATGATGATGAATCTTCACCAACCAGCTCCTAACATCTGTTTGGTACAATTATAAAATAGTTTTACATCTACTCCAAAGGCATATCGTAGAAAAGCTAGATTTTAGGCCAACTCTAAGTGAAAATTACTCACTTCACCTCCGCTCATTTATCTATTGCAAACACCGAATAATAAAAACTTCTTTCACATTTTACGTGCTTTGCTTTACTGACAAATCGATTTTGTCGCTAAAAAAATTATTCACTTATTTATTTGTAGGAGGTCCACAACAGCGAGGTGATAGGCTCACGTAAAAAATGAAATTGTAACATAAAAATAAAAAATGTCTATATGGTTCTTAAAATCGTTTATAAATAATTTAATAATTTAAGACCAATTAAAAGACAGAGACAAAAACCACAAGCCAAGACAAGAAACCAATACTTTAGAACTTCTAAGCAATGATTTTTCTGACTAAGATTGTCCTCTAGAAATGTGCCCTAGATGTGTTGTTTGTAGAATATTTAGTGATTTTACAAATAGTTACCATCCACTTCCTAGGATTTGCCAACCTTTTTAAAATATTAATACATATATGTATATATATATATATATATATATATATATATATATATATATATATATATATATATACTATATATTTGTCAAATACCACTCACTCACTGACTGACTCACTAAGGAAGGATTTTTTGTTATTCTAATTTTTAAGTATTTTTAGAGGGGATTGAAGTTTTAGTTGGTTAGAACAGGCAAGCCTAGGCAGCATGCGTTGCTAGGACGATAACAGAACAGCTGTTACCGTACATTATCTATAGTACTCATAGTATTATTTCATAGTATTATTTTTAATTGAGGTTAATTTCAACTATGATGGCAGACCTTGAATTACTGGAAATAAACTGTGATTTTGTCCCTCATAGGGTTTACGCACATGTGATGGTCCATCCGAGGTAATAATACCTCGAACCACATGACGCAAAATTTTGAACTTTTGCACGGACAATACGTATAGAATGTAAACACTCGGTAAGAAAGTTTTTTTTTTGTTTATATATGCAAATGTTTATGTACTTTTAGGGGAGTTTGAATTATAAAGAAATTCCTCATCGGCTCAAAAATAGTCCGATTTTAATGACATTTGGTACAAAAATCTTTCTTCTCATTTGAAAGGTCAAGTTCATTAAGCAGCTGTTCATTAATCCGTTTACTCGAAAATGGTTTTTCGAGCAACATTTGCGCAAAAAAATCGGAGTAAGTGGAAATTTGAAAGGCTAATAAATTCTCTACAATAAAGATTCTGTTGTAATGTTTGGTGAGGCGATGTCAATCGAAGAGGTAAGTGCTTAAAACTATGAAGTTGTAAGTTTTATTCTTTTCAACGTGTATTTGCCTCTGTTTACCGAACTTTTTAAGTAGTTGTTGTATTTTCTTTTTTTACCTAGTAAAATTATGCACTAGCGTTAATTTTGAACATACCTTATTTAACGCAATATCTACTTATCGGCCGTGGTGAAGCACGGGTAGTCAGCTAGTATATATATACATGTATATATATATACATATATATATAAATATATATATATATATATATATATATATATATATATATATATATATATATATATATATATATATATAGACGAAAATGTCAAAATTGCTAAACACATTTTTAACTCCGAAAGTGATCTTAGTGTCGATGAAGGTTAAACATTTCGACTAAATCAAAAATGTTTTGTTTCGTGGGAATTTTGCCCACATTTTTTTCGAAGAACAAGCTTTTATAGCAAACATACCTAATCTTTTATATCAGGAAAATTATTTTTAAACAAAGATTTGTTAATGGATGGATTAGAAAGACCTAAGGATGTCTCACGAATTTTATTTTCATTTTCTGATCCCGCTTATTGTATTCCAACCATTATAATTAATTTCTTTTTTTATTGTTTTCTAAAAAAACACTTACTGCTAGAACTAAATTTAACTGTCTAGAGTAAGTTTTTACAAAATGTTCTTAACATTGCATTGGCAATATATAATTCTTTATGTTGAATCTTACAGGTCCCTACAGTTACCTGAAGATGTTTAAAGTTGACGTGTTAAAAGAGGAAAACCCAGTAAAAGCTTAATATATATATATATATATATATATATATATATATATATATATATATATATATATATATATATAGGCACCACAACCGAAACAGGAAAGCGGGATCAGAAAATGAAAATGGAATTCGTGCCATGTTCAAAAGTGTAGGGAATTCAGCATATTTTCCCGTTGCGGAGTGATTGATTCATTTCCAATGTAATCCTCGGCAGATTGAAACGGCTGATTGGAACAGAGAACTGAACAGGATCTTTTTAATCCATCCATTGAAATAGACAATTCTATTTCTACTTAACAATGATAAGATGTCATTAAGTAAAAGACTAATCCATGGTTCTGCCTTTAGTACAGCAGCCCTCAAGCGGAGTGTTATCAATAATTTGTTAATTTTATTTTACTTTTTACTTTTGGAAAAATAAAAGATTATATTTTCCTAAGTATTTGATTAAAAATATACTTTAATTTAATAACTTATAGTAAAGTTCGAAATAACTTTAAATAATAAATTTTCAACAAAAGAATGAGCCTTTCATTTGTAGTACTGAATTATTTTTCATCGTAACTTTGTTAAGTAATGAGATTTAGATAGTTAGAAGTTGAGGCGATAAGAAGTCAAGGAATGTTTTTTATTATTTCCTCACCATAAAAAGAGGGAGTTTTTTCCCTATGGTGAGGGAGTTTATTTGTCTGCAAACGCCATGCCATTTTTGGCATATCTTGTGCGTATAAAATATTTTACATAGAGTTTTTTATTGATTCAACTTATTACATTTGTATATATCCATAAAAACGTATAAATGTTTGTGTGTGTCTATGAGAGTGTTTCGTGTGATAAAAATATAGGGGCTGCAATGTTTATTTTGTTTTTGTAATCTGCCACGAACTTTGTCTATAGCATTCCTATGAAAAACGATTATTTATTTATTTATTATTGTTTTTGCAACTCAGGCGATGAAACATTTCGAAATCAATGGAAAATATTCAGGATTTGTTTGGTGGTATTATGTCCAGTAAAATTATGCAAGTGATATCAGTTTTTAGTTAAAATAGTCATATGTGGAGCGGGTTTCATTGTTAGTGATATAAGTCAGTTCAGATAGTCAAATATCAAGTACATGTAATAGTTAGTGGTTTTGACAGTCAATTCAGGCAGTGGTAAAGTAGTTATCATTCTTTCGATGTTATTCTGTCGATACGTAAACTGATTAGAGGAGTTCGTTTTTTTTTTTTTTTTTTTTTTTTATGTTATGGTGCATCTACTACAGAGGTCATTAGCACCAAATAGTGAATTGTTTCATTTTTAACATATGATGAAACAATTCTAACGAGGCTTAATGTAAAAGCGAAGTTTATTTATAACTTACTTCTAACTCTAATACTAAAAGTACTATGTAGAAAGTGTGTTAGTTCCCTATTAACATATATCGGAACTAACATTAATCCTAAATCTAAGCCTTAAAGAGTATATTTACATATTTACATTTCAAAACACATTCACGATTATACACATGAAACAGAACACACACACACGCGCATAATAGATACAGCTACACTCTACATTCATACCAACACTAAGACCAAGCACACTCATACAATAAATACTTCCACTCTTACAAGATAAATAGATTAATATAATA
Source organism: Gonocerus acuteangulatus (assembly GCA_946811695.1). Taxonomy (NCBI): domain Eukaryota; kingdom Metazoa; phylum Arthropoda; class Insecta; order Hemiptera; family Coreidae; genus Gonocerus; species Gonocerus acuteangulatus. Next base: position 53,110,316 of record OX328124.1, on the reverse strand, counting down.
TATACAGATTTAGAATATTTAATCGTTACTCAACCTAAATCTGGTTATAAAGCTTTAGTTCTTTTAAATATTCTATTAATTTTTCACAGACGCTTCTCTTTTCGATAACAGGTCCTTTAGGGCTATTGGGAGTTGATGTCGCTCCCTAGCCTCTCGGAGTGCTGGGCAGTCCACAAGAATATGCCGAACATCGAGAATGCCGTCACATTTCTCACACTGTGGTCGGCGTCTTCCCACCAGATGATGCCCATGCGTGAGGCGGGTATGGCCGATCCGTAATCGGGTCATCACCACGTCCTCACGCCTGTGCACACCAGCAGTCTGACTCCCAGTCATGACGCTATCCTCGATGTTCTTCAGGAATAAATGTTTGTTACTGTATTCTTCTTGCCACTTTTTCTTAACGAGGTTTTTCAGGAATAGTTTTTGATCGTCCAGATGAACTGGATAGGCAGGATCCTCTGTTGCAGATGATGGCTGCCTTGCCAGCTCATCGGCTTTTTCATTCCCTTCAATATTGACGTGTCCTGGCACCCACAGGAATGTTACCACATTTCCCCGGAAAGTGAGGTCATTAATTAATATTAATATTTCAAGTAATAGTGAGTCTTTAGTAAATTCATTTTTCATTGCGGCAAGAGAGCTATGAGAATCAGTACACAATAAGAGATTCTGTTTCTCATAATTATCACATTTTTCTAATGCTATTTTTATAGCTATTAACTCCGCATGGAAGATACTAGTATTTTTATGTAGAGGGACTGCAAACTGTGTTTGGTTATGTTTGGTTGTCAACGAATACACCACACCCAATACCTGTTGCCGTTTTGGAGCCATCTGTGAAAATTACAAGATATTCTCTATAATGATGTAGTCTTTCATGGAAAATCGTTTTGTATATGGACGAAGCTGTGTCTTGTTTCCCGAAACGAGCCAGCGTGAGGTCTATTTGAGGGTCTGGGAGCATCCATGGACTCACGATCGGTGTTCGCACATCCATTAGATGCACCCAGGCCCCGCCATAATTACACAAGGTTTCTTGTGCCCTCACTACTAATGGCCTGGTTACAGATCGCCTAAAACTAAATTCGTTTGGTAAAATATTATTTTTCATTACTGCTTGCATAAAATGACCAGTTTTTGCTCGTACCGATAAAGCGTAAGAGAGCATCATCAGATTTCTTCTATGCTCGGGAGGCAAATGGCCTGCTTCCACATAGATAGATTTTAATGGGCTCGTACGAAACGCTCCGATCGCAGATCGCAACCCTGCATTATACAGCCTACCAAGCTGTTTGAGCCACGATCTGCGAGCAGAGCCATATACAGCACATCCATAATCGACTCTGGACCTAATTAGAGCATCGAATATCTTTAACAAAATAGATTTCTCCGCACCCCACTGCAATCTTGACAAGGCCCTTAACACATTCAAACACGACTCACATTTTTGGATGGTATGATTTATGTAGGGTTTCCATCTTAGTTTGCTATCCATTATTAGCCCAAGGAATTTATGTGTTTCTGCGAAGGTTACCTCACAATCACCCAGCGTTAGGCGTGGATAAATGTGAGGTCGGCGTAGCCTACAGAAGTGTAGAGCCACAGTTTTCTCCACAGAAAACGTGAACCCTCGTCGGGTCAGAGCATCGTAAACCACGTCAACTGCCTGCTGTAATCTGTCGGTTCCAACAACTTCCGCTGGGTGGGTCTCAAAGAAAGCGAGATCATCTGCGTAGAGAGATCGACCAATTTCTGCATGTATGTTGTCAGCTATGCCATTTATTGCAACAAGAAACAGGGTGACGCTGAGGATCGATCCTTGTGGAACTCCGGTGTACTGCACCTTCATGGAGGACAGGGCGTTGCCAATTCGTACCCCGAAGGTTCTTCCTGACAGGAAGCTCCTCAGGAAAAGAGGCAATCTGCCCTTGAACCCCCATCCATGCAGACGTCGAAGAATGTCATGCCTCCATGCTCTGTCATACGCCTGTTTCATGTCGAAAAAAATGGCTCTCATATGTTGGCGGGAGAAGAATGCTCTTGAATATTATGCTCCAATAGTGATAACTGGTCTTGAGTCGAAAAACCTTGTCTGAATCCAGCTTGGTATTGCGATATGAGGTTACGTTTTTCCAATCCGTGTACTAACCGATAGTTCACCGTGGACTCCAGGAGCTTTCCCATACAACAGAGAAGTGAGGTGGGTCTATAGCTTCCTGGATTCATAGGGTCCTTACCGGGTTTCAGGATTGGAACAATAACTCTCCATTGGTCCAGAGTCGATTATAAAATTCGAGCATCTTACTTTTCCCTTCTTCTGGTAGATTTTGGAACATTTCATAGGGCATTCCATCGCATCCAGAAGATGTTTTCTGGGATGCAGCCTGGAGAGCCCTGTTTAATTCGTCCATTTTAAAAGCAGTATTATAGTCTTGGGAGATGTCGTCTACCAGTCCGAAGTCTAGAGGAATAGCCTCCTCAGTGTCTTTAATACGTCTGAAGTCTTCCGTATAAAGTTCTAGGCCAAATGCGGAGAAGAAATAATCAGCAAACACATCAGCGACAGCTTGTGCGTCGCTGATGTAATTGCCCTCACTGAACAGAATAGGGGTTTGGTTTCTTGTAGTCCTTACCCCCATTGCTCTAATTTTCCTCCAGACTTCGGACGGAGGAAAATTCTTTTGTCACAGTGCTGACATGAGAGGCCCATGACACCCTTTTTTTCTTTATTTTTAATCGGCGCTCAACTGCTCTAACCTTCTTAAATGCTATCAAGTTAACCTCGGAAGGATGCCTTTTGAAGCGATTAAACGCTTTCTTTTTAGTTCTGTTAGCCTCCCAACATTCCTCATCCCACCAAGGTACTGGGATTTTCCTTGGGTAAGATGAGGTAAGAGGGACTGCCTTCCGTGCTGCATTATTAATAGATCTTGATAGCTCTTGCAGCGCTTTTTCTGTTGTATCTGCTGAGTCGGGAACAACAAACGATTCCCTGAACTTATCCCAATTAGCCTTTTTTACATTCCATTTCTTCGGTTTTCTATGTTCGTTGTATCTGCCAGCCAAGGTAACTAGAATGGGGAAATGATCTGATCGGTGCAGATCACTCAGAGTGTTCCATGGCAAGTGCCTTATTACAGAGGTGCTCGTGATGGTAAGATCTATTGCATCTAGTGATCCTGATGATTCACAAACATGTGTCGGAGATCCATCATTAAGGACCAGGAGCTCCATCTCCTCAAGCATCTCATAAAGTAGACGACCTTGAGCAGTAGAGCGCCTTGATCCCCACACAGCGTAGTGTGTATTGAAATCTCCGAGAACTATAACAGGTGGAGGTAATTGTTCAATTATATTTTTAACATCTCTAACGTCGTAAGCTCTGCCGTCTGGGAGATACAACGAACATATACTAGCATCAATCGGAAATTTCAGTCGAACAGCGACTGCTTGTAGACGTGTGTCTAATCTTATAGGCTGAGCACCAAGGCTTTCCAAGGTGTACAATGCCACACCTCCGTGGCTTCGCCCACCGTGGAAAACCGTTGGCTCTTTGAGGACACAGTCGTACCCTGCCAAAGGCCTGGCATGACCCGAAGAAAATTTAGTTTCCTGAAGGGCCAAGACCGATGGGGTGTACGTTTTCAATAAGAAGCGTAGCTCGTCGCTCAGAAAATCCTCGTATATTCCATTGAAGAAATTTGTTTAGTTGGGACATGTTAAGAATATATGTCGTTTGTCATTTCTCCGACTCAGTAGACTGTTTCTTTCGCCCACGTTTTCGTCCTTTGGGCCAACCTTCCTTATTATTTTTTACAGGCGAGAACAGACCCCCATTCTCATCTCCCGAATCCTTGACGCCATCCGCGTCTGAGATCGAGGCAATAGGCAGGGGGTCACTCACACCTTTTTACACAAATTTAGGGGGAATATTATTCCCCATATCATTGTTCTCACCCACCGAAGTGGATGAGGTAGAAGGGTGGGATATGGAGGGGGAGGGGTGGGGAGGGATGAGAGAGGAGGCAGGGAGAGGACTGATGAGGGCAAGGGGGGCTTAGGAAGGGGATTGGGAATAGGAGAAGGTTTGGGGGGATTTAAGGGAGGTTGAGAAGAAGGAGTTATATTTTTACATTTTTTGTGTTCGCCAGTTTTTGGAGTTTCTCTTAATATTTTGTCACTTTTAACAGCGCTAGAGTAAGTGCCTCTCCAGGCATATGAAGTGCTAATCACTAATGCTCGCGCTTGAGGAAATGTCAGTTCATTAATTTCAGTTCTCATTCTTATTATTTCTTTTTCTATTTTGTATTCCATGCATTCTCTTGATCGTGAATCATGGGGCCCATCGCAGTTCGGACATTTGGGAGGTGACGGACAAGGATCAGCTCTATGTGATGGATAACCACAAGTACAAATCTCCTGTGCCGATTTACACCGTGCAGCCGAATGTCCAAACTTCTGGCACTTGAGGCATCTCAGACGGGGAGGAATATAAGGGCGAACTTTTAGCCTATAAAACGCCGCTTGGATGCTGGATGGGAACTCAGGCTGGCCAAACGTAAGCATCACGCTTCCCGTAAACTCCAGCCTTTCTGCACCACCGTTCGCAGACCTTCTCTTAAGAAAAAATCTGCGAATAGCCATGACTCCTTGGTCTTTTAGTCCCTCTAATATTTCATCGTCAGTTGCGTGTTCTAAGTCGAAACAAGTTATCATACCTCTGGATGAATTCAGTGTCTTATGCAATTCAGCATTGACACTGAAAATATCCAGTCTTAGAGTTTATGATCTTGTAGGATTGCTCTTTGCTAGCTGCCTCAACCAGCAATGAGCCACCCGACATTTTACTCAGTCCGACTACTGTCCCATAGCTTTGTGCTACTAATTTATTAATAAGAAACGGGGACACTTTTGTAAATGTGTCTCCCTCCGCCCTACTTATAACGATATATTTAGCAAATTTCAGGGTTTTCGGGCTAGACATTTCCTCGATCGCTCGTTTTTTCCCTCGTTTTGTCCGCTTTTTCTCGGGAGACTTTGTTGGAGTTGTATATGGCTCCAAAGTATACCGAGAAGAAGAAGAAAGTGAGACTTTACGCTCTTGATACTGGTTCTTACTTTCTGCAACCAGATTTAAAGATGCATTAGTCCCAGGAGCACCCTCCGATGTCCCTAGGGTCATACGTTGAGTAGATTTGGGTAGGTCCGTGTTCATACCAAGGTCACTCAGGGGGGCCTGCTTACCTCTGAGGTATCCGATAAGGGGAGTCCGGCTGTTTCCATTTTAGTACTTGTAGTAAATTGTTATTTTAGTGACTCAGACCCCTAATCCTCAACACCGAGTCAGTCTGCTGGTGGGGCTGCCACCTAGGCCGGCAGACCGGCACAGTTCCTCCCGAAGGAGAGGATCCGCTCAGCAGGGGAGGTGTCCCTGCTTCATCGCGGATCCCCGCCTCTGCTGTTCGCCGTTCTTATGGGTTCACCAAAAGAACGTTGCCCAGGGGGTACCACGGGGAGATCAGCAGTAGGCGTTGACGGGAATCAGGTGTACAAGGAGATGCAAAGCAGTGGAATAGGGCACTATAGCTTAGCAGAGCTCCCAAAAGAAGTCGGACGGCTCCCATATCCGCACGTCCGCTCCAGCAACCCTTTAGCCCGCCCATTTACCCCCCAGGAGTTCGTTAACCATAACTTTGGCGTATCTCTGGACACAACTTATTAATAAGTGCCTAAAGGACGACATTTTTGTGACACTGCAACAAAACTATGTAAACAAACTGGCCAAATAATGATAAAGATGTCTTATGAAAAAATGTTAAATCGGCCAATTAGGCGTTTATAGGGGTTTATTCGCTAACCAAATTAATAATTGCTCTCAACTGCCGTGATTTTTGCTTCCTTGGACCTAAACTAAGCATATGGGGGCAAATAAACAAAAGCTATATATGTTGCTTAATATTTATGTAGGTTAATTTTATCTAGTTAAATAACTTTATTTAGTTAAATAACCAAACTAACTTTGCTAAGGAATGTAACCAATGAAATTAAGTTTTAAAAATAAATAAATGAAAGGAACTACAGGGAATGTCTTATTACAATTAAAACAAGAGATTAATGAAAAAGTGAATCCTACAGAGCAAGCAAAACAGATTATGTGTTCACCCAAATGTAGTGACCGCAACATTCATGACAATGTAATAATGAATGTACGCCACCAGAGAAATCACAATTCTAAATGCAGCCACATCACGTACTGTGAGCTCAGTGGGTTCAAAATGTAGTATCTATACGCATCTATTAGAGACGTAAAGGTTCTTCCTATCAATCTATTATATAAAAAGTCCGTCACGCAGGAGCTGCATAACCTAAGCACTTTCCTCAGAATTTAAGTAGTGAAGACTACATTACTGAATAATTTGCTGTAAATAACCTATATAAATAAAATAAAAGCGTGAATAGTTCCGCTCATTTACATTCCTTATGAGAACTGTTCAATTACACAGGTCTACAACGAAAAATTTGATTTTTGAGAAGATATGGTCGACCGTTCAGAAGTAGGAAGCGTAGATCGTCGGGGTTTCGGTCAGTGTTCTTATTCAATAAAACACATTTTATATGCTAAAATGTATATTTATTGCCGCCAACGTTTCGGCTTGCTATACAAGCCATCTTCAGGGCTATTGAGAAGATTGAGAACTGTCCCGTTTCAAGAAGAGAACATTTCTCACCTTGAAACGGAAGAGAAATGTTCTCTTCTTTCAGAAGAGAAATGTTCTCTTCTTGAAACGGGACAGTTCTCAATCTTCTCAATAGCCCTGAAGATGGCTTGTATAGCAAGCCGAAACGTTGGCGGCAATAAATATACATTTTAGCATATAAAATGTGTTTTATTGAATAAGAACACTGACCGAAACCCGGACGATCTACGCTTCCTAAAAATTTGATTTGATGATTTTGGCTAATCTCTGTGTTTCTCGGTGTGCTGAGGCCGAGAATGAAGTCCGTTTTTCTCTATCACGTACAGATTTTTTTCAAATCCATAGAACATAATATACCTGCTATACACATAAATTTGGTAAGAAGTAGGTTTTTTTTTTTCCAAACGATTTCTCTTTTTATAAACAGACATCTTTACTAGGTGGTGTAGGCAATGACTCCCTCAGTAGATGTTGTAGGCCTGAGGGTGTCTAGGCACGACCGGTTCAGACAGGAACGTACTTGTTTGGTCTCAGATGTCACCGTCTGAAGCTAAACTACATTGAACCTGTTGTATCAGGAACTTGGAGCTAAATTTCTGTTCATTCTCTCAGTTCAGTAGTATCAACTGAAGTGAACACATTCACTGAGGTCTCTTAGTTGTTTCAAAGTGATTAAGAACGTATTTTAAGGTTTGAAAGTGCATTTAGACAAAATGTCTCATCGTCGTTGTGTTACCAGTCCAGACTACTTCTGTTTTATCTGTGGTGAGTACACAGTTAAGAAATACCAACGAAATATAACAGTTTTTGTCAAAAATGTATATTATGCATATTTTGGCTTGAGAATAGGAGATCAAGATAAAGTGTGGGCTCCTCACAAAGTATGCCATAGCTGCGTAGAAAAACTTCGCTTATGGTACAAAGGAGAGTTAAAATCTTTCGGATTTGCTATCCCAATGATGTGGAGGGAGCAAAAAAAAACCACGTTAATGACTGTTACTTTTCTAATTGTCATGTTCAAGGCTATAATTCCAAAAATCATAAGCTCATTAACTACCCTAATGTGGAATCTGCTAGTCGTCCGGTACCACACGGTCATAGATTGACAGTTCCTCAGCCCCCTCGTGACTTGGGCAGTATAGATAGGGAAGCTAATAGAGAAGACTGTATGTCGGAGAGCGATGAAGTACACAGTGAGTTCAAAGCAAGCAGTTCAGAAGATGAACCTCAGCTTATTTCTCAACAGGAGTTGAACGACTTAGTGAGAGATCTTGGACTTCCAAAAGATGCAGCTCAGTTACTTGGCTCCCGTCTTAAAAACAAAAATTTATTACAGCCAGGCACTTCTTTTTCATGGTATCGACACCGTGAAGCAGTTTTTGTTCCTTACTTTGCTCTGGATGAGAATCTTATTTATTGCAAAGACATTCTTGGTCTGATGGGTCAATTTGGTATACAATATGACCCGATTCACTGGCGTCTATTCATAGACTCATCAAAGCGAAGTCTAAAGGCTGTTTTGTACAATGGCAATACTTATGCTTCAGTTCCAGTTGGCCATTCGGTACATTTAAAAGAAACATACGAAAATTTGTCATTAGTTCTCGAACGAATTCATTATAATGAGCATAACTGGTTGATATGTGGAGACTTGAAAGTACTTACTATGCTCTTAGGTCAGCAATCAGGGTACACCAAGTTCCCTTGTTTTTTATGTTTATGGTATAGCCGAGACAGAAATTCCCATTGGAACAACAAAGACTGGCCATCACGAGAAGCTCTGTCCAGGCCAAAAAAATGTAATTAGGAGAAGTTTGGTTCCTTCTGACAAAATCCTGCTACCTCCTCTACACATAAAGCTAGGGCTGATAAAACAATTCGTAAAGTCTCTCAATAAAGAAGGTGAATGTTTTAAGTAATTATGCTCCAAGTTCCCACGATTAAGTGATGCAAAGCTAAAAGAGGGGATCTTTGTAGGCCCAGATATTCGGAAACTTTTCACAGATCCACATTTCACTCAGACCATGAATGAGAAGGAGAAGGAAGCTTGGAATTCTTTTAAAGATGTTGTTGAGAAGTTCCTTGGTAACGTGAAGGATCCCAACTACAGAAGTATCGTGGAACGCATGTTGAAGGCATTTCAATTACAAGGTTGCAACATGAGTTTGAAGGTTCACTTCTTACACTCGCATGTGGACTATTTTCCGGAAAACTTAGGGGAAGTAAGTGAAGAACAAGGGGAAAGGTTCCATCAGGACATCCAGGAAATGGAACGTAGGTATCAGGGCAAATGGAACTTAAACATGATGGCTGACTATTGTTGGATACTGCAGCGTGAATCATCTGAAGAGTCCTACAGCCGGAAACGAACACGGAGAAATTTTCAAGAGAACAAAATACGTTTTCATAAAAATAATAACTAAATATGCCACTGTTAATTCTGAAGCTGTTATTACTACACATTTATGTATTTTGTACAGTAAACAATATTGAAATAACTAAAAGATCATGGAAATAAATGAAAACTCTTATTCGCCAGTTCTGTTTTCTTTTAATGGTAGTACCTCTGCCCTTACTTGAGATTGAACAATTTCCTTACGTGATAGAGAGGGACTGACCTCATGTTCGGCTTCAGCACGCCAAGGAGCATAGAGATTGACCAAAATCATCAAATCAAATTTCAGAAAGATTATTTTTGTAGACCTGTGTTATTAATTATTAATACATGATACTGTACTACTTAATAAATACACAAAAACTACATTTTCCGTCTTTTGATCTGACGCAGGAACAGGATACAGTCCCCCTAGTGGGAGAAAGCGTTCCTCGCGGCGCCTTTGGGAACCTACGTCTGGCCGGCTAATTCTAATGAAACAGAGTTTAAAGTAAACCCTCCTTTCCAATAGACCGATTTACTTCATTTTTACAACACTTCTTTCTCAAGAGATACCCACGACGTATACCGCGTTTCCTTACAATACAGCAAAAATTACGACCGGTATGAGTATATTAGTACTTTAGGTCCGGAGTAACCCCCCCCCCTCCAAATTACCCGATTTATTTTATTTTTACAACCCAGTTTTTTCTGTTGATTACCACTACGAATACCGCGTTTCGTTGAAATGTAACAAAAATTACGGCTACACTACGGCTTGTAGTGGCAAATTGGTAATGTGGGTCCGGAGTAAACTCCCCCTCCTAATAAACCGATTTAGTTTATTTTTACAACGTATGTCTCTCTTTAAATCAACATAACGAATACCGAGTTTCGTTGAAATATGACAAAAACTACGCTTGGCACGGTCAAATTAGTGTTTTGGGTCAAGGGTACCCCCCCCCCCTCTCGGTGGACCGATTTTGGTGGTTAACGAACTCGTTCAATCGTTTGCTAATTGAACGCAATATACCACGTTTCGTGAAGAAAAAAACATAAACTCTGGCCGCTATCGTGTTAACAGACATATATATATATATATATATATATATATATATATATATATATATATATATATATATATATGCATATATATATAGATATATATAAATTTTAACGGGGGTCATTTTCGGTGTCTACTAGGTAGGATCGATGGAGATTTGAAGAAATTCTTCAAAAATTCCGTCATGAGTGCGACCTCAATAGCTACTTTCCTTCGGAGGAAAGTGCTAAAATGAATCGCTAAATGTGTTGCTAAGCGCAAATCTCGAGAGCAACTGAACCGATTTCGCTAATTCTTTTTTTTTTTTTTTTTTTTTTTTTTTTTTTTTTTATAATATTCCTTGAACTACGAGGATGGTTCTTACGGAGAGAAAAATTAAAAAAAATTGCCTGAAAAAGTCTAAAAACAGCACTTTTCGGGTCTTCTTTACTTCGTTAACGCAAAGTCATTTTTAAATAAAAACATATGTTCTCAATTGTAATATTTTTAACAGTTAACGTATTAGGTTATTTGTGTATAAGCAAAAATTCACTCTTTGTTTATATTGTTTTAAAATTAATACTTTTTTATTTAGGTTTATAACTATAACAGTAATAATAAGAACATGTGGAGGCCCGATGGCCGTGAGTGTTAAGGCTTGAGAACACTCCGTGCCAAGGGTGTGGGTTCAATTCCCACTATGGGGTGGTGGCTTTTCTTTAGAAAAAAGAAAAGGCATCAGCCCTATCCTTGCTAGAACAGGGTGGTAACCTATAGATAACCCATCCTAAAATTCTCAGTTAATATTTTTTATTTTATTCTCAGTTAATAATAATTTACGTTAAAATTTAAATAAATAAGAACATATAATCACTAGGTGGCAATAGAATCACATGTTAATAATGCAATTTAAAATAATTTATAATTGCATTAACGAAGTAAAAAGTCCCCACTTTTCTATATTTCCATACAAAAGATTCGCAATAATACTTGAAGGTAAATTTGAACTTTAATTCCATACCATGAAGTTTAAATTTATATTTTATAGTGACCTAATCTTCTTAAAGCCAATAATATTTTTCATGCGGAAGGTCGATAAAAAAGGATTAACAAAGTCAATTAATTTATTCGAGCTGTACATCTTTCACACCTCAGGTGCCTCTTCAGGAGCCATAAAACTCGATAAACTAAAACTTACAGCCTAAGGTGTGAAACATGTAGAGCAAGAATAAATGAATTGACTTTGTTAATTCTTTTTTATTGACCTTCCGCCTGAAAAATATTGGATTCATGAAGTTTAAGTGTTAGTGGAGGGGTTCTGGTTAGGCAAAACAATTGAGTGACGTAAGTATCGTATGAATATTAATGTCAATATTTGTCAATATTTATACGATTACTCAAAAACAAATTTTCTATGGTAAGCTACAAATTTCTAGAAAATTAAAAAAGTGTTATCTTACTAAATATGCCTCCTATAAGACGGCGGACAAATTTAGGCAGAAGAACCCGAAATGCAACGAATCAAATTAATTATCAATCTAATCGTGTGCCCAGGAACGTGAAGATCGCAATGAACTAGAAAGAATTCGGCTAAGACAGACCCGTGAAGCACGTCATTCGACTAATAATGGTGCAAGTTTGAATCGAGCTGCTATCAATTGATTACAGTGCCTACAACTGTGTTGCTGTTGGACCTATGAACTCAGTGTGACTATAACCAAATCCCAGGGCAGTCATTAAGTGTTTGTGGCATTAATCTAGAAAACCCATGTTTCTCGCATGGTCAATTGTATGTTGCCTGTTCCCGTGTTGGAAAACCATCTGATCTGTTTGTTTACGTGCCAGGTAATCAAACAAAAAATATCGTGTACCACAAAGTACTACAATAGAAATGAAACTTCATTTAGAATAAGTATAAATAAAATGAAATATAATAAGTAGGTTTATGATAAGAAATCTGAAATTTTCAGTTTCATTGTGATTTTTTAGTGACTATCAAAAGAATTTTAAGAGTTTTATAATTTTTATTTTTTGACATAATGTAATTGTTGACTTATCAACTTTCTTTTTTTATCTTACTAGCTGACCCGGTGTACCGAATAGCAGAATAAGTAAATTTAAAAAATTAAAAATTAAAGAATCGACTGTTAGGCGGTACGCCTGGTCAGCTAGTATAAAAATAATTTATTTTCCTTTGATTTGCTTTACGTATTTAAAGAATTGGTAATTTTGGTATCTTTGATCTATTGAATAATTTCTTTAGTTACTTGAATAACGTACCAAAAATTGGTATTATAACAATGCAATTATTTATTATGGAAAAATTCTAATTTTGCAATTAATTTGAAGGAAGGAATGTTGATAATTAATCATTTATTTCGGCTATTTATCATTCCGGCTCCGAATTTTAAATAATATAATTAATTGATTTATGAGCATCCACAACAAAGGCAACTTGCCCAGTACAATTATACAAATAAAGAAATAGATAATAACCTTACTTAAAAACCAAAACATGTTACAAAAAATGCATTCTAATAGAATGATATTTAAAAGACATTAAAGTAAGTCAATTCACAAAAAAAAAAAAAAAAAAAATATTTTCATCAGTGACTAAATATAAAATTCATTTTCTATTTTTCTCATTTAAACGAAGGCATACACAAGTTTTAAATAAACACAAAACGGTCATTTGGAAGTAACCCAAAAGTGATTATGGACTATCGGAAATAAGCCTGAAGTGATCAAGAAGTCGGGTGTCACCTAGAACGACCCGGAAGTGACCCAGAGAATATTGTAGAGCCCCAGAAATAATTATTGATACTGGAAGTGGGCTTGAAGTTGCCCGGAAGAGTGCCAAAAGTGACTATGTGAAGTGTGAATAGAGCGTCGCAGAAGTGGTGGCGAGGGACGGGAAATGAACCTAAAGTGACCGGAAATAAGCCAAATTAAGAAGGACAGAGGATAAAGTAGATGGAGTGTGTCCGTGCCCCTGAGTGATCCGAAGTGAGCCTGATATGGACTTTGACATCGTGGACCAGGAGTACGACAGAATGCCCGCGGAAGGTGCCCAGAGCTGACCGGAACTGCATCTCAGTGGACCGGCGTGGTCTGTCAGTGGGCCAAAGTGGTCAAAAGTTGACTGGAAATGGCCACTTCTAAAGTCTAGATTAGGATCGGAAGACGAAAAAGTCTAGAATAGGCTCGGAAGACGAAGGTAGTTCATAAGTTCGTCTTAAGTGGGCTGGAAGTGGCCAGTTATGACTGGAAGTGGTCTAAGTGGACATGAATGGTATTGGATGAGGACGATTAGTGGACTGGAAGAGGACCAGAGGTGAACTGTAAGGTGGCATGTTCCTTAAAATTCATAATGAATGAACAAAGAAAAATAATGGATTAATCATAGAATAAAAAGCAAATCAATGAATGGATTCGCATGCAAAAAAAAAAAAAAATAAATAAAAAAAAAAAAAAATTTATAAACCCAGTTTATAAATTTGTATTCTATAAAGCTTTATTTGAATGATTCTGTTTGAAACCCACTTCCTTTCTGTATTCATATTAGGATAAATTTAGAGTACAACAGATCACAAAGATCGGATTCCTGCAGTTATAAATTTCCAAATAACGATCCATTTTTGAGATACGAAGAAAATATTCGCATAGCTGGGAAGCAACTTGTCGAAAAATATAGGAAAATGGAGTGAGGCGCAGGGCTCAGAATGGCGGTCGTGGGAAAACCCAGGTCCAAAACCACTATCCACAGGTCCACTAATGAACCAGCCAACAGCCTTCTCATATTCTCTCTCTCTCTCCCTCTTTCTCTCTCTCACATTCTAACCCTCTCTCTCTTACTCTTTCTGTATCATGGATGTAGTCGCCAAATGCCAAGACATCGGTACGCCGTGGCACGCCGTTTTAAAAAGAATAAATAAAAGAAGAAAAAAATAGACCATAAATTTATAAAATTTTAATAAAAAAAGGAAAAATTCAAAAACCAATAAAATAATATAAACCTAACCTAACGAATGAAAAATATATGTATTAAAATGTAAAAGCTTGTTTAATTTTAAGTGCAATAAAGACACTAAAACAAAAGATTGGAGTACGTTTTCAATCTAAACATTGAGCAAAAGAGAGGACAGTCGTGAAAACACAAAACGTCTATTTTTTACTTATTGTAGTTATGTCAGTGTCTGCCACTGGTTATATGTTTGCGCAACTCTTAGGTGCTTTCATGAACATAATGACATATAATTTAGAGCCGGGTATCATACAGACCAAAAAAAAACTGCAGTAAATATATTTAAATATCTGTAACTTAAATCTGCGAAGCTGATATTAGAACCTTGTTACTCTGTAAAGAATGTGGGAGCCCAAACTAAATGCCCTAACTAAATGTGCTTCGTATGACAATATCTTATCAAGTAATTATTATAACTAAATTAATTGAATATATGACTGGAGATGTTAATTGCATCTTAAGATTGGATAAGAATATTTATTTAAATGTTATCGTCCATTTATTCAAGACGACGATTTTCTTGGCGGGTTTTCTACGGGTTTCTAGCCAGGATAGAGCTGTTGCATTTTTTTAAAGAAAAGCCATCATTCCAATTTGAAATCGAACCCACGACCTCAGATTCATAGTGAACACGCCATTGCAAAAACAGCCACCGAGCCACCTTGTTAAAATAACTAATTAACAAGCTTAATACAACAGATAAAATACAAAAACAATTAATGTCTGATTTATCTTAGAAATATATTGGATTATTCCTATAAGATGTAGATGCAATTAGACTATCGGCTGGAAGATTATAACATCTGGTTCTAGAGGTGCGGAGATAGTTGGTAATCCTACAGACCTCGATAGTAGTCCCAAGTTAAATGACGGCTTCCTCTTAGAACTTAGTCCCATTTCCACCAGAGAACTTTACCACCAAGTTAGAGCCTCCTCTTCGGCACAAATCAGACGATTACAAACAGATTCTGTCCGGCAGCTACGTCTGCTCCAGATTCTAAACTTGCTACAAACATTGACTGATCAAAAGGTAGTTCAAGTATTCATTACTTTTCGCCTTCTTTTACATTTAACGACATTCATTTAACTTATTTTACATTGTAGGTCGAATAATCACAAACCATTACAATATTATGTAATTTTAATAGCAGAATAATTGGATTTCTAGTCAAATACGCATAGACCACGGGTAAAATGTGACAGGAGCAAAAGGACTAGGGAAAAAATCCGACTCGCAGGAACAGCATCCTCGTAGATCGTTTCCATACGTTCTTACACCTAATGTCACAGGGAAAAATTGGAATAGAAATCCTTAATATATCGCGAAGAATGTAAACTACAGCTACAATAAGATCTTAAAGAAAACTGAGATTAAGACGTAAATGCGCACAGAAAACCTTCAACGATAACGGAAATTACTCACTCTGTCACTTTTACTTTCGCTGGGGAAACTCTGTAATAAAATATAAAATAAATGTTTCTCATCTTACCTAACATGTTTATTTTACAGCTAAAATCAAGAAAGAACGCAATAAAATCTCAAGAAAAATGACGCAAAGAAGCGCTCCCAAAAATGCAACCAACTCCAACAATATTTTAAGAATTTACTTCTTTGACTCATATCGTCCCTTTGAAAATTACTTGAGAACCGTTTATGTAGAAACTTTAATAAGCTTCCGAATACTCCCTTAACAATCACTACAATTCCCCAACCATTTTCGAGATATATAAAAATATACCAACTCTGCTCACGTCTGTCTAGAAACCTTTTTTTACCAATACTTCCTTAACGCTCTGCAAGTAAGCAATATTTAATTGTTTTAGTTGTGACGAATGTAAAACGCCTGCAACAATTATTAGAGAAATCAATCGTTCTTGAATATCCAAATAGTAAATTAGTAATAAAACTAGTTGTATCCGCTTTTCTTGGAGAGTGTCAAGGATGTCGCTTTGAAAACGGTTTCACTCATTTTCCTACGGTAGAGAATCTGTAAATAAAAAAAAAATACCTGCAATCATATTAACGCGAAAATGTAGACGCTACGATTTTTTTCGCGTGAATTACGCCCCAGAAACCATGTTCCAGAGGAAAGATTCTGCTGGTTAACGACTTTGACCTTTCAAATTACATAAAAGATTTTTATACCAAATTTTATTTATATCGGACCACATCTAAGCCTGTGAGAGAGCGGACAGACAAATATATATATGTATATATAGTGTGCTTGGGATTCGAGGGCTATGAATGAAAGGCAGCGTGAAAGTACTGTAGCGTATATTGACAGGACAACTGGCCTGGACGGGATGGTGATGAGAGAAGGAAGAG
Organism: Gonocerus acuteangulatus; assembly: GCA_946811695.1. Taxonomy (NCBI): domain Eukaryota; kingdom Metazoa; phylum Arthropoda; class Insecta; order Hemiptera; family Coreidae; genus Gonocerus; species Gonocerus acuteangulatus. The sequence goes on along the minus strand of OX328124.1, from coordinate 53,093,849 downwards.
AGGCTAGGATTCTTGAAGCTTGTATATGAAGCTAGGAATAGGATATCGTGGGAATGGTAGGGCCATGCAGGTCGTTGCTTTTGCTGACTTCTGCTGAGAAAATTTGAGTTAGATAATGGTCTCATTTTGTACTTCTTCAGTTTATTTTAAATAACTTCCAGGATGTAATGTCAGCTATGTTATAAGTTGCTACACTAAGTTATAATGAGAATCTTTAGCATGAGTTTCCAGGACTTGCTTGCCGAGGGAGGATTGCTGATATGTGCTTATTACAGACGAAAGTAATTGGTAAACTTTCCTTAAAGCAAAAGTTTTCCAAGGACCAAAAGCTCTGTTAGAAGTTTAGAAAACTTCTCAATAAATTAATTTTAAAAATCGCTAAAGTAAAAAAATACTTACTCCAGATAATGGTTTTGTACAATTAATATTCGCGGAGCTGTACAGTGCGGACGTTTTGTATGTTTAAACTTAAATAATCAATTTTATTGAGAAAAAATATAACAAATTAAATCTTCGATTTACGTATATTATTAATGATTTTAATATAGGCTGTTCCGAAATCCGACGTATTAATCGTGGAATAAAATAATGCTAATAATATTTATAGAAAGAAATACACGTAACGCGAGAAAATGTATATTCCTCGACTATTTTTCTCTAACCTTTACTTGGTGTTTCCCTTGAGCGGGTCAAGGATTACTGGAGCGAATAGGAATTCTTAACTTGTAAAAGGAAAGATAGCAACTCAAGACTGATTATTCTTCGAAAGGATTCCAACGAATACGCTGAAGGAACAGAATTTGAAAGACAGATGTCCCTGGCTAAGCCTTCTTATTATAGGATACCGTATCTCAAGCTGAAAGAGAATTCAATAAGCTAACTTCAGAACTTTAAATTGATCCTTAAGATTTAGAAAGGTCCTTTGGAGTTCACATCGATTTTATAAAGTTTCTAAAGCCGACCTTATCTCGAGTTGCAAGTCTTTCTGGGGGGGGGGATGTTTGTTTACTTTGTTAAGAGAAAGTGCCCTTGCAAATTGGTTGTTTTGTTCAGATAACTCTTGTTTGTTCATATAACAAGCTGAAACTTTGGGTTTTATTTCAGTTATTTGATTATGGTTCGATTCAATTTCAGTTCGCCATTATGCAAATCATTCGTAATGTCATTAAAAAGGGCTAATTAAATTTTAATTATTTTTATTATTTGAGCTAATTAAACATTTTTCTGATCTATCACTGAAAATCGGAAATTATCGAAATAGCGGAATGTAAATGAGTTGTTTGATTTATTCATTTTTTAATATTTATCTTTCCTTATTTTCGCTTAGAAATAAATATAAATACTATGAATTTAGGTGATGAATTTTCCATCACCACTTCTAATCACAAAAATTACTCACAAATAATACTACTTATTTTATTAATGTGGAATCTGTTTAGTATAAGTCACTCGACTACTAATTTGGTCATTACAGTGCATTAATTATGTTTCCGTTGCAATAACAATTAATAAAAAGAAATGTATATTATAAAATGTTTAATTAATTCTAATATTTTCGTTTTATCATTATTTAAATTTTGCTTCGCTTCCCTAGATTATTTCTTCACAATTTTTTTAATTAGTGGACTTGATCTATTATTAAGAAACATGTTACAGTCTTTTTCAAAGTTGGTCCGTTTTTGTGACCATTAAGTATACTGTTGTCATACCTTTTAGTAAGGGCCGTCATCACCGGCATTGGTTGTACTGTGGATTACAACTATCCTTTCTGGATCCTGCAATTATACCTTTAGGTCGGGGTACTGCGTGCGAGTGTTATCGACATAAGCTCGTATTTTTAAAGGGACAGCTGGTAGAGTACTACCACTGTTTTTGTGATAGCATTACGAGAATGCCGTATCTATGTTCAAACCGCACACCCGCTGTACTCCAACTAATGACAGTTAAGGCGGCCTCGACATAAAAATATGATTAAATGTGAATAACACAAACGCATCGAAAACAAACAGCACAGGAAAAAATGATTCAAATAATAAGAACAAAGTTTGTCTGCAAGGGCAGTTAGGGAATGGCAAAAAGAAATAAAAGGTTGGAGAAGAATTAAGGCCACGTTATTATATAAAGGCGTTGGAGAATGCAGGTTCCTGGAAGGATGAGCTTGTTAAGGTAAAAGCTAGATATCAATAGGAGTTTCAGAGCAGACGTCAAGTAGAAACAGAGAAAATAATGTAATAGAAAAATAATGTTTTACATTCAGATGGTTATGTAATCAGCTAATTGGATGTTTCATAACCTAGAATTGAAAAGAGGAGATCTTCATCTTTACTGCTATATTATCGTTGTATTTTATTCGTAGAAAGCACCATAACTGAAAATTCCTATTTTTTTTTAATATAATTTATTTGATTGTTTATTTTTGTTCCTCTATTCAAGACAACTTTGTCTAGACTCAAGGCAATTTGCATTGGGAGAACAGGATAAATGTATGCATCTATTTAGTAAATTAATACAAAACCGAATTACAGAACATACAAACAGAATAATGGAAGAATAAAAATAACAAAGAGAGTAACTTTGTATTAATTAATTATTAATTAATAATTAATTGCTTTGTTCCTGACTCACCTACCAGATTATGTTTAGTAGAAATAATATGTTTACAATAAGTTGAATTCATCTACTCCTGCCACTGACATCAACTGCTGAGTCGTTCAGCTGACACTTTTTGTGAAAATAAGATTATGCCTTCTTTAGTATCTACACATAAGTTGCTATCCAAGAAAAACATTTCAGCTACCAATTATATTATCAACAAATTGAAAATTGCATTCGGAATAAGTCACTCAGAAGGAAATGAGGAACCATTTTTCCGTTGATAGAATTTTATTATTATTATGATTCTCGGTATAAGGACTATTTTTTTTTTCTTCAAATTATAGGTGCTCTGACTGCCCAAGTCATTAGCACCAAATTAAGACTATTAGAACTATTAAAGTAAACAGAGGTTGTTCTTGTATTACCTCATTATAAAGGATATAATAGAACAGTATTTTGTTTAATGGATCTAGTTTTGATGCCAGGAATGGAAATTTCAATTTTTTATATGAAATTCTTAGTTAGTGGCTAGAGTTACAGACTGCTGCTGCACTTTCGTATTATTGAAAATAAATCTGAAAAAAATAAAAATATATATTCTCGCGAAGAGTGGTACAACATTATAAATGATAATCATAATGATTTTTTAATCACTGATATATTAAAGCCGACATTGTCCATACAAAAATAACGATAATGATTGAAATAGGTAATTGCTTAAAATGCTAGGTAACAGAGTAAAAACATTGTATTTTCTTCTCATTTAGATAATTGAAAAAAAAGAAGCTGATAGACCAAAAAAAATTTGGAGCATCAAACAAAATGTCTTATAGGAAGCTTGCAAATTCATTACATTGGAAAGGAAAAAACATTTGTTTTGCTTTACCACAATGATTACAGAATCTTTAATGATCGATCTGATGATGAAAAAACACCGAGATAGAAGATGTTTATGATTGAAAATATTTAAAACGTTTTAAGATTGATGTGCATCTCGATTTTCATTTAAAGACTAGACTTCTATTTATTGTAGTACTAACTTATATTGTACCATTTTGTAATCCGAATTAATTTATCGTTTAGTACAGAGTTTTGTTCATTCATTCCCTTCCTTTATTATAAATAATTTTCCAATAAACTAATTAAACCATAGGACTTAATTGCCAGAGTCTTAAACATTTTTGTTCAGTTGACTAATTGCAAGTCCTTTGTTTTGTTTTTATGTTAAAAACACAAAAGATATTTTGAGTTATGAAACGTAAATGTTTCTAGTCGTTACTTCCGTTTCGAAGTCAAGGTCCTATGAAATAACATTTGATATGAAGAGCTGTGGTACTACAGGACACAGCAGCCTAACAGGAGCAGAAATGTGCCAGTAGCCTTCCTATCGAGCAACTAAAAAAATTATTGACAGTCCAGGAAACGAATGCTTGAAAACAGCTATAGGTGGAAATGTTTGGAACGCAATTTTTGACTTCGTAACTTTGTTTAGGCTGGATAGGAGGTGAACATATCAAAAGTCCTCGCCCGTAGCATTTGTGCCGGGGAGAGGGGGGGTTTAGAAGGTCTCATTTTTCGGGTTTTCAATTATATCTCGGAAACCCTGCGTCCTAGCGACATGACTATTGTATAACAAATAAAAGCTGATTAAATTTCCTACAAGTTCTATTCTATAAAGATTTTCGAATTATCTGCTCTTAAAAGTCTGTCATTTTGGGGGAAAACACTTTTGCTCCATCTTTTTTCCCCGTTTTGACGGGATAACTCTTCAACTATGAACCCAAAAAATAAATAACGGTCATAGGGTTGTAGAGTATTGTATTTCCTTCAATAATATATATTACTTCGCTACTTTATGTATTTTCCTTCAAACGTAAAAATAATTTCAGTGTTTATCGTGAAATCAGAAATTTAGCTACTAATAGCCCAGGAAACTAAGAGTTAAAGGTGGAAATGTTTGGAACACAATTTTTGACTTCATAACTTTGTTTCGGCTAGTTAGGGGGTCAACATATCAAAAGTCCTCGTCCGTAGCCTTTGTGCCGAGGGGAGGGGGGGCTTAGAAGGTCCCATTTTTCGGGTTTTCATTAATATCTCGGAAACCCTCCGTCCTAGCGACATGACAATTCTATAACTAATGAAAGCTTCTTACATTTCCTACAAGTTCTATTCCATAAAGTTTTTCGAGATATCTTTAGATTTCGAAATATCCGCTCTTGAAAGTCTGTCATTTTGGGGAAAAACACTTTTGCCGTATAGAGGTCGTACTCATATGATAAGGTAGTCATTTCAAAGTTCAAAAACCCCCTGAAGACGCATCGTGTGTGCGTGAAACATGTACAGCGTATTAAAAAAATAATTATTTTTGAATACATTGTCCTACATGTCTTTTGGACTTCTGCTACAATAAAATTAGAAATTCATTAATGGGATCACCAGGTTGTAATAAGAAAAAAAAACTCATAAAATATTTTATTATATTAAGGGTTGCTAATATTAAAATGTTTCAAAATAATAAAAAAAATTGTTAAATATATTTTCTTTTTTCACGACGTATAGACGTCCAGCATCCATTGTGGATGAAGGAATTTTTTCAACAGGCGCGTATATGAAAAACGTCAACCTGCAGCGAAGACAACCTTTTTAAGCAAATTAATATAATTTGAATATTTTTGAATTAAAATTTACTAATAAATGACTTTAGTTGAAGTTCGAAATTGTTTATGTTTATTTCGTATACGCAGGGTTGAGGAAAGTGAAAGAGTCAATTAAAATGTTTTTAGTCGATATTTGATGTTCTAAATTATGAAGGTTATATCAAATAACCCCCAAGTAATTATGTTCCTTCGCTTAAAAAGCCAAGGAACATTCATCGACCCTGGCTCGTTATGTATTTGTTTACCATGAGTTGCGACATGCAATTTTTTAGCCCTGTTATGGATGCCGAGCTTTTTTTTTTATGAGATACGCAAAACCACTCCCTCCCTTCCCGGAATGGCTTAATCTGCATGAAATGACTTCAGTTGTCAACTGTAGCCAAGGCGTTAAGGTTAATGGTGTGATTCGTTTGTACTTATTTGCAGAAAAATTCATATAACCCCATCGAAATGGTAAGCGATAGCTTTTCAACTAAGGAATGCGTATTAATGCTGAACCACTATTCTGCTATGGGGACTAGGTGGCCTAAATATTCCTCCCTCCCACAGTAAGCAAAAGCTCTATCGAATTCAGAACAAAAAGGGTTAAAAATATTTAAATCAAGAAGAAAAATTAATATACTGCCTAACAGTGAAATGTACAATATTAACATATAAATAAATGCAGTAGAGAAGTTAAAATGGCTCACTTATTTTCCGATTTTGGGAGCACATGGCCTCCTCCTTCTTCGTTATTATGTTGCTCTTATACATTTAGAGAAAATAATTGGTAGTTTTCAAAAATAATTCATTCTTAGGTGACAAATAATTGATTCCTAAGCCTAATAAGGAGAGAGATGAAGCAAAGAATTTCTCATGATAACTCACTCCTAAATACATGTATTTAGAAGGTGGAGCAACAGGCGTGCATTAAGTGAGAGGGATTCCCTAAGGTAACGAGGTTTACCATAAACTCATTCAAATACTCTTGATGGAGTGATTTCAGTTGTACAAGGTTAATGACTTCTCAATTAATGTAACTTTCAAGTGTCAGTAATTAGGCATTCCCTGTCGAATAATTTTTAATTTATCAATTTATATATATATATATATATATATATATATATATATATATATATATATATTTAATCTCATTACCAAATGTGAATACAATTTAATTTTAGTTTTCCTTCAAAGAACATTAGTCATTTAAACTATCTTTCTATTAATTCATTTGTAAAAGTATCCAATGTTTCTGTTAGATTACGATTTATTAGCTCTTGGAAAAATGTGACACAAATACTCATTGTAACATTTAATGGTAGATACAATGAGTAAACATTTTAAGTTTGGCTCCAAACAGTCAAACATAAAATGTGTATTTCTACCAACCCAATATTGCTTAAGCATTCACGACCATGCTTTCTGCTTATATTTATAAGATATTATATATATATATATATATATATATATATATATATATATATATATATATATATACTTAAAATAACAAATCTGGAGGCCCGGTGGCCGTGAGTGTTTAGACGTGAGCACTTAACACCCCGTGCCAAAGGGTCGTGAGTTCCATAGAATAGTTTAGATATTTAGATTTACCCTTTTATAGCTTTCAGACCACTAATAAGTGAGCAGACACATTCTTAATCATAAATAGAACTACAAAATTCCCCAAACAACAATTCTATACAGGAAGTCTACTTATTATATTTAACACGCAGACAATAATCAGATAACCGCAAATTACTGTTGTTACATTTGCTATGACATAAATATTTTTCAACAATTAAGTGAACATTAACGAAATAATTATTTTTTTTAAGAGGCACTAAAGGAATTCATTTTTAAAGGGAAACATTTTCCAAGAAAAAGACACAAAAGCATTATCGTGGAAAACTCTCCTTCATTTTGGCATTCTTTTTATGAGGTTAAAAGTTACTGGGAAACAGTCGCTAGGCCGTCGACTAGTCTTGGAATTTGCACTTTTATAACCAAAGTGAAAATTTCACATTCACACTTTGACATTTTCCTAATGTAGATTGATATGGCGGTCGTGAAAAAACGAGCCAATTGCAGGAAAGACTCTATAATACTTCAAGAAATTCTTAATTAACTGTGCATTACATTATTTTTTTTTTAACATTTCTAATTAAATATTAAAACACAATTTAAAAATAAGTCACTCCATGTTAAAAAAAAATCAAATAATTATTCATTTCTGAATAATGATTTTTGAAGACAGCATGAAACGTTTTTATCCGGAGTGGATAAATTTAACTTGGACAAGGGGTAGGAGATATTCACTTATAGAAGTTTAAATTTTATTTTTAATTAATTTATATATATATATATATATATATATATATATATATATATATATATATTGAACAGCGTGAGTGCCGGTCTCGTCTCCCAGGCTGCCCTGCATGTTAGTATCCGGCCCTGATGCCGACTTGTAGTCGTTTTCAGGGTGGTCAGAGGAGCATTTATTTGGGTACGAACGTACTGGATGAATTCCCGACCAGAAGTGTTCACAGCTCCTTCATTGAGCCAATAAGCTGAAGCCGACACAAGCAGACGATTCCTTCAGTCCCACTCCATCGTTGGACGAATAGAGTCTGGCAGCCCACCAGTGCTTCCTCACCCCCGGGCACCAGGAGTCATTTTGTACCAAGCCCTGCCTGGCCAGGGCCTCCCTCGCTTTCCGCAGCCTATATATATATATATATATATATATATATATATATATCCCAAATAGGAAAACCAACAAACTCCAAGGTCTCCACCACAAATGATTTATTTTATTCACCCACAAAGCATGCTCTCGGAGTCTACAGCTCCATCCTCAGTGCTTCTACAGCATAGAAAAACAAAAAATATATAATCTTTAACACCAGAGAACAAGCTTATCAAATAAATTTGAATTGTCAGAAAACATTTAAAAACAATCAATGAAATCATAAAAACAATTAAATCCTAAAACACAAAACACGTAATCAACCACACAAGCAGTCATACTCAGAATTCCTACAATTACTTAAAATCTGCTTACGCCAAAATTATTGTAAATATCAGGGAAAATTTTTCAAACAAAACACAGGCCTTGTTATGGGTTCTCCCATTAGCCCTTTAGCAGCTGACATGTTTATGGACTGGTTTGAGGCATGTTTTATAAATATTAAGAAAAATCCATTCTATGGTCGGATCAAATTTTGGTACAGGTATGTAGATGACGTATTGTTGGGGTTTTCCGGGTCGCGTAAAGAATTGACTGGATTGTTAAAGTACGCCAATGGATGTCATCGGTCTATTCGATTCACGGCTGAATTGGAAGTTGAGGGAGTGTTATGTTTTTTAGATTTACAGATAACGAGAGAGAAGAGGGCTCACTCATTTGGCATATATAGGAAGCCCACTTTCACAGATACCATGATTCCATCTGACTCAAGTCATAGTTATAGGCACAAATTGTCTAGTTTTATATATTTAGTTGACCGGATGCTGAGGATCCCACTTAGTAAAGGAGACTATCAAAATGATCTAAATACCATAAAACACCTAGCACAGGTGAATGGTTATGGAAAAACGTTAGTGGATAAACTGGTAAAGAGACGTCTCAAAAAAATATATGGGAAAGATGGGGACAAAGAAGAGTCGCATAAAACATCGATCAAATGGTGTTCTATTCCATATATAGAAGGTCTTTCAGACAAGTTGGGGCAACAGTTAGGTAGCCAAGGAATTAATGTGGCTTTCAAAAACCTTGGCTCTTTAAAGTCTCTACTGTGTAATGCCAAGGAAAAAGTACCCTTAGTGGAGAAGTCTGGGATTTACAAGATGAAATGTACATCGTGTGAGGCGTCTTATATTGGACAGTGTGGTCGAAAATTGGAAGAAGAGGTGTTATGAGCATATGACGTATAACTCTTCTGAAATGTTCACTCATTTGCAAAAATAAGACCACAATAAAGAGGCCTTAGATGTAACTTTGTTGCACAATGTTAAAAAGGGGTATAAGATGAACGTCCTAGAAGGGATTGAGATTAAATTAGATAAACTAATAAATAAAGGTAAAAATCTCAATACGAGGACGGATACATGGCGTTTGAAATACGGGACTGAAGAAGGATTATCCCGGCTCGGAGAGTTCCCAAGAAGAGACCTCAGAGACAGTCTACGGGTGAACCGCCTGCAGTGAAGAACTGGGTGGGTACCTCAGCATTAGGTTTTATTTTTATTTTTAACTTGTGATATTCTGGTGTGTTCTTTATTTATGTACTTATTTATTTATTTTTCTTACGTGTGCTTGGACAGAAAGTGTGTATTTTGCTGTTTTAATGTATATCTGAGTATGAATGCTTGTGTGGTTGATTACGTGTTTTGTGTTTTAGGATTTAATTGTTTTTATGATTGCATTGATTGTTTTTAAATGGTTTCTGACAATTCAAATTTATTTGATAAGCTTGTTCTCTGGTGTTAAAGATTATATATTTTTTGTTTTTCTATGCTGTAGAAGCACTGAGGATGGAGCTGTAGACTCCGAGAGCATGCTTTGTGGGTAAATAAAATAAATCATTTGTGGTGGAGACCTTGGAGTTTGTTGGTTTTCCTATTTGGGATGCAGTACCACCACCGTCCAGCCAAATCAATGTCAAGATATATATATATATATATATATATATATATATATATATATACAGTGGAACATGGATAATTCGAAATCGTGGTTAAATCGAATATTTCTCTCGGTCCCTAGAATGTAGGGCATAAACAATGTAAAAAAATCGTGGTTAATTCGAATAAAATTTTGGATAATTCGAATTTTTTACGAGTCTTTACCACAAATGGGAGATGTTCGGTCTTAATTTTTTTTTAAATATTGTCCCCTCGGGTAAGAAGGATAGTAAGATACTGATGTAGGGGTTCCGGTACAAGAAGCGCGGCGGTTCCATCTATGAGAGGTAAAAAAAGTGTTTTTATTTGACATGGAATGACTCATAGTCTAGTTCATAGAGTCTAGGAGTTCTGCAATGGGGGTCGCGATTCCTCCCTTCCAGGGGTTGTAGTTACATACACCATCCTGTTTTATCCTATAATTCCCTTCCACCATCCCTCCCATCTTCATTTCTTATTCAGTTATAAGTGAGTCAGCGTCTAGATCTGTTGTATTGTTTCCGCCTTGAATTTCCGGTGTACAGCGCAGTTCAGTGACTTCTTGATTTAGGATATCGAAGCCCTCCAGTTAAAAAACTTTAACGTTGCCAGAGAAAATAGCTGAAATTAAAGAAGTTGAAAATGGAATAAAGAAAAAATCTGAAATTGCCAAGGGCTTTAGAATTCCTCCTAACACTTTATCAACTTACCTGAAAAATAATGAAAAAAATCTTGCCCATGAAAATGACTTTTTTTTTCAAAACAATAGTCTTTTATTTTTACTTGTTTTATAAATTATTTATTACATGTGTACGTAATCATTAATTTATGAAATATTTGTTATTGTTTAAATAAAACGGAAAATATGAAATTCGATTTTTTACCCCTGTATTTTCAAAAACTTTTGTAATTAGAATTTTGGATAATTCGAACTTTTTTATCGGTCCCTAGAGGTTCGAATTATCCAAGTTCTACTGTATATTGAAGCTCTGTATAATGAACAGGACAGTATACGATCAATAGTGTTTCATCGCTATGTTTGAAACGAAATTTTCACACAATGTGAAAAAATTCATAAATAAATAATAAAAATGCTAAAGATACCAAAAACTTTAATACATAAAAAATTTTAAATTGCAGCAGTTGATATTACGATAAAAGAAATCTTTTTTTGTATTAGAATGTAAAATAGAAAACATTACGGGGCGAATGTCATACTAAACCAACAATGCTGTCATGCAATGTGTGAAGCAAGATTCTTAACATCCAGGCCATACATGGTTTCTCGTTCCTGCTATCACGGTACGTATAGAATCATATCATATATAACTACATACACACACACACATGCATATGTATATATATTTATATATATATATATATATATATATATATATATATATATATATATAGGCTGCGGAAAGCGAGGGAGGCCCTGGCCAGGCAGGGCTTGGTACAAAATGACTCCTGGTGGGGGGTGAGGAAGCGCTGGTGGGCTGACAGACTCTATTCGTCCAACGATGGAGTGGGACTGAAGGAAACGTCTGCTTGTTCGGCTTCAGCTTATTGGCTCAATGAAGGAGCTGTGGACACTTCTGGTCGGGACTTCATCCAGTACGTTCGTACCCAAATAAATGCTCCTCCGACCACCGTGAAAACGACTAGAAGTCGGCATCAGGGCCGGATACTAACATGCAGAGCAGGTTGACGAGACCGGCACTCACGCTGTTCGACAGGGCTATATTTTGCGGGGAGGTCGTTGTTTGAGACACGATACTGTGGTGAATTTGCTGGGTGAGACCTTGGCCGAAAGGGGGGTCGAGGTACACCTCGAGACTGTCCTGAGAGCTGATGGCCGGCGATGGAAGCCTGGTGTAATTGTGATAAAAGAGGGCAAAGTGACTATTGTGGACGCAGAAATTGTAAATGGGAACACCGATCTAGATTTGATGTACCAGTAGAAGTGTCGGAAGTATGGGAGGCTCTTTGTCCGTTTGGCGGTGGGCCGGTTGCTTGGCGTGCCTGTCACCGACCGACTTGGGGGTAATGTCCTGTATATTGAGCTGGAGGGGTGTTTGGAGTGGTGCTTCTGCCAGGAGTTTGAGGCAGCTTGGTGTCCAAATGGGTGTGCTGAGAAGTATCACCTTGCAGGTTTTAAAGAGATCCAGCATCATCTTCAGTCGATGGAGGACACTCCTCGCCGAGGCGGGCCGTTGAGGGCCGGAAGCTTTTTTTTTTATTTTAAATTGTTGTGTGCGTGTGTGTATGTGACGTCATTTGGGACTGTATGGTGGATTTGTTTTATTTATTTTGTATTTGTACCACGTTGATACCTCCAGAGGAGCTCTGGCCTAGTGGATAAGGTTATATTAGGTAGACCAGGTTTGGCTGTATTTGATTTTTTTTTCTTTATTTTATTTATTTGTTCTGTTTTATATTATTTTAATGGTATAGTTAATTTGATTATTGTTATTGTTTTATGATTATTTATGTTAAGTGTCATTATATTTTATTTATATACATTATTATTATTTATTATGTAGTATTTGTTGAAATTGATGGTCTTAATGATTTATATAGGTCTTACAGTAACCAGGCTTGTTGTGTTACTAAGCCTGAAATCGAGGGTGAAGGAGACGCCCAATTGTTAATTGACTTGTTTGGAATTATTTTTTTATGTGATAGAATGTATATCCATGTAAGTGCATTGTATCTCCTAGTAATAAAAATATTAAAAAAATATATAAATATATATATATATATATATATATATATATATATATATATATATATATGCGCGTTTATATATCATTTCCTCAAAAGTCCATTGGCCTTGCCTTTATTAGTTTAGAGCCTCCGCTATTAGCCCAAATAGTAAATCTTATGACTTAATCTATCTTAAGCACGTACCCGAATAAATAGATGCTATTGAGGATCTTTTCATTAAAACGTTTTTAAAAACGAATTAAATCTTGGTTGACCGATCCGAAATACGAGGTACGTAACATCATCCTTAGTGAAATTTATGTGTGTGCTCATAATTAGTTAACCGTTAAAAATGAATCGAACTAAAAACTATTCTTGATGAGAAGGCCACAAATCACTTCTTCCACACCCTTCTCTTATAATCTTCCTAAACATCTCCACCGCTTATAAACTACCAACCTTGTATAACAATCTAAATAAATCCGCTTCACAATATTTGATTTACAACGTGTATTTAGCTTTCATTTACACTGCCATTATTAGCTGCCCCAAATGTGAGCAATGAAACATCTAACTGGATGTAAGGCATATGATGGTAGACGTCCGGGCACCCCCAAATGGGTGTAGGTGGCAACCCAGTACCCAATCCTAGCGACATGTTAGCCAGAAGAATCTCCCCGTGGTCTAGTGGCTAACGCATCAGATTCTCATGCGGGAGATGGTTGATTCGAGACCCACCGGTGGCAGGAATTTTCTAATCTCCCGGCTCATTGAGAAAATTCCTCACTGCACAAGGGATGTTTCCGTGTAGAGAAGCGAGTGCACACAATTAGAATAAATGTAAATAAATAAAAATAAGTTCACCTATATCTTTTACATAATATGAAGAAGATATACATCAATAATAAATATATTATGTTTATTGTTGATGTATATTTTAGTTTTAACGTAGTCCAGTTAGTAAAAATGAAATGGACACATAAAGGAATCCTCGGTGAGCTTTAAAATACTGATGTAAATATAAATTTCACATGTACATGTTCTAAACATAATACAATAACCAGAAGAGTGATAATAGCCCCTACCGCAGATAACAAAAATAAATCTGACAACCTAAGGTACAGAAAATCCTACAACTAAGCAAATAATAGAACATGAGTAAATTGATAAGTTAAGTTAATAAGTTAACACCTGTCAATTCCCCCCCCCCATCTTTCATCCTAACCGATTTACCCCCACCCCTGGGTCTAGCTACATACTCCCGCGTAAAATCACCCAAGGTCACCTAAAAGTTATCGTGATCTTCCTCCACCCCTAGGCGTTTCTTTGTATTTATTAATGTATCTATTATTAAAAAGTATTTTAAAAAATATTGTTATTTCTCTCCTTATATTCATCAGCCGTTTCTTACTTGGGCCCTGTATTAATTTTGTATTACTTACTGTTAACTAAGTTCTGTATATAACTACTAGTTTCAACTGCTCTAGAAATCATTGTGTACTAAATATACAAATAAAAAAAAATGTTATATGACCTATTTTTATTATTTAAAATGATACTTTTTCTTTTCGGTTAGTCCATTTTGTAATTGTGTAAATTTATTTTTGGCAGCTGAAGAAGGCTCTCAAAGAGCATGCCGAAACTTTCATTGCATCGATTTTTCTCAAATCTGATGTTTCCTCTTCTATTTGGAACACTATTCTAACTATTTTATTCGCCCTATGCCGTCACGATAGGATAAATACAAGTGTTCCTTCAGGATAACATGAACTATTTGATATATGTAATCTAGTGTATGAGAGTCTACATCCCAAACTCCACAGGAGAGCTCTGGCTCTTAGAGTTATAACCATTAATCAAAAAAGACGTTCTCTAGTGCAACATCGCTCTACCTTATACCGTCTACTACGGCTGACTATTCCAGCATTTCTACAGAGTGACTTTATGCCTACAATCGAAGCAATCATAACAATTATTTTTTTCTATGTGGTTTTAATAAAAATAATTGGTACTACTGTTCTAAAACATCTGAGTTAGTTATGATTTTTATTAAGAAACTAGCTGAATACCCGTGCTTCACCACGGCCGATAAATATTTTTTATATTGAGTTAAATAAGATATGATCAAAATTAACGCTACTACGCAATTTTGTACAGCTTATTATTGCACGGACTTTAAAGTTACCCAGGAAACACCAGTGAAGGTAACCGTGCTTGTTTCCTTTGGAGAGTAAAGAAAAAGAAATTACAACAACCACTTAAAAAGTTAGGTAAAAAGAGACAAATACACGTTGAAAAGCATAAAACTAACAAATTTGAAGTTTTAAGCACTTATCTCTTCGATTGACATCGCCCAACCGAACATCAGAATCTTATTGTAGAGAATTTAGTAACCTTTCGAATAGCCACTCTCACTTACTAGGAGTTCCTAACCTTTTTCGAGATATTTTAGAAAATATACTGAGATCCGAAAACTTTGTATCATCATTCATACAATTTTTTTTCCATATACTTCGTTTCTGAATTCCCAAACAGAAAATTAGTTTTGAAAAGTATTTCTATCAATTTTGCTGGTAAATGGCTACAAAACTCGCTAAAAAAATGGTTTCATTCGTTTTCCTACGTTAAGGAATCTTTCGCACAAATTTCGCCCCAAAAACCATGTTCCAGCAAACGGATTCAACTGGTTAATAAACTTGACCTTTTAAATGAGAAGAAAGATTTTTGTACCAAATGTTATCAAAATCGAACCATTTTTGAGCCGATGACGGACTTCTTAATAATTCAACCCCCCCCCCCTAAAAGTATTTAAACATTTGAATATAAAAAAAAAAAAAAAACATTCTTAGCGAGTTATTACATTCTAAACGGATTGTCCGTGCAAAATTTCAAATTTTTCTGTCAAGTGGTTCGGTATATTGTTACCTCGGATGGACCATCACCAGGGCGTAAACTCTATGAGGAACAAAATCACAGTTTATTTCTAGTAATTCAAGATCTGCCATCATAGTTGAAATTAACCTCAATTAAAAAAGTCCGACTCGCAGGAACTGCCTCATCTTAGCGCCGTTCCGTTCTTATCCCTAGTCTAATTTCGAAAGATTAAAATAGAAGCAGTTATTATTTTGTTGAGAGGAGATCGTTGACCGTTGATGATGCAAGGTAAGGATTGTCCGGGTTAGGTCACTGGTACTTAATAATACATACCCCATATGTGTATGTATGTGGGCATATATATGTACATATGTGTGCGTGTATATGTGTATGTGTATATGCATATATATAAATATATATATATTATATATTATATATATATATATATATGTTAGGTATATTTACATAGATATGTGCATATATTAGTGTTAAATATGTCCTACTTGTATTTACAGCCCTGATGAAGGCTTGAAGTTCAAGCCGAAACGTCGGCACAATAAAACCATTTTTACGATAAAATGTAGTTTTATTAAGTAGCAGTGACCGAACCCTGACAGTTATATTTTGGTTCCACCAGTCTTGAAAGGTAGGATTTACAATCTTACCTGGAAGGGTCGGCAACACTAGAAACCGTCCCGCTAGTTACATATTTCTAACAATAAATTGTTTTTGTTATTTTACTTAACCTGTTTTATTTTCGAATACATTATCCAACTATAAGCAATTAAAAAATAACAAGGAATAAAATACAGACAAAAAGAACACTTCGAATAAGCGAAATCAATTACTTTAAAGCTTTAAGCTCTTATTTCTCCGATTGACATCGCCTAATCAAAACTTTCATTAGAACCTTTTATGTAGAGCATTTAATAAGCTTTCTAATGGTATTCTTCCGTTTACCAAAATTCTCAACAGTTTTCGAGATATTAATGAAAGTTCCCAAAATTTATATTATTTCTAGCAACAGAAAATTGGCCTCATTTTTCATATCCTGTTTTACACACAAAATTTTCGCAACATAAGAAATTACAAAAATAAAAAGCAATAAAAAACGAAGGGAAAGAGACAAAAATTACAACAAGAACGACAAAAACCCGTTCATAAGAACAAAACAGACGTATTTGAAGTTTTAAGCACTTATTTATCCGATTGACATAACCTAATCAAAAATAGTTTTAGAATCTTTTTTGTAGAAAATTTAGTAAGCTTTCAAATAGTTTCTATCCACTTACCACGATTTCCCAACCGTGTTCGAGATATTAATGAAAGTATACGAACTTCCCAAAACTTTTCATGTCTGTTCATAAAATATTTTATTCTAACCCTTCCTTAACTCCAAACGTAACAAAACTTTCAACATATTAGTTTTAATGAAAGTAGAACATGCAGATAAAGTTTCAACTGAATCCCGTAATTCTAAGTACCCAAACCAAAAACGGTATTCAAAAACTATTTTTCCAATTTTCTCGAAAACGGTTAAAGCGATCGCCTTCAAAATGGTTTCATTCGTTTTCCTAGCCCAGGAATCATTTAAAACGAGTACTTACAAGCTTATGAACTCAAAAACGTAAGCGTTACGATTTTTTTTGCGCGAATTTCGCCCCAAACGCCATCTTCCAGTAGGCGGATTTTGCTGGTTAACGAACTTGACCTTTCAAATTGGACGAAGGATTTTTGTACCAAATTTCATCAAAATCGGACCATTCGTCTTCTATCTAGAGAGCGAACAGACAAATATATATATATATATATATATATATATATATATATATATAAATATATACATATATATATATACAAATTTGAACCACCGTTATTTTCGGTCTCTAGGGGTTCTGAAACGCGAAATTTTCTATTCGGCACTTCCGGATTGTTTCATTGTATCAACCCTATAAGCGGGGTTCCTCCCTAAGGGGGAGGGAGGAACCGCGCTAATAATACAATAAAGCAAAAATTGGCCTGAAAGGAAACGGTATATAAGAAAAATCAGAATATCTACCATCAAGATAAACCAGGATCAGGATGCAGAAATATGTAATTTTCACCAACAAGAGAAATGAATACCACTGGGTGCTGAATGTATAATCTTCTTTTAATCCCAGATTTTTACTCTCTGATGGTTCAAACGTGATTGGAGTCACGTATCCCAAGTATAATCAACACAGAATATAAGCTGGATTTAACATCTCGTCCATATAACTTTCGTGGCCTTGTCTCACAGTTCAGCCAATCAGACTCCAGGATACAATAAAAAGTGCGAAAGACTGAGAGCCATATTTATTTCGTTATATTTGTATATGCGTGTATGCATGATATATATATATATATATATAAAGTCCGACTCGCAGGAACTGCAGCATCTTAGCGCGGTTCCGTTCATATCCCTAGTGCCATTTGATAAGCTTAGAAAAGAAATAAACTTATTTTTTTTTATATATCTCGTGAAAATTGTCAAAATCCTCTCGAACATCTCGAATAAAAGTGATATTAAGGCGTCAGGGATACCGACAGTAGCTAACTTTTACACAGAAGCGGAAATTACAGAATCTGGCTCTCATTCTAAAGCAAAGCTCTATAAATCAATACAAAATATGCCTAATAAAGCCTTTCTAGAGGATACAGAAGCATGGGCGTATATGAGGGGGGGGGGCTGCAGCCCCTCACGAAATTTTGAATTGATGATAAAAGCTTCTAAGTACTCGTTTTATATGATTCCTGGGCTAGGAAAACGAATGAAACCATTTTCAAGGCGATAGCTTTAACAGTTTTCGAGTTTTAACACAGAGTTAACAGTTTTAACCTCAATTAAAAATAATACTATGAAATAGATAATGTACGGTAACAGCTGTTCTTTATCGTCCTAGCAACGCATGCTGCCTAGGCTTGCCTGCTCTAACCAGATAAAACTTTAAACCCCTCTAAAAATACTTAAAAATTCGAATATCAAAAAATCCTTTCTTAGTGAGTGCCTACGTTATATAGGGAGTGTCCATGCAAAATTTCAAAATTTTCTGTCGAGCGGTTTGGGCTGGGCGATGATAGGTCAGTGAGTGAGTGAGCGGTATTTGACAAATATATAGTAGATATACTTAAGATTCCATAAGCAAACTCATACTGTGTCATATTTCATAATAAAGGTCTAAATTATTTTATTAGATCATTGATCGCTTAAATTGAGAAATTCAAGATTGATCTCTTAACCCCTTCAACAGGAACCAATAACACAGGTTATTATTGTCAACGATGAAAAAATTAATTCACTGATGTTTTTTAGGAGGAATTCAAATATAATTCTTAAAAAGCTGTACAGCCTACCATTCTTTATAGTTTATAGATATTTTTTTTAATTAAGAGATTTTTATAAAAGTGGACAAATGTTATATAGGTAAAACAATTGAAAAACTAAGCCTAATAGAAGGAGATGAAGTTAGTAGAACTGCAGAAAAATATCCAGATTGATCCTCCCATTTAGTTAAAAGCTGATAATTTGTTTACCGATAATCTAACTTTTCTTTCGAGTTGCAGTTTACGTTCAGTGCAACGTCTACACCGACTGTAAAAACTTTGCTGATAGTTTTAGTAATATTTGTAGTGAATTTGTGATTATATTATGATTATATATCTCATCTGAATATGGTTTATGAGCTGGTTATGTACTTTGTCTAAAATTATTAAATCTTAATTTCACTAATAACAACCGAATAGGATGAACAACCGATTAAAAAAAGATAGAATTTTTAGTAATAATGCAATGAAAAGGAGCAAATCTTCAAACATTCTCGGCACAAGCACATACTTTCCTGGGTTGTTTTCGTTCTGCCCTTCTAATGTACAGAATACTGAATTGTAATATAGTTTTGATTGAGAGTTTGAGTTACGTTGAAAAGAATAAACTATTTGTCCTTGTCAGAAACATGGACGTTTCCACCTAGATAATACAACCATTAGTTCGTTCTTAAGCTTTAAGTTCTTTAAACCAAGAAGATTTTTGGTTTAAAACCCCGCATTGCTGGTGATATAAGCCGGGATGTAGGATAAGATGAGAGCACACAGTGAGGAAGTTTAACAGAGAACATATATTAATATTTTAACGTCCCTTTATAATTAACTCAGGATTTTAGGACGGGTTATCTACAGGTTACCACCCTTTTCTAGCCAGGGTAGGGCTGATGCCTTTTCTTTTTTCCAAAAAAAAAAGCCATCATCCTTTGTGAGAATCGAACCCACGACCCTTGGCGCGGAGTGCATACGCCTTAGCACTCACGGCTACGGGCCTCCAATATTTTTTTTTTTTATGTTTTTGCAACTTGGCGGCTATAAATAGCAACAAGTTAAAAAATACAATTCAAGTTGCAGTTATTGACACAATATCTCAATGAAGAAAGAACTCTACCTGGGATGAATGAAGCATGCAAAAAAGTTATACGTGACCGCAGGAGAGCATATAGAATTTTCAAGAGAGTATGGAACCTTCGTTTTTC
The DNA here is from genome assembly GCA_946811695.1 of Gonocerus acuteangulatus. Lineage (NCBI taxonomy): Eukaryota > Metazoa > Arthropoda > Insecta > Hemiptera > Coreidae > Gonocerus > Gonocerus acuteangulatus. Next base: position 53,073,829 of record OX328124.1, on the reverse strand, counting down.
ATTGAGTTTAAAAGTATGAAGTCAGAATCTAGACGAGTAATAGGAAATACTTAAGCGCAATATTAGAAAACATGTTTTGTACACTAGTGTCAACTTTAAATGAAGTCGGGCGGAAAATCCGCAGCAAAAGCAGATTTACCAACTATCGTCTTCGGTAGGTATAGTCACAAACCTAACAGGGTAAATCACGAAAAGTTGGTAAAATATTAATAAATAAAAATTTAACCCCTGAGGCTCCATGATAGCAAAGCACGAGTCCTCGAAGACTAACGAAACTAAACACGATCCAGATTTCCTCGAGAACAAGGTCAAGAAGGAATCACAGCCTCCACATTTCTGCCATAGGTTTGTTGCGAATTAAAATGATTCCTCAATCCAGGGTGTGGACTATTCGCTGAGAAAATCCAACGGAATGTCTCCAGGTCATGACAACATGCATTTTTAAATTCATAAGTTGCGTCGACTTTCTTCTCAGGGGAAATGGAGCTGCTTCAGGATTGTCACAGCGGTGTGTTTCCTAGAACTCGGTATCACACATAAATCCAATTTCAAAGGAATATAATAACTGAAGTTTCCCTTCAAGATATCTCCATCCCCATTCCCACTTCCTTGGTCAGCTGTCTATGTGAATTGTTGGAGAAGATAGTAAGAAGGCAGCTTTTGTGGATCACTGACAACAATTCTTCGTAGGGCTTGTAAGTTCAGTTCCTCCGTCGTCAATCAACAACGGATAATGTTGGAGTTTTAGAAAACGAATTGAACTACGCATACATTAATAATGAGGTCTTAGGCGCAGTTCCTCATGACATAAAACTAGTGTTTTACCCTGAATGGAAGCTCGTAATACTTCGGACATTACAAAAAGTGGCTCGAGTGAGACCTTTCTAAGTTTATAGAACCTAGAGATTTTATAGGCAGACAATTAGGAGTATGGGCGTATTGATGCAATATATTGCAATGAGATTCAACGCAAAACAGGGGCTCTCCGGATCACGTTAGTTCTCTTGTTATGTCCTGGAGCGGTGTTTCCTTTCCTCATGTTCGGAAGGGATTGTCTCTCTGCAAAATATACATGCAATATATACGCCTCGCCTAAACACCAATGTTACCCGAATATGTTTCGACAAATATTCGGGATTAATTTATGGTAACACTTCCGCATCGTTGCCTCTTGGTTTCCGCGAAAGGTCCCTGGTAAATGAAGTTCATCATTCCTAAACCGGACTCATGTACACCCCTACGTGGAAAAATCTCACATTCATGGGTTACTTCTTGGCTAAAATGAAAGACGACTCAAGCGAGTTCGAATTGAGTTGTCGGCTCCATGAGCTACTAGGCAAAATTTAAGAGAATAGTTATTTACCCCGATGGATCACACACTGGAGTCTCGTGCATGTGGGCTTATATAGATCGGCAAACAGAATAACCTTTTAGATTACATTCGATCAGCAATATATTTTTGCGGAACTGTTTGCTCTGTCAGCAGCATTGTATCATGCACTGACAGTGGCCAGGGACAACGTAATCATCTTTACTAAATCCAAACCCTTATTACTAGGGACCGGATTCTTAGGTTTTCACCTATTTTTTTTTTTTCCTTTCTGCTAAACATAATATTGATCGGTTTTTTGTATGATTCGCGTCTTGTAGTATCATTCATGGAAATTTGGAAGAACCTAAAAAATCCCCTTCAGGATGATATCACCTAAAATCACCTAAATAACGATAGTAGAATGACCTAAACATACATAATCTAAGAAAAAGAAAATACAATTCAAAGAACTCATTTCCTCGATCAAACACATTTTATTTAAAGTATCTTCCCAGGTCCAGACGTTCAGGGAAATTTTACTGGGAGTGTCGCTTCCACCAGAACCCATTTAAACACGCTGAGGAAAAAATAAAAACAGTTGTTGACGCTTTGGATATGAATGAAGCAGCTGTCATTTCTAAGGCGTCGATTTTCTTTTAGACCAACAAGATTCGTCGTGCACTCGCATTCCTCAGAGCACATCAGATCTTCCAAATCTCATTAGAAAGTTGGAATTGTCAACCCTGGAGCTAAAAGATGCGATGAAATACTCCCCTATGACTTATGCTTTTTTTAAACTAATAACTCATCTTTCCGCTTAATTTTTATTTGCACATTTTTTTTTTCTTCTCAATATACTATTCTATAAAATAATGTTATTTGTTGTTTATTTTTATGTCACTATATATACATATTAATTTATCAATTATAATTTAATCAAAATTATTAATGATACATTATAATAGGTTGAACTTATTTTTCTAACCTATTGAAACATTTTTATTACCTAAAATGGATTTTTCAATAAAAACCTAAAAATCTAATGTGAGAGAACACTCCGCCTATTTAGGGTGTTTTTCGAGTTTGCACGCATCTCTAATTTAACCATTATCTCTTTTCTGTTGTGTCCATAGGGTTCAGGAAAATGCCTCTTTGTAGGGAATATTATTATTGAAAAGAATTAACAATATTGTATTTATACCTCAGTTTTATGTGATAAATCGCCATAGAAGCGGCCTCACAAAACTAAAAAATAAATAAATCTTTTCGGTGGATTCATAACGTAACCATTACGACATAGTCTTTTCATATTTAGTAGGCTTTTTCCTATTACGTATTATTTTTTTTTTCCAGATCGTTTCAAATCATCATATAACTTGGATAAAACGATGATGCAAAATAATCTATCGTACACCAATATCACTAAAATATTTATTCAAAATGTGTTTATTTTTATAGATTTTTATAAATTAGATTTGCGGTCATTAAACGGAAAATACTCTTTACTTATATTCATTTGGTACTTATATAGACTAAGAAAGTTATTCAGGAATGCATAATACAATACCATCATTCTAAGGAATGTGCTTAGTAATACAGCTCCCGCCTGATAGCCCTACATTTGTTTAAGTATTGATGAAAGAAGTACATCGACATCTTACTTTCATTAATTCATATGGGGAAGTTATTCCAGATTCCATTTGTACATAAAGATATTCATAAACTCGTACAATTCTATAGCACCTACGGTGTAAAAAAAAAATCACCTACATAGATTGTATATCATATTTAATCGATAAGAAGTACATGAGCAAGGATTTGTCAATCCCATAGAAATACTGATAAGAGCGAATTTATTGTATTCTAATACATAAACGAACTAAAGAGGAAACACGAAGAACACCCCTTGAATTTAGAATCTAGTCACAACAGCAAGTACCAGGTTAACTTGGAGACAACCGTTGAATGTAAATTGATTCCTGTTCAAACACTTGGCCCACCCCACAGTTCTAAACTTTGCTCATAATGTGACACTTTAATGGGGTTACTATGGGGCGGACTCATAGCTCTTAGGATACTCGTTATCTAACAACTCAAAACTCTAGGTAGGTTAACTGCGGGACGTAGTAAGTTCATTGATTAATGTCGACACAAACTGAGTTTGAAAGGAAAAGCTGAGAAGGTTCTTTTATAGATATATTCTCATATGAATCTCATAGGAAATTCATATGAGAAAAAGACATCTTATCAGCGCAATTCAACAAAACTTTCGACATCATTCATGCATCGTAAGGCACCAACTCACTTATAGATTAAACATTACTTTTAGGTATTTCATGTAAGGATAACATATATATATATATATATATATATATATCATGCATACACGCATATACAAATATAACGAAATAAATATGGCTCTCAGTCTTTCGCACTTTTAGCGCGGTTCCTCCCTCCCCCATAGGGAGGAACCCCGCTTATAAGGTTGATACAATAAAACAATCCGAAAGTGCCGACAAGAAAATTTCGAGTTTCAGAACCCCTAGAGACCGAAAATAACGGTGGTTCAAATTTGTATATATATATATATATATATATATATATATATATATATATATATATATATATGTATATATATATATATATAACGAACTTGACCTTTCAAATTGGACGACAGATTTTTGTACCAAATTTCATCAAAATCGGACCATCAGGGAAGCCAGAAATGAGCGAACAGACAAATATATATATATATATATATATATATATATATATATATATATATATATATATATGTATATATATATATATATATATGTATATATTTATTTATATATATATATATATATATATATATATATATATATATATATATATATTTGTCTGTTCGCTCATTTCTGGCTTCCCTGATGGTCCGATTTTGATGAAATTTGGTACAAAAATCTGTCGTCCAATTTGAAAGGTCAAGTTCGTTAACCAGCAAAATCCGCCCACTGGAAGATGGCGTTTGAGGCGAAATTCGCGCAAAAAAAATCGTAACGCTTACGTTTTTGAGTTCATAAGCTTGTAAGTACTCTTTTTATAGGCTTCTTGGGCTAGGAAAACGAATGTAACCATTTTCAAGGCGATAGCTTTAACCGTTTTCGAGAAAAATGAAAAAATAATTTTTGAATGCCGTTTTTGGTTTGGGTACTTGAGAGTCATGGGATTCAGTTGAAACATTTACTGCATGTTCTACTTTCATTAAAACTAATATGTTGATATTTTGGTTGAGTTTGGAGTTAAGGAAGGGTTAGAATAAAATATTTTATTAACAGACATAAAAAAGTTTTGGTAACTTTGTATACTTTCCTTAATATCTCAAAAAAGGTTGAGAATTTGGGAAACGGAAGAATACCATTAGAAAGCTTACTAAATGCTCTACAAAAAAGGTTCTAATAAACGTTTTGATTAGGCGATGTCAATCGGAGAAATAAGTGCTTAAAACTTTAAAGTAATTGATTTCGCTTATTCGAACTGTTCTTTTTGTCTTTGATTTTGATACTTAAAATTATGGGATTCAGTCGAAACATTTTCTGCATGTTTGAATTTCATCAACACTAATATGTTAAAATTTTAGTTACGTTTGGAGCTAAGGAAGGATTAGAATAAAATATTTTATTAACAGACATGAAATGTTTTGGGAACTTCGTATACATTCCCTAATATCTCGAAGACGGTTAGGAATATTGGTAAACGGAGGGCTACCATGCGAAAGCTAACTAAATTTTCTACAAAAAAGATTCTGAAACAATTTTTGATTAGGCTATGTCAATCGGAGAAATAAGTGCTTAAACTTTGAAGTAATTGATTTCGTTTATTCGAACGGTTCTTTTTGTTTGTTTTTATTCCTTGTTATTTTTTAATTGCTTAAAGTTGGATAATGTATTTGACAATAAAACAGATTAATTAAAATAAGAAAAACAATTCATTGTTAAAAATATATCAGGCTGTACCGTATGAAATGTCAGTTTTGGATTTGTCGATTTCCTTCTAATGTCTTGAAACTGTCGAGGCTCCTACTCCGAGTTCTTTGGCATATTCCCTAGTGTTTTCAATTGCTTATAGTAGTCAAATGTATTTGTCAATAAAACAGGATACGTATAATTAGAATCAATATTTTGTTTGTTAGAATTCGAAGATGCCGTATGAATATCTAGATTACAGTACTGGTGTTGATTTCGTTCTTTAGAATTATTCTTGGTATTCCCTATTTTCATCTGTTACCCATAGTTTTTTATTGTTAGTAGGTTTTTCATATTGATTATAGAATATAAATCTATTTGGCTATAAAACAGGATACGTAAAATTAGTGAAAATATTTCGGAGTTTTCTGAGCGAAATACTTTTAAGATTTTCTACCACCAAGAACGGCTTTTTTCCTCTATTTTTATCCACTAGATAGGCTTTATTTTGCATATTATTCTATATAAGTTTTATTCAGCAGGGGATTCTGATGAAATGTCGTATTTTTGCTGTGGATTTTAAATACGATGTATCTAAGATTGGATAACATTAGCGAGTCTACATAGTTAAGAACCGACGACGGAGGATTACTTCTTGCTATGATTTAGTCTACATATGTATATTAAGTCCTAAATCCAAAAAATAAACTTCACAACGGTTAGATGCTATGAGCGAATATGGCGTTTCAATGCCCGTAGAAACAAGGGGGGCGCAGGAAATTTACCTGCTAAGAGTTAATCCTCAAGAGCTGTAAATATACCCCAGGTATCTGCCGACACAAATACAAAGCCTAGGCGGAGAGCACCCCAAAAACTCAGATCCAAACATAAGGTTATATACTAAATATTCATAAAGACTACTTAGTTGTAAACCGATTCATCAATTAGCAATCAATAGTTTTCAACAAAGGTTATATACTAAATATTGATAAAAAGTATTTAATTAGAAAAAAAAACAATATTCCACAAGACTTGTTTTTGGTCCATTTGTGTCTACTCCATAGACTTAATTAGGTATATTATTCTATTGTAGTTGGGCAACTAAACTTTGTTTTATTTTGTTAAATACAGTTTTTTTTCTTGACTTGTTATTCGTCAAGTCTTTTATTTGTCCTTGTGTATTTACTAGATAGGTTTTATTCGGCATATTATTCTATATAGGATATATTAGGCAGGGTATTCTACTCAATCTTGTGTACTTCTTCTTGATCCTTCTGTACATGGGCGTATATAAAAAGTCCGTCTCGCAGGACTGCATCATCTTAGCGCGGTTCCGTTCATATCCCTAGTCTAATTTGGAAAGATTAAAATAGAAGGAGTTATTATTTTGGTTCCACCAGTCTTTTTTTTTTTAAATTAATTATTATAATGGCGTGTCAACCCTTAAGGTCACTAACGCCATTCTTGTGAGTAGTAAAGTCTTGAAAGGTCATGATTTACAATCTTACCTGGAAGGGTCGGCTACAGTAGAAACAGACCCGCTAGTGACAAGGTCTTGGAATCTTGGAAATCTATATTTCTAACAATAAATTGTTTTTGTTATTTTACTTAACCAGTTTTATTGTCAAATACATTATCCAACTATAAGCAATTAAAAAATAACAAGAAATAAAACAGACAAAAAGAACCATTGGAATAAACGAAATCAATTAATTTAAAGCTTTAAGCACTTTTTTCTCCGATTGACATCGCCTAATTAAAACTTTCTTCAGAACCTTTTTTGTAGAGCATTTAGTAAGCTTCCGAATGGTAATCTTCCGCTTCACAAGATTGTCAACGGTTTTCGAGATACTAACGAAATTATACAAAGTTATAAAAAGTCCGACTCGCAGGAACTGCCTCATCTTAGCGCGGTTCCGTTCTTATCCCTAGTCTAATTTCGAAAGATTAAAATAGAAGCAGTTATTATTTTGTTGAGAGGAGATCGTTGACCGTTGATGATGCAAGGTAGGGATTGTCCGGGTTCGGTCACTGCTACTTAATAATACATACCCCATATGTGTATGTATGTGGGCATATATATGTACATATGTGTGCGTGTATATGTGTATGTGTATATGCATATATATAAATATATATATATATATATATATTATATGTATATATATATATATATATATATATATATATATATATGTTAGGTATATTTACATAGATATGTGCATATATTAGTGTTAAATATGTCCTACTTGTATTTACAGCCCTGATGAAGGCTTGAAGTTCAAGCCGAAACGTCGGCACAATAAAACCATTTTTACGATAAAATGTAGTTTTATTAAGTAGCAGTGACCGAACCCCGACAGTTATTGTTTTGGTTCCAACAGTCTTGAAAGGTAGGATTTACAATCTTACCTGGAAGGGTCGGCATCACTAGAAACATTCCCGATAGTTACAAGGTATTGGAATCTTGGAACTCTATATTTCTAACAATAAATTGTTTTTGTTATTTTACTAAACCTGTTTTATTTTCGAATACATTATCCAACTATAAGCAATTAAAAAATAACAAGGAATAAAAAACAGACAAAAAGAACAGTTCGAATAAGCGAAATCAATTACTTTAAAGTTTTAAGCTCTTATTTCTCCGATTGTCATCGCCTAATCAAAACTTTCATTAGAACCTTTTATGTAGAGCATTTAATAAGCTTTCTAATGGTATTCTTCCGTTTACCAAGATTTTCAACCGTTTTCGAGATATTAATGAAAGTTCCCAAAATTTACATTATTTCTAGCAACAGAAAATTGGTCTCATTTTTCATATCCTGTTTTACACACAAAATTTTCGCAACATAAGAAATTACAAAAATAAAAAGCAATAAAAAACAAAGGGAAAGAGACAAAAATTACAAAAAGAACGACAAAAACCCGTTCTTAAGAACAAAACAGACGTATTTGAAGTTTTAAGCACTTATTTCTCCGATTGACATAACCTAATCAAAAATGGTTTTAGAATATTTTTTGTAGAGAATTTAGAAAGCTTTCTAATAGTTTCTATCCACTTACCACGATTTCCCAACCTTGTTCTAGATATTAATGAAAGTATACCCAAAACTTTTCTTGTCTGTTCATAAAATATTTTATTCTAACCCTTCCTTAACTCCAAACGTAACAAAACTTTCAACATATTAGTTTTAATGAAAGTAGAACGTGCAGATAATGTTTCAACTGAATCCCGTAATTCTAAGTACCCAAACCAAAAACGGTATTCAAAAATTATTTTTCCAATTTTCTCGAAAACGATTAAAGCTATCGCCTTGAAAATGGTTCCATTCGTTTTCCTAGCCCAAGAAGCCTATAAAAAGAGTACTTACAAGCTTATCAACTCAAAAACGTAAGCGTTACGATTTTTTTTGCGCGAATTTCGCCCCAAATGCCATCTTCCAGTGGGTGGATTTTGCTGGTTAACGAACTTGACCTTTCAAATTGGACGACGGATTTTTGTACCAAATTCCATCAAAATTGGACCATCAGGAAAGCTAGAAATGAGCAAACAGACAAATATATATATATATATATATATATATATATATATATATATAAATATATATATATATATATATATATATATATATATATATATATATAAATATATATATATATATATATATATATATATATATATACAAATTTGAACTACCATCATTTTCGGTTTCCAGAGGTTCTGAAACGCAAAATTTTCTAGTCGGCACTTCCGGATTGTTTCATTGTATCAACCCTATAAGCGGGGTTCCTCCCTATGAGGGAGGGAGGAACCGCGCTAAAACTTTTTTTGTCAGTTAATAAAATATTTTATTCTAACCCTTCCTTTACTCTAAACGTAACAAAAATTTCAACATATTAGTGTTGATGAAACTCGAATATGCAGAAAATGTTTCAACTGTATCCCATAATTCTAAGTACCAAAATCAAAGACAAAGAACCCTCCCTAAGGACGCTAGGCAGTTGAAAAGCTATAGACCTTGGAAATCCATATCTCTAACATTAAATTGTTTTTCTTATTTTTCTTAACCTGTTTTATTTTCAAATACATTATCCAACAATAAGCAATTAAAAAATAACAAGGAATAAAAAACAGACAAAAAGAACAGTTCGAATAAGCGAAATCAATTACTTTAAAGTTTTAAGCTCTTATTTCTCCGATTGACATCGCCTAATCAAAACTTTCATTGGAACATTTTTTTTAGAGCATTTAATAAGCTTTCTAATGGTATTCTTCCGATTACCAAGATTTTCAACCTTTTTCGAGATATTAAGGAAAAGTTACTAAAACTTTTTATGTCTGTTAATAAAATATTTTATTCTAACTCTTCCATAACTCCAAACGTAACCAAAATTTCAACATATTAGTTTTGATGAAAGTAGAACATGCAGAAAATGGTTCAACTGAATCCCATGATTCTAAGTACCCAAACCAAAAACGGTATTAAAAAAATATTTTTCCAATTTTCTGGAAAACTGTTAAAGCTATCGCCTTGAAAATGGTTTCATTCGTTTTCCTAGCCCAGGAATCATATAAAACGAGTACTTAGAAGCTTATGAACTCAAAAACGTAAGCGTTACGATTTTTTTTGGGCGAATTTCGCCCCAAACGCCATCTTCCGGTAGGCGGATTTCGCTGGTTAACGAACATGACCTTTCAAATTGGACGACGGATTTTTGTACCAAATTTCATCAAAATCGGACCATTCGTCTTCGACCTAGAGAGCGAACAGACAAATATATATATATATATATATAAAAGGTCCGACTCGCAGGAACTGCGTCATCTTAGCGCGGTTCCATTTTATTTATTTTTTTATTTTTATTATTTTCTTTATTTTTTTTTTTTTTTTTATTTTATTTTTTTTTTTTTACGGCGCATTTACAACTAGGTCATTAGCGCCGTCATCCAGGGTGTAGCGAGGAATTTTACGAGCGAGCCGTAAAATTCCTGCCGGAGGTTGGGAATCGAACCCACCATCTCCCGCTTATGAATCCAAGGCGCTAGCCATTGGACCACGGGAGACCCCGGTTCCTGTTCATATCCCTATTCTCATTTGAAAAGCATAGAATAGAAACAGATAATATTTTCCTCGGCCTTTGTTCAAAGGGGTTTATGGCTACACCTGGGGTCGGGTCCACAAGACCCTAGAAACCTCTTCTACCGATACTTCATTTCATACGTTTCCATGAATTGGAAAATATCAAAAATTTTCACATATTCCTGTGTTCTATTACTATAGTAATCATTCTACAGATAAAATCAATTAAAAAATAAAATAAAAAACCAACAGCATAAAGGCAATTGAAAATATTCAAAAGACGTCATCGAATCTCTTTCTCTTGGCAAGCTATATTTCTAAAAATGAATTGTTTTTCTTATATTGCCTAATCTGCTTTATTGTAAAATACATTATCCAACTATAAGCAATTAAAAAATAACAAGGAATAAAAACAGACAAAAAGAACAGTTCGAATAAGTAAAATCAATTACATTAATGTTTTAAGCACTTATTTCTCCGATTGACATCGCCTAATCAAAACTTTTATGAGAACCTTTTTTGTAGAGCATTTAGTAAGCTTTCTAATGGTATTCTTTCGTTTACCAAGATTCTCAACCTTTTTCGAGATATTAAGGAAAATATACAAAGTTAACAAAACTTTTTATGTCTGTTAATAAAATATTTTATTCTAACCCTTCCTTAACTCCAAACGTAACCAAAATTTTAACGTATTAGTTTTAATGATAATAAAACATGCAGAAAATGTTTCAACTGAATCCCATGATTCTAAGTACCCAAACCAAAAACGGTATTCAAAAACTATTTATCCTCTGGTGGTTACCACCGAGGACGACACATAGCAGCCCGAAGAAGTCGGAGATGAACCCGACGAAATATTGCGCAAAGGAGAGGAAGAACACCGCTGGAGAGAGAACCCGTCTCCCAAATCAATCATATCAACCCCAGCGAAGAAACTTAAAACAAAACATATATATATATATATATATATATATATATATATATATATATATATATATATAAATATATATATATATATATATATATATATACAAATTTGAACCACCGTTATTTTCGGTCTCTAGGGGTTCTGAAACGCAAAATTTTCTTGTCGGCACGTCCGGATTGTTTCATTGTATCAACCTTATAAGCGGGGTTCCTCCCTATGGGGGAGGGAGGAACCGCGCTAAAACGGTATTCAAAAACTATTTTTCCAATTTTCTCAAAAACGGTTAAAGCTATCGCCTTGAAAATGGTTTCATTCGTTTTCCTAGCCAAAGAAGCATATAAAACGAGTACTTACAAGCTTATGAACTCAAAAACGTAAGCGTTACGATTTTTTTTGCGCGAATTTCGCCCCAAACGCCATCTTCCAGTGGGCGGATTATGCTGGTTAATGAACTTGACCTTTCAAATCGGGCGACAGATTTTTGTACCGAATTTCATCAAAATCAAACCATTAGGGAGGCCAGAAATCCGCGAACAGACAAATATATATATATATATATATATATATATATATATATATATATATATACTAATTTTAATCACCGTTATTTTCGGTCTCTAGGGGTTCTGAAACGCGAAATTTTCTAGTCGGCACTTCCGGATTGTTTCATTGTATCAACCTTATAAGCGGGGTTCCTCCCTATCGGGGAGGGAGGAACCGCGCTAATAAATATATACAGATATATATATATATATATATATATATATATATATATATATATATATATACAAATTTGAACCACCATCATTTTCGGTCTCTAGGGGTTCTGAAACGCAAAATTTTCTAGTCGGCACTTCCGGATTGTTTCATTGTATCAACCTTATAAGCGGGGTTCCTCCCTATGGGGGAGGGAGGAACCGCGCTAAAACAATTTCGAGGGGGGGTCTGAGACCATTTCCAGGGTATGGAATACTAAATATTTAGAGCTTGGAATAGTTTTAGGCAACTGAAACGCTATTACACGTAAAATAAAATATGTTTTATGAACTAAGTGATCTTATTAATTTTTTTTTTTAAGGGTTTTACGAGAAGTTTTTATCATCAATTCAAAATTTCGGGAGGGCCTGCAGCCCCCTCAGCCCCCCCCCTCATATACGCCCATGCTTCTGTATCCTCTAGAAAGGCTTTATTAGGCATATTTTGTATTGATTTATAGAGCTTTGCTTTAGAATGAGAGCCAGATTCTGTAATTTCCGCTTCTGTGTAAAAGTTAGCTACTGTCGGTATCCCTGACGCCTTAATATCACTTTTATTCGAGATGTTCGAGAGGATTTTGACAATTTTCACGAGATATATAAAAAAAAATAAGTTTATTTCTTTTCTAAGCTTATCAAATGGCACTAGGGATATGAACGGAACCGCGCTAAGATGCTGCAGTTCCTGCGAGTCGGACTTTATATATATAATATATATATATATATATATATATATATATATATATATATATATATATCATGCATACACGCATATAAAAATATAACGAAATAAATATGGCTCTCAGACTTTCGCACTTTTTATTGTATCCTGGAGTCTGATTGGCTGAACTGTGAGACAAGGCCACGAAAGTTATATGGACGAGATGTTAAATCCAGCTTATATTCTGTGTTGATTATACTTGGGATACGTGACTCCAATCACGTTTGAACCATCAGAGAGTAAAAATCTGGGATTAATAGAAGATTATACATTCAGCACCCAGTGGTATTCATTTCTCTTGTTGGTGAAAATTACATATTTCTGCATCCTGATCCTGGTTTATCTTGATGGTAGATATTCTGATTTTTCTTATATACCGTTTCCTTTCAGGCCAATTTTTGCTTTTCTGATATCTTGTATCACCGGGTTGTGCTAGACCACGGACTCGGAGAAACTGTGAACTGAGCAGGCACGCTCACATGAGTCTGCTTCTCTGAAACGTCTACCAAAAGAGAACATTTCATCAGCGCCTGCCTGCCAGAACGATCTCTGGCACCCTACATTGGACCGGATCCGATCCAATCCCATGTGATAGACACCGACTGACGGAAGAAAAACAAACACATGCATCTCAATGGAGGTGCCTGAATTGGTCCCGACTCGACCCGATCCGATGGCCACCTATTCTTGCCTGCCAAACTTGCTTGTTTCTAGACCCATTTCGGACCGACGCACAGTGCTAAAAAATAGTCAAAAAGCGCTCAAAACTTGATTTTTTGAAGTATTTTCTCCGAACCCATTTGCCTTAAATATATGTTAAATACCTCGTGAGAGTGCCATTTCTTGAGTTTTAGGCCCCCACCGTTGATTGCAGGACGGTGATTAACTATTGAAGTACTAGAAACGAAGAAAATTTCCCAAATCCTCATGTACCAAAATCGTTCCTTTAACTTTACTTTTTCAGACCGATAAGGTTGACGCATTTTTTTTTTTGTTTGTTTTAATGGGATGTTCGAAGGACAAAAAAAATATTTTTGTATTTTTCGAATAGCCTTCATGGACGGGGACACTGAAAAAGTAAAAAAAAAATTACACGTATCAAATTTCGTTTCGTCATATAGCTTTTGCGTCTCTCTGCGTCTCCCTAATTTCGGGCTTAAATATTCCGTGGGCATATATAGAAAGACCCCAGACTGAAATTAGCTGCATAAGTCTGCCTAATTCCGTGCTAGAGGTGAACGAACTCGGCAAGACAGACGCGCGTTATCTCTATGTAAACATTGGAATCAAATCGAAGATGGATTTTTTTTGCAGTACTCAAGTCAGTGTTGACTGCAAAAAATGTCTGAAGAGATTCGAGTGAAAAATCGTGTCCTAGTTGAAATATTGTAATTTGAGGTTTCTAAATCAACAATATAAAATATTATTGAGTTTTGAGCGGTTTTTGGGCGGTTTTAGACCACTGGGCGACGGCGCAAAATGGCGGTAAACGACGTATTGTGTTTCAAAAAGGGCTACAACCTCTTAACCGATTTCAAAGTTTTTTGTTTTTTTTTAATGAAAGAATTTAGAACAACTTTGTCAATTCACATTTTTCACTTCTTTTTTTTTTACCTCCTTGAATAGTCGTGTAATAGCTTTCGAGTGAGACACAGTGTTCCTTAAAAACTCTCGTTTTTATCAGTGCAAAGTGGTGGTCAGAGGTCACATTTTCTTACGAAAATTGGCACACTGATGGACATAGTTTCAGTGCACACTTCAGTGAAATATCGTTCACCCAGACATCGTAGTTTACCTACAATCTGTAAGCGAAGTTACAATTATTTATAGATTATCTAGCCCTCGCTGCTAGTAGGCCTAGTGGTGGGGGGCTTGCCTGTAGAGTCCCGCTCCTGGTGCATAGGAGCCCCTGCAGAGTGGGAGATACTTTTCCCAGCAACACTCTCTCTGGACAGTCAGCTCGCAGCCAGTCTGCTTGGCTCAGCTACTCCGTAGTCGACTCTCGGCTGAAGATCAGTGGTTCGATCCCACATTTTTCACATTTTTTTTTTTTTTTTTTACATTTTTTCTTTCTAAAATGTCTACGACAATGGACAGTGAGCAACAGTACACTTTCTTGGAATCTACCTCTACTCAAGACGGCGAAAATTTTACTCAGAGAAGACGTAAACGTAAAGAAAACTTCCACTAACTTATCGCCTAAAGCCAAACAGCAAAAAGGATCAAAAATAACTGAAAATCAAAATGAATCTCAAATTAATAAAAATCTCCTTTCAGTAGCAAAAACAGACCAGAAGCCGCCTAACATTTACGTCAGAATCATTAAAAATTACAAAAACCTCTGCTCTCGTCTCAGTCAAGCTGCTGGAGAAAAATCTTTCTCTTGCAGAGCCAGATTTAATGACATAGCGATCAGATCAGTGCTATCGACAGCGGTGCCTACAGGGCAATTATTGAAAGTTTAAACCAGATGGAAGCCGATTACCACTGCTATCAATTGCCAGAGAAAAAAGCATACAGAGTCGTGATTCGCAATTTACATCATACCACACCTCTTGAAGACATCGCAAATGCTCTGAAGGATTTTGGCTATAACGTTAAAAGAATAATTAATGTTCGCCACCCGACAACGAAAGCACAACTTCCTCTCTTTTTCGTGGATCTGGAAAAGACAGAAAAAAGCAGAGAAATATTTAAAGAACAATATCTTCTCTACACCAAGATATCTGCGGAAGAGCCCCGCCGTCGACGCGAATTAACTCAATGTCACAAATGCCAAGAATACAACCATACCAAAAGCTACAGCAACCACGCACCTAAGTGCGTTAAATGTGGTGAGCAGCACAAGTCTGAAGATTGCGCTAAGCCTAAAGACGCACCTGCAACCTGCGCCAACTGTGGAGAGAATCATCCAGCTAACTACAAAGGATGCGATGTCTACAAGGCCCTCAGAACTCTTAGGACTCAATGCCAGAGGACGAGCAGCGCAACCCGTCTGAACAACGTACAGGCTTCTACCATCAAAGATGCCACAAATACTCAGCCTCAGCAGCCATCCAAGTCAGCTACTTCACCTCGGAGGCCAAATGTCTCGTATGCCTCTCTTCTCACCTCTAGGCAAAAGAATGTGCTGGTAAATCCTCAACCCAATCCAATGCCAGTACAAAAACCACCAACCACCCCAACCCCAGCACAAAACCTCACACCTCCTTCCCAAATTTCCCAGAATAATATCCCATCAGTTTCCTCTCCTAAACCTATTAATGCTACTCCAGTTCCTTCTGCTCCTACACCCCAAGATCCCTTCAACCTGTTTTCCTCATTCCTAAATAAATTGGAAAGTTTAGTAACCCCACTTATCTCCCTCATGACCTCCTTAATATCAGATATCCTCCCAAAACTCCTTAAATGACATCTCCCAACCCCAATTCCCTCACCATAATCCTATGGAATACTAACGGACTTATCTCACGACGACTCGAGCTTGAACTCCTACTTACAGAAAGAAACACAACATCCCACAACTTCGACATCCCACTAATTACAGAAACACACCTACTTACCACAAACTACTTTTCAATCCCAGGATATGTGTGCTACAGGGCAGCTCATCCCTCCGATTCCCGGCATGGAGCAGCAGTAATGGTGAAAAGTTCTTTGGCTCACTTTTCGCACTCCACTCTCTCGACAGACAGCATGCAGGTAAGTTAAATTTCCCTTTCCCTTTCATCCTACAATATAATTGTTACTGCGGCGTATTTCTCTCCAAATTTTACCATTTACCAACTTGAATTCCTCACTCTATCATTGGTCCTCACTTTCTCATAGGGGCTGATTTCAATGCGAAACATCCCAGATGGGGAAGCCGTCTTACCAATCCTCACGGCAGAATTCTTTATGACATCCTTCAATCCCAAAATTATGACACCATTTCCTCTGATTCTCCTACATATTGGCCAACCGAGTCCTCTCGCACTCCCGACCTTGTCGATTTCTTCATCACTTCTGGCCTACGAGGAATATCATACTCGGTTCAGTCACTGCTTGAACTCTCATCCGATCACTCAGCCATCTTACTCGTCCTGAATACCTCTCCTCTACCACACTCCAGCAATCCCACTCTCACACCAGGGCCTATGAACTGGGAGTTGTTTCGTCAACAACTCTCTCAACTCATAGATCTCAATGTTCCCTTGAAAACTTCATCCGACGTGGATGAGGCTGTTTTGATGTTCACAAAAGCCATACAAGACAGTGCTCTGAGCTCAAGCAGTTCTTCCTTTTCACCCTAAGCCTCAACTCCCAGACCACATCCTTAACCTCTTGTCAGCTAAGCGCCAAGCAAAGGCTCGCTGGCAGAGGTCTCGTTACCCATCCGACCACACTTCCTTCAATCGACTTACTCGCCTCCTAAAAAAAGCCTTATCCGAATTCCGATCTGAATCCTTCAATGAATACCTCCAATCACTCACCACCGAAGACAACTCTCTCTGGCAAGCAACCCGTAAAATCCTAAAATTTCATTCCGTTCCTCAACCTCTTCAACGCAGCGACGGAACTTGGGCTAGAAGTGATGAAGATAAAGCCGAACTATTCGCTTCCCATCTGGAATCTACTTTTTCCCCTCATCCAGAAACCAGCTCCTCCCAAGACCTTGAAATACAAGATTACCTGAATAGCCCTCTTCCACTGTACCTTCCTCCTAAAGCATTCCATCCTGCAGAAGTTAAATACATTATCAGACACCTCCCAAGAAAATCTCCCGGTTACGACCTTATAACAGCCCTAATCCTAAAAAATCTACCTCACAAAGCAATTATTTTCCTCACCTACATATTCAATTCAATCCTACGAACTACCCACTTCCCAAATCTATGGAAACATTCGATAATAATCCTTTTACCTAAACCTCAGAAATCTCCCAAGAATCCATCTTCCTATCGCCCTATCAGTTTGCTCCCAATTATGTCCAAGATATTTGAAAAACTTCTCCTTAAAAGAATTCTATCCACGATCCCTCCAAATTCCTTACCAGATCACCAGTTTGGTTTTCGTCCTCAACCATCCAACAATGCTTTAGCGTTGTTGACACCATATCCCATGCGCTTGAAAGTAGAAACTACTGCACGAGTGCCTTTCTCGACGTCGCCCAAGCGTTCGATCGTGTTTGGCACCCGGGGTTGTTATACAAAGTAAAGCGCATACTTCCTCCCACATATTTCCTAATCCTGCAATCCTATCTATCTAAACGCTCCTTCCAAGTAAGATCTGGTTCCGCATTGTCTAGTTCCCATCCCATTTCCTCCGGAGTACCACAGGGAAGTATTCTTGGTCCTCTCCTCTACCTTTTATACACCGCAGACATCCCTACCCACCCCAGCACCCACTTAACTACCTATGCTGATGATACAGCCATATTTTCCTCCTCTCCTGATCCCGTGACTGCTTCTTGTTATATACAAGAACATCTGGAATCTGTCGAGCACTGGTGCAACAAGTGGAAAATAAAGGTGAATCCTGAGAAATGCTGCCAAATCACATTCACCCTCAATAAGAGAACCTGCCCTAACGAACTCCCCATATCCAACGAGGTGCGCTACCTGGGATTAAACCTGGACAGTAGACTCACCTGGAACCCACACACCCGACTAAAAAGACAGGAACTGAACAGGAGATACGGACTCTTACGACGACTGCTGGGACCTTCATCAAAACTGACAAAACACAACAAACTCATTGTTTACAAAACCATAATCCGACCTATTTGGACTTACGGACTTGAACTCTGGGGAACAACTAAAACTTCTAACATACAGAGAATACAGGCATTCCAATCCAAACTCCTCCGCAAACTAGTTAATGCTCTTTCTATGTTTCCAATAAAACACTTCATAGTGACCTCAACATCCCTTTCGTTCAAGAACTGGCAAAATCCCGCTTCCTAACCTTTCATTCCAAACTATCCTTCCATCCCAATCCTAGAGCACAAACACTTTCCTCCCAAACTCACCCCAAAAACCCGCCTAGAAGGCTCAAGAGACATTGGCCTCGTGATCAATTAACTGAATAAGGACAAAATATTATTCTAAGTAGAAAGTGCCAGTATTGATTGGCTCCTTCCAAAAGTGTTATTATCTTTATTATTATTGTGTTATTATCTTGGGGGTCGGGTCTCTCAGATTACTGGAGAATATTTTTACTGGGGGATAGTTCCAACCAGTAAAAAGAGTTATATTTATTTTTTTAAATATATTTTTTTTTTAATTATGGGCATTAAGAAATTTTCTGACGATTCTAGCTGTGTCGAGTAGAACTGCTTGCTGGGATAGTATTAGGTGTTCCTCTGACAATTTCAGATATTTGGTGGCACTAACTGTAGTATTCGGTATCAAACCATTGGTCGAAATGATAACTGCAGTAACTCTAACGGAATCTAATTTATAGAGATCTTTTAACTCAATGGCCAAGTCTTGATATTTTCGCAGCTTTTCGGCATATGCTTTCCGGATATTCTCATCATTCGGCACTGAGATATCAATTATATCAACAGTCTTATTATGCTTGTCGATGATGAGAATGTCTGGTTTATTATGGTGAACAGTTCGGTCCGTAATCATAGCTTCGTCCCAGTAGATTTTAATTCTATCATTTTTTAGAAGTCTTTGTGGGACATAGCGATAATACGGTACCGTAGTTTCCATAATGCCGAACCTTTCTGCAATTTCTTGATGGTATATCTTGGCAACATTGTTGTGTCTCTGAAGGTAATCAGATCCCGCAAGAATTTCGCAGCCTGCCGTCACGTGTTGAATCGACTCATACGCCTTGTTACATAATCTACACTTGTCCGAAATACTAATATCTTTTAAAACGTGTCGTCGGTAGGACCGTGTTGCAATTACTTGGTCCTGGAAGGCTATCACGAAACCCTCAGTTTCCGAAAACAGCCGACCAGAAGTCAACCATGCTACCGACAACGTCGTCTGCACCTCCGGATCAAATAAACGACTGTAATATCGCCCGTGCAGTTCTTTCGTTTGCCATTCAGAAAGGCGATCCAAGTCTGTCCTTAGATCCGGTTCATTAATTATCTTTAATTTCAAGGCTGTAAAATTCTCGTCCAATTTAACGATTTCCTTAAAAAGGTGGCTCTCACTCGATCTCATATAATGCCTCAGATTACTTTCTTGAGATCTACATAAATGTTCAATATTGATGAGGCCAAGGCCACCTTTTTTCCTTGGCAAATACAGCCTTGCCATTGAAGATGTTGGATGGTGCATGCGTGCTTTAGTCATTTCAGTTCGAATGAGTCGATCCAAATCCCGTAATGATGTATCTGACCACTTTATCACACCGAAACTGTACGTTAATGAAGGTATTACCCAGGTGTTAATAGCTTTTACTTTGTGTTTTCCATGCAGATAACTTCTTAATACTAATCGCAGCCGTTTTAAAAACTTATTTTTAAGCTCCTCCTTAACATTTTTGTGGCAGATCTTAAGGTGCTGTTGGATGCCAAGGTACTTATACGTTTCGGATTCCCCCAATTCACGTACATGGTCCCCATCCGAAAGTGCTATGTTTTCAGTAGATACTGTGCGTCCTTTTGTAACATGTAGCACAGCACACTTATCTAAACCAAAGCACATTCGAATGGTGTTACTGAAATTTCGCACAATGCTTATCATGCTCTCCAGTTGGGAAGCATTCTTTGCGTACAATTTCAGATCGTCCATGTATAGACTGTGAGATATCCTGGTTTCTTGGTCATTTATAGTCATCCGGTAACCGTACCCACTATCACGCAGCAACTGTCTCAAGGGGTTCAGGGACAAGCAAAACCACAAAGGACTCAGGCTATCGCCTTGATATATTCCCCTTTGTATTTTTATCGTTTCGCTTTCCACTGTATGTCGGCCCTTTCCAAAGGTAAGCTTGGTTTTCCACGTGGCCATCATGCGTGATAAAAGGTCAGTTACATTATTAGCGACTTTATAAATTCTTAACACCTCGATTAACCAGGAGTGAGGAACCAAATCGAAAGCTTTCTTGTAGTCAATCCATGCCATCGATAGACTTCGCTGTTTGGCTGAGGCCTGAGATGCAATAAACGAGTCTATAACTAACAGCTCTTTACATCCTTTAGAACCACTTCTACAGCCTAGCTGCTCGGGAGCTAGTAATTCATTTTGTGTGATGTGGTCTTGGATCTTGTTAGAGATAATTGATGTAAAGAGCTTATAGACTCCATTTAAGCATGTTATAGGCCTGTAGTCATTGGGTTCGAGGGGTTGACCTTTCTTTGGAATCATGTGTGTCACACCCTCAGCAAGGTCACTTGGTATTGGCTTAGTACCTACAAGAAATTCTTGGTAACAGCGAGCGAATGGTTCATGTAAATTGTCTAAATATTTTAGCCAATAATTGTGAATACCATCGCGACCAGGAGCCTTCCAATTATGAAGTTTTTTAACGGATTTTGCTATGTCATTAATAGTTATGCTGCAATCCTCCATTTGACTGATGTTCTGCAGAGTTCCCGATATGTCAGGCATCCATGTTTCAATATTATTATCTTTATTATTATTGTGTTATTATTTTTATTATTTCCTATTCATTGTTTTTGTTTGTTTTGTTTTTTATGTACTTTTTCTTTCTTTTTTTTATTTTATTTTTTATTTATTTGCTTATTTGTTTTTTATTTCTTTTGTATTTCAACTCAATTTCTGTATATATTCATTATTTATATTTGAGAGCAAACTTAACTAATGTACTCTCCAAATTTACAGATGACGTACACCTACAACGTATTACTAAAAAAAAAAAAAAAAAAAAAAAAAAAAAAAAACCTTGAATCTTAAATTACGTGGAAAGATGTTTATAAACATCCAATGTTTATAACCTTCCAATGCTTATAACCTTCTAACTACCTTTCTAATAAATAATTTTAAAATATTAATACTAATGGTTCTGTTATCGTAGTGTAACAGGTAGAAATTAACTGTTACACTAAGCAGGGTGTCAACGATTTAAATCAATTGATTTAAATCAGTGATTTAAATCATGATTAAAATCATTTGATTTTTTAAAAAAAATCATTGATTTAAATCAATGATTTCATAAAAAAAAAAAAAAAAAAAAAAAAAAAAAAAAAAAAAATTGATTTAAACCAATTGATTCTATTAAAAAAATTATTATTATATATATTTTAACTTTAGTTTATTTTTTATCTTAAATCTAACTAGTTCTGCCTTTTTTTCAGCCATTTCAACATTTTGTCTTTATTTTTGTCCCTAGAGCCTACCCTAACTTGACCGTTCTTATCTATTCAAAGTCTGTTTCTTTTATGACCCTTTCTTTGTTTTTAATTCTGCAAATAAATCTCCTTTTAACGTTAAGATAAAACAGATTGGCAGGTAGTGGGCGAAGTGAATGCTTTAAATTGGTGGAAGTCTTCGTCGGCGTCACAATATTGTATTTCCTCAAAAGAACTGTTAATAAAAGAGCAGCTTATGATTGGAAAGGCAACTTCTGCAGGGGCTGACAGAATGTTTTCAACCCGTGGTTTTGTTCATAGTCAAACGAGAAACTACCTAATTAGATGTGAAAAGGCTGACAAACTGGCGTTTTTGTTCAAAGCTTTAAATAAATAATATTACTGTTATTATATGTGATTAATAGGGAACGGATGGTCATGTAATATAAAATTCAAAATATGTACATATATATTTAACTATTTATAATAAAATATGTAATAAAAAATTGAAAATATTTAGTAAACAAATACCTTAAACACTATAAAATATTGAAAAGAAAAGCATAAATAATAAGTAGGAACTCTGTTATTATTAATGGAAAGAACAAAAGTCTAGAACAAAATGACTAAAAACTGTTAAACATATTGAAAAATAAAGCAAAAGTCCGTCTCGTAGGAACTGCATCATCTTAGCGCGGTTCCGTTCATATCCCTAGTCTAATTTGGAAAGATTAAAATAGAAGCAGTTATTATTTATTATTATTTTTTAAATTAATTATTATTATGGCGTGTCAACCCTTAAGGTCACTAACGCCATTCCTGTATGTAGAAAAGTCTTGAAAGGTCATGATATACGATCTTACCTGGAAGGGTCGGCTAACACTAGGTCACGCTAGTCTTGGAATCTTGGAAATCTATATTTCTAACAATAAATTGTTTTTGTTATTTTACTTAACCAGTTTTATTGTCAAATAAATTATCCAAATATAAGCAATTAAAAATAACAAGGAATAAAAAACAGACAAAAAGAACAGTTCAAATAAGCGGAATCAATTACTTTAAAGTTTTAAGCTCTTATTTCTCCGATTGACATCGCCTAATCAAAACTTTCATTAGAACCTTCTTTTTAGAGCATTTAAAAAGCTTTCTATTGGTATCCTTCCGTTTACCAAGATTCTCAACCTTTTTCGAGATATTAAGGAAAGTAAACAAAGTTACTAAAACTTTTTATGTCTGTTAATAAAATATTTTATTCTAACCCTTCCTTAACTCCAAACGTAACCAAAATTTCAACATATTATTTTTGATAAAAGTAGAACATGCAGAAAATGTTTCAACTGAATCCCATGATTCTAAGTACCCAAACCAAAAACGGTATTCAAAAACTATTTTTCCCATTTTCTCGAAAACGGTTAAAGCTATCGACTTGAAAATGGTTTCATTCGTTTTCCTAGCCCAGGAAGCATATAAAACGAGTACTTACAAGCTTATGAACTCAAAAACGTAAGCGTTACGATTTTTTTTGCGCGAATTTCGCCCCAAACGCCATCTTCCAGTAGGCGGATTTTGCTGGTTAACGAACTTGACCTTTCAAATTAGACGAAAGATTTTTGTACCAAATTTCATCAAAATCGGACCATTCGTCTGGGAGCTACAGAGCGAGCAGACAAATATATATATATATATATATATATATATATATATATATATATATATACAAATTTGAACCACCGTTATTTTCGGTCTCTAGGGGTTCTGAAACGCGAAATTTTCTAGTCGGCACTTCCGGATTGTTTCATTGTATCAACCTTATAAGCGGGGTTCCTCCCTATGGGGGAGGGAGGAACCGCGCTAAAAATAAATATTAGGAATTCATTACAAAAAGGGGAAAAAGTTTAAAATTTCTACAGATGAACATTATTTTGAAATTTTCAAACGTGAAATGTTGCCGGTCTGATCTGAGTATACTTTTGAAGTGTCTGAATTATCCTTCAAAATCTACTAAGTCACTGGTGTGTATTTTAAGACTACAATCAACTGCTCTGAAGAGTAGGATTCAACTAAACTGTTAATCGTTATGCCGCTATGGATATATTCAATAATGTGGATATTTTTCCACCCAGGGTTTTTTTTCTGGACTGTCTTTTCACTTTATTTTTAATCGATTCCCAGTATCTCCTTCTAAAACCTGGATTTTCTCTATTACTCTTGTATGATTCTAATGCTATCCACTAACAACATGCCTATTTCATCTAATATTAACATAGTATATATATATAGCCTCCTCCTTGGAATTAGAAAAGACACAGTCACCTAGACTCAATGTGTAAAGTTATATTTCCTTTCTCGGTTTTCTTTTATTTCTTCAATTACAATTTTTTTTTTAATTTATTTATTTTACTTTAAGAGCTGCACAGCAATGGTGATCTGCCCTAAACGAATTTATATAAAATATAATAAATAAAATAATAAATTATAAGCTAAGGATCAGTAACAAAGTTAAAAAATAAAGGATATGGAGAATGAATAATAAAATAAAAATAAAGAAAAGAATAATAATAAAAAATAATAAAGAAATATATAAGGAATTAATAAAATAAATAAATACAGAATTAAACGTATAATTTTAATGGTAATAATAAATAGTAACCATAATGATATTTGTAGAGTTGAAATTTGAGGTATATTATCTTGAAATAAGAAACTTTGACTTGGGAGTTATGTGTGGTATAACTATATTTTATAAACATATTTTATTATATGTCTTTGTCGTCTTTAAGTATGTCAGTATGGTATCAATATGTGGGCTCCTATCAGGTAACAGTTCACTGCGGCTTTGAGGAATCTGTAAGTTGTCTCTTTTAAGGCAGTCTGTAAGTAGGTGTTTTACAGTTAAAAGTACGTAACATGCCTCACATAGTGGTTTGTCTTGTCTTTTTAAGAGGTACGAATGGGTGAGTCGTATAGGTCCAATCCTGTCGTGTTAGTGTGATGGAGATTCCAGGGCTCTGAATGAAAGGCAGCGTGTAAGTGGTAGCGTATATTGATAGGACAACTGGCCTGGACGGGAGGAGTGATAGAGAAGAGTGGAGAGTGACGAGCGTGGAGTCTAGTAGAGAGTCGTGGAGAGTGAGGGGGGGCTAGGATATGCCGCCTAAACAGGCAGGTAGGATTGGGGAATTATGGAGCAATGCAGGTCTCTAGCTGCTGATGTTCAATATTATATGTTCAATATTGCTAGTGTCTGGGTTCCTTTCTTTTCCATGATTTTCCTCACAGTTAGTATTACTTCGTCACGTCTCGTCCTTAGTTCTCCTGACGAATATGGCTGTATACTGCACTTTATTTTCCTGTGGTGGTTATCTTGTGTGCAGTGCCACGTTGCTTGCCATCTATTCAGTATAGTGTGTGTTATTTTTGTTTGTATGTCTTGTGATGTAAGTAAGTGCGGGTCATGCGGGCGACTAGTTGTAGCAAGTTTTGCTTGGTCGTCTGCTTTTGAAGTCTCTCCAAGGTTCTCATGATCAGGAACCTAAACCATTGTTACCATTGTGTGTAAGTCTTTTAGTCTTGATAGTTCTTGTAATATATTAACAAGGATCGGGTTGGTGGTGTAGATGTTCTTTAAGGAGAGTAAACAACTTAAGGAGTCTGTACCCAGTATTATGTGTGGTATTGTAGTCTGTACGTTGGATAGGCCCAAAAGTATGCCGTGCAGCTCTGCTGTATATATACTTACATCTACTGGGAGGCTGATGTTGTATATACTTTCTCCTAAAACAGAAGCTGCACTCATGCCACTTGCAGTTTTGGACCCATCCATGTATATTATTGGAGTATTTCCATTAGAACTTGTCAAGTTGTTAAATGAAGCCCTGTAGTAATTTTGAGATGATGCGTCGGCTTTTTTAAATTTTGTCATAGTCAAGTCGATTCTTAGGTTGTTTACTCTCAAGGTGGGATTGAGAGGTTTCTGTAAGGATATGTAGGTGTATTGATCAATGTAGCATTTTCTGTGTTTTCGTGGAATCGGATTAGGAGTGGTTTTTGCCTTGGTTGTTCCTGTATATATTTGTTCACGTAAGGGTTGTTTAAAAACGTGTTGACGGATCAGGTGTTAAAAGTTTTCGATCTCACGATAAATTTAAGACATATTATCCAACGTCGATAATCCAATTACGGTTCTCCAGATTCTGAATAAAAGCTACTTATTGGACTCGACCTAAAAGCTCCTGTTGCAAGTCTTATACCTGTGTTGTGTATTGTGTCTAATGCTTTTAGTGTTTTCGAACTGGCAGATGAATATGCTATGCACCCGTAATCCAGCAAAGGCCTGGTGAAGGCTCTTTAACACTTTAGCATGGTACATTTGTCAGCTCCCCATTTAGTATTGCAAAGAATTCTTAAGAAATTCAGCGATTTATTACATTTGTTAAGAATACTTGTGATATGGGGTCCCCATGTTAGTTTTTGGTCTAATGTCATTCCAAGGAATTTTAATGTGTCACTGTGTTTAATGTTCGTGTTTTAAGCTTTAAATCTGGTGCTGGGAGGTTGCAAAATAAAAAAAATATTAAAATATGTAGCAAACATATATATTTATGGCAGAATATGTAAAAATATGGAGTTTTGAAGGATTACATCAATACTTACGATTTACAAATCAGAAAATGTAAATATAATAACATCTTGTAGATGGAGATAGTTAGCCGCTGCAGAGATACGAAGACAGGTATAGTTGGGATTCGGCTAGGAGAAAAACGTCAGACTTTCAAAAAGAAATCTGTATTTTGGACGTTTCGACTGCACAATGGCAGCCTTCTTCAGCTAAAAAATATATACAACTTATAAGTAAAGAAAATATATATGTACAACTAGTAAGTAAAAGACAGGCAGAAATGAGCGGAGTATATATATCAATACAATAAATTTTAACCAATCTAATTTTTAAAACAATGAATATACGGTAGTTGGAAAGTAAACAGCATGTAGAAAGTGTTAGTAAAACAGTACAAAAAAAAAATTAAACAGTAAAAAACAACGAACATTTTTTTATGTAGTGAAAAACAAAATCTATTTTATAAGTGAATACAATTTATAACAATTAATATATAGATACATACCACTGGAGAATGCCTAGGGGGGAGGGAGGAAGACCTCGAGGACAACTTAGGTAACCATGGTTGGAAGTATGATGGACAGCAACTACACAGGGGGTCTTTATAGTTATGAAAGGGGGTGGGGATGAGGCGGCAAGTCGGTGAAGATGAAAGGTACAATTGCTGGGTTGTAAAAGGTGTTAAGAGCTTTGGGACACACAAGTAGAAAAATTGTCTGGAGCCTGGGAACAAAGATAAAAAAGGAGGTCAGGACAATTTATGGAAGACGGAGGAGTAAGCAGGGGAGATGTTTTGTTTGTCGGTTTTGTAATTAATGTTATTGGGGTTTAAGTTAATGTGGACGCATTTGGAAATCTGTCGTTTCTTGGTGTTTCGTTCAGTGGAAAGTATTTTAGTGTCGTCAAAGTTGAAAGTGTGTTTTTTAGTTATGGCGTGTTTTGCGAGGGCGGATTTGTGGATTTCTTTGTTTTTTATTGTCCGTTTGTGTTGTGTTATGCGGGAGTGAATATAATTTTTAACCTGACCTCCTTTTTTATCTTTGTTCCCAGGCTCCAGACAATTTTTCTACTTGTGTGTCCCAAAGCTCTTAACACCTTTTACAACCCCCTTTACAACCCGCTTTTACAACCCAGCAATTGTACCTTTCATCTTCACCGACTTGCCGCCTTATCCCCACCCCCTTTCATAACTATAAAGACCCCCTGTGTAGTTGCTGTCCCTCATACTTCCAACCATGGTTACCTAAGTTGTCCTCGAGGTTAATTGTTATAAATTGTATTCACTTATAAAATAGATTTTGTTTTTCACTACATAAAAAAATGTTCGTTGTTTTTTACTGTTTAATTTTTTTTTGTACTGTTTTACTAACACTTTCTACATGCTGTTTACTTTCCAACTACCGTATTTTCATTGTTTTAAAAATAAGATTGGTTAAAATTTATTGTATTGATATATATACTCCGCTCATTTCTGCCTGTCTTTTACTTACTAGTTGTACATATATATTTTCTTTACTTATAAGTTGTATATATTTTTTAGCTGAAGAAGGCTGCCATTGTGCAGTCGAAACGTCCAAAATACAGATTTCTTTTTGAAAGTCTGACGTTTTTCTCCTAGCCGAATCCCAACTATACCTGTCTTCGTACCTTATAATAACATCTGTTCCCTAGCGATTAATATTTCTGTAAAGCTTCATTTCTAAGGTCTATGTTTTAAAATTTGAAAATTAAGTTAATTTGAATATATACAGGGGTCGAAATTGCCCTATATTTTGAGACCAGAGTTTCTGTACATTTAAATTTAATGTCTTTAATCGATGAAAATTAAAGATTTTCGTCGATTTAAGTCTTTAAATTTACAGAAATTCCGGTCTCAAAATATAGGACAACTTCAACCCCTATATATATGATCCGTCAATACTACTGTGCTCCCAAAATTATCCACTTAAGACAAAAAACTTTAGAATAGTTATTTCATTATTTCCATTGTAAATAAACAAATATTTTAGTTACAGGTTTATGTAATGAACAACTAGGTAATAACCAGCTCTCTATGTAGACTAGATACATTTAAAAAGTTTGATTTCTTTTTTAAATCCATTTTTAGTAAAAAAAAATCAAAAAAATCCGATTTAAATAAAAAAAATCTGATTTAAATCAAATAAATCCGATTTTTTTGATTTTTTTTAAAAAAATCATGATTTTTTTACACCCTGACACTAAGATTTATTTTTTCGGGACTGATATACTTCCTGAAGATTGATTAGGCTCTCAACTCCTTTATACCTCCAACATTGAACCTATCGAAGGTTTCTAAGCTTATTAAGAAGTATTTTTTAAATTAATCACTCATTTTCACTTCAGTACAAGGTCATTACTGACGAGCTGTGACTCTATCGGATCGGATCGGGTAGGGACCAATGTACGCACTCACGTCGGCCGTTGTCGGTCAAATACGCGTCCAATATAGGTGCAGCCTTACTATACAAACAGACTTTTTTTTCTTATCTCTATCATACTCTTCAAAAGATTATTTGTATTCGGATTAAAATAAACCATTTCACCACGCAAAAAGAAAATCGATTTTATAACTTCCCAATACAAAAATTGATAAATACTCATTATTCACTCCAGTGTCAAGCTTAGTACCCCTGTCCTAACATCAGAATTTTTAGAGTACACCGTGGTCATAGCCCGGGATTCTTTGGCTAATTCAACTATAAATTATGGTTCATATAAATATTTAAAAATCGAGGGGCCACTAGCTTTCATGCAGCTGTGCTAAGAAAAATGTTATTAACTTTGATCAATTATTCTGTTCAAAATTTAGTTTTAACAATCAGACTATGAGAATATTCAAATCGAAGCAATATAATACGTCAAATAGCATTACAAAAACATAATAAATTAAATCGTCCAATGTTCTTTGAACTGAAGGGGAAGCAAACGAAGCGAAAGCGATTGCTACAAAACAAGAATTATTACTAACAGCGGTATAGGTTCCCGGGTAGCATGCCTTTCATAAACATGAGCCCCTGTAACGGCGATAACGGCTCCATCGATATTCATGAAAACATATGTGAATTTCGTGGTCCTCTTCGGCCTCATTTACATTTACATCCGGCCTATGGCATTCATGTGAGAAGTGAATAACATAATTTAGGCCTCCGAAGGAAGCCCTCTTTTCGGTACTTAGGAGAAATTCACAATAGTTTCTTTACAACATTATTAAAACATCGGTTTATGCTATAAATCTTAGACGAAAACGTTTTGTTATTGAATTGAAAATGAGAAAAGGAAATCAATTCATTTGGCAAATGACCTTGATTTTCATAAAATTAGAACAAAAATATCCGATCATATTTTGAAGGAAATCTCAATATCTTACTTATTCTTAATAGTGCAAAAAATTTGTATTTAAATAACCACAAAAAGATAAATGTTCGCCTGAGTTTCGCGAGTCAGGTCCTCCAGAACACTTGTTGGGTGCTATAAGACTCAGCCAAGATTACTCACTTTAGACACTACTTAAATATAACTTTGTCTACAATAATGGCTATATCAAACAGCCTTTACTTGGAAGCAAAGTTGGGCATCAATTAATAAATTTATCAATCATCAGTTAATTACCGTTTGCAATTAATTTAATTAATCGCGACTAAACATCTTAATTTTTTAACCCTTCTGGTCCACTTCCGCTCCGCTCTAGTTAACATGCGGTCACATCCGGGTCACTGTGGCTTACTCCCTTGCCACTCGAATTCCACGCTGGCTGTTAGTCACTTCTGAACCAGTAATCAGACTCCAAGCCACTGTCGGTTCGGTCTGATCAAATCCGGTCAGCCACGGAACACTCCGGCTCACTTCCTTCCTATCCTGGCTCCTTTGGAATCAGTGTTACTTCTGGAATCAGTGTTACTAATTTGGAGTTCAGTGTTACTTCTGCTACCTCGTAATCACGCCTGAACCAATCTATTCACACCCCAGAACCCATTCCTGGGTCACTACTTGTAACTTCCGGGTCACTTCCAGTCTAGGGAAAAAATAGTAAGAATAATATATTTATCGTCCAAAATATAAAAGCCAATATTCTATCAAACATTTCAGTTACTTACACTGACCACGAGCGCCAATAGTAAAAAGGAGAGTTCCCTTATCGAACCGAAAGTTGACTGGGTGGAATGTAGTGTCCCAGTAGTAATTAAGAGTAATTACTACTGGGACACTACATTCCACCCAGTCCACTTTTGGTTCGATAAGGGAACTCTCCTTTTTACTATTGGCGCTCGTGGTCAGTGTAAGTAACTGAAAAGTTTGATAGAATATTGGCTTTAATATTTTGGACGATAAATATATTATTCTTACTATTTTTTCCCTTCAAGTATTAAACACAAAGAGAAAGCAATGAAGCGATTTGTTCTGTTTATTGTGATCCTTATGATAGTGCAATCAAAGCTCTTCCAAAGCCTTCATGTTAATTAAAAAATACGTGAATAGTCACTATTGGTGGGTAATGGAAATGAATCTGATGAAAATATAAAAAAAAATGTGACATATATATATTATTTATATTCAATACATATATATATATATATATATATATATATATATACATATATATATATATATATATATATATATATATATATATATTACATATATAAAAATCACGTGTCTGTCTGTTTGTTCGTTTATCTTTTTGTTCCTGACACAAATCCACACCGTAGACCGATTTTGACCAAACGTGGCACACGCGTAGGTCTTGGCACGGGGAGAGTCATAAGCTAGGTTCAAATCGTCTATGACCCACAGTTCGGAGATCACGAGTTCGAAACAATTAACCCAAGTAGTTAAAGATTTGCACTATTAGATTTTAAT
>OX328124.1:52820135-53042133 GCA_946811695.1 Gonocerus acuteangulatus | reverse complement strand
AAAGTAAGAGTACCATCTTTTTGGATACTGCACGTATTTTGATTACGTATATATATGTATAAGCCACTTTTATTTAATATTTAACACAATATTGAATAATAAAAAAAAATAAAAAATAAAAACTAACAAAAAACAACAAGTAAAGAAAATAAATAAATAAATGTATACATATTTAATAAGTTACATATATGTACAATCAGATGATTTCATAAATAAGAATATATACATATGTAATAAGTTACATATCGTCGATACAAAAGCAAACTAACGAATATGAAAAAATGCATATTTCATTGTCTATCTTTAATAATTTCTGCTGGACTTATTTACGGCAAATTCTTCAATCTGACTTCACTCTATTAAAGGGAAAGTATTCCACTATCCAAAGGTCAAATCTGCCGAATATTTGACTGTCCAAAAAAAAGTTATGAATAAATACTTTTCCACTCTGAAAAGTGTTGATTTTCATATTCGTTAGTTTGCTTTTGTATCGACGATATGTGTACAATCAGATGATTTCATTGAATGTTGCAAGGTCCAAATTTTTTAATAAATGCGTCAAATTCGTTAAAATATTTAAGTAGCAAGTCGGATTTGTCAGTGGACCAAGTTCCGTCCTGTAACGTAATGTCCTTAATCAGTTTTGTCCTTGGTGCGTCCAGTAATGTACAGTAAGGGTGTATCGATTTTTAACTTTTGTTTTGTTTCCAAATTCCAAGTTGAAAAAAAGTTGCTACTAGGCACCACAAAGTACCACGAAAAATTTTGGATTTTTTAAAAAATGTTTAGGTCTCCCGCAAAAGGCCTAAAGTTTATAAAATTTACTAAAAAAGTAAATTTTTACAAAAATATTAAAGTAACCTAAAACACTTTTATTCTACGTTGTAAGTTAAAATTCCACTAACAATAAGCACAAAAAACGATAAAAAAAATATTTCAAAAATTTATCACATCATTTAGGTCTCCCGCACAAGGCCTAAAAGTCGTAAATTTCAGCACATTTTTGAAATTTTGCAGTACTTTGATATTTGAGTGCTTCATGGTTTAAACCTTTAATATAACTATATCCTGGCTGGTATTGTTGTTATAAGTGAAATAATGAAGACAATTTCAACACGTCAAGCGTCATCTTGAAGCATCGGGGTGGGGGAAGGCCAGACCATCGCACCGCGGTGACGCGCCACCTATGAATCACCGCGCAGACTTGTTAGTACTTATATACCGGCTAGCAGTAGAAGATGTGATTTGAGTGCGATAGTCCTGTTTCTAAGACTCAGTTGAGTGATTGGGGCACAAGAACACGAGTTTATGGTGGACCAACGTGGTTCTGGATTGATGTCAATTTCAGACATCAATTGTCATCAATCAGGAGTGTAAAAAAAACGAAACAACTAAAATTGAAAACCGCTTAGAAAGACAATCTTGGTCACAAGCTTTAATGCATGTAGTTGTGAAGAAAACAACAGTAGAGTCTACGGTTACAAGCTCGTCAAAACAAAGACAAGCGTTGTGACAGTTCTTGTTTTACTTCTACACTTGAAACATATTTTTCTCTCGTATAAACTACATTATTTTCAAAATCGCCACCTTGATTTGACGTTTGAGACATTCCATCATCTGTACTATCACTAGAATCGATGTTATCAACAGATTTTTAGGTTTGGTCCGCAATTTTTTTTACAGCTACTTTTAATAAAGCTTGTGAACCAAAGTTATCTTTCTAATCGCTTTTTAAGTTTCGCTTTTGCTACACTCTGCAATGTGCATCATTCAAGGACCACGTTGGATGACCAAAAACTCGTGTTCTAGAGCCGGGACTTTTTTGTCAATAGAGAAAATGCAATTGCTGGGGTCACATTTTCCTTTCACATTTGTGCATGCTGAGTACAATTATCAACCACTGCAGTTTTAGTTTTGGGCTCAAAGCTAGTTACTGAATCTTTCTAGGATACTTCCTGTTAGTCCCTGAACAAATTTTAATTTACTCAAGCTGCTAGTGCAGACTTATAACCATGAACATTGTGTTTTTGATGCAACTAACAGGAATAGAAACGCTTTCCCTCATCTCCTCAAGTTTTAAAGCAACTCTAAATGCAAGTACCTTCCTAGCAGGCAGATAAATTCCCTCTTGTTTCATTTCAATGTTTACCCATTCAAAATACTTCAATACGTCCATCTTGATCCGCAGAACATTAAAACCCCTCACATCAATAGGTTGCCCGATAACCGGCATGTCGGTAGTTTGTCTAGTTAAATGCGGTTATTTACTCATCTTGAACATAACAACAATCACTCAACTGATTCTTAGAAACCGGACTATCGCACTCAAAACACAACTTCTAATGCTTGCCGGTACACAAGTACAAACAAGTCTGTACGGTGATTCATAGGTGGCGCGTTACCGCGGTGCGACAGTCTGGCTTTCCCCCACCCCCTTGCTTCAAGTTGACGCTTGACGTGTTGAAATTGTCTTCATTATTTCACTTATAACAACAATACCAACCAGTATATAGTTATATTAAAGGTTTAAACCGTGAACCACACAAATATCAAAGTACTGAAAAATTTCAAAAATGTGCTGAAATTTACGAGTTTTAGGGCTTGTGCGGGAGACCTAAATGATGTGATAAATTTTTGAAATATTTTTTTTATCGTTTTTTGTGCTTATTGTTAGTGGAATTTTAACTTGCAACGTAGAATAAAAGTGTTTTAGGTTACTTTAATATTTTTGTAAAAATTGACTTTTTTAGTAAATTTTCTAAACTTTAGGCCTTGTGCGGGAGACCTAAACATTTTTTAAAAAATCAAAACTTTTTCGTGGTACTTTGTGGTGCCTAGTAGCAACTTTTTTTCAACTTGGAATTTGGAAAAAAAAAAAAGTTAAAATCGATACACCCTAATGTACAGTCATACAGGAGGTGGTCGTAAGTCTGTTCAGTAGAATTGTCGCATATACATGTGTTATTTGTGATTAGTGTAAATTTTTGTAAATAACTTTTCGTCGGTCCATGTCCTGATATAAATTGTGTTACTTTAAAGTTGTTAAGTGTTAATTTTTGTCTCTTGAGTATTGTAGGTATGAATTTGTGAAAATGTTTTCCTTTAGATGTGTTCGTCCATCTTTCGTCCCATTTTCGCATTGATTCGTCTCTTAGTCGTGATTTTATAGTCTGTGATGTAAGTTTAGAGTAAGATAAATAAATACATTATAATCTGAAGGTTATAATGTATATATAAAAAAATAATACAAAATCATACAGGTCAGTTGTTGATGCATTAGTATACTCTAATTTTTATGTTTATTATTTGTTTATATTTTAACTTAATATCCTAACCAATGTAATTAATTGTATTTCACAGACAATTGGATTGAAAATGGCTTATAGCCGAAACGTTTCCACAACAAAAATGTAATATAAAATACAAAACTATTGAAGACTTAATAAGCTGTTACCAACTGCATAGATATTAATATTGTTTTTCCTTTAGTACTATTATAGAAAATCAACGAGATATAACAATTGTTGCCATTTTAATAGCCTGTTGACTTTGACTGGATATTTCTCTGACAGCTTGACATGTAGCTCTTGATCCACGACACTGTCTGGCAAACTTTTAATTCAATATAGAGAATGTGGGTTTTCAAAAACAAGAATACTTGACTTTTTCTGTCATATAATTCTGCCTGTGAAATATGTACAAGCTTTGTTTATTAGAAATATGTTTAGTTTTCTCTTTTCTTTACTCTCATTCGGTGTAATTTCAGTTTTACCTACTGATTATATCAGTAAAATAAGGAGATTTAAAGAAGTATTCGTGCACCGGAAAAACAGTAATATTTTCATACATTTTTTTTACTATAAACTTAGCAACTACAGCAATAATGTTCCATTGATTTTTTATATAAACATTGCACTAATAACTTTCACCAATTATGCATAATGTTACATTTGTTGAATTATACATAAACACACACATAGGTTACTTATAAGAGAGATACGTTTCACCAAATGTCTTAATCGGTGAGGGCTATCTTATTTATGTTTATATTTACATTTATATATATACACACACAATTATAGAAGGCAATTTAAGTTTCTATGTAATCCTTATTTCTGACATTTGAAATGTTAAGAATTGAAACTTATAAATTAACTAAATTTGAATACCTACCTGTTGGAAGAGAATTCAAGAAACAAACCAACAGGTTATATAGTTAGTAAATTACCCACTTCATCTCAAAGTTTTATGATTACTGGTAGCTCATAGGGATGTGATATATTAAATCATTTTCATTCTTCGTGCCAAGTTATTTAATTTTACTGGTTACAGAATTACTTTTAAAAGCGTAGGAAAAGTTTTGACTTGTTGAATGGGAGGAACCCAATATATTTGAAGCTTTCTACAACTTTGTGGAAAAAATTTCGCTCGTTTTTATGACTAAAATTTATACGATATGCATTCTTTAGGCCGTTTTGAGCGACCTGTTTCTTCATTCTCTATAGTCTATAAAACGGTGAAACATAGTGAGAAATTTCTAAGCAAGTTTTCCTTTTTATAAGGTGAGAGGAAGCACATAAAAATGTCACTGAAAATGGAAAGGTATTTGGATTCAATAGGATATTAATTTACAAAAATTAAAAAAAAAGCGCATTCGATACGCTACATTGCCTAGACTAACGAACGAATACGTACTAATCGTTGGCAACATGTAAAAATAAATGACTAACAAAAAAAAAGAAACTAAGTCCAAAATCGATTACAAAATTAAATTGGAAATTGTATTTCACTCTCTCATTTATTGTATCAAGGATCAGAGATCGGTAGCTAGGAAAGGTTCCTACTCCGCAGCTTGTGTGACTTGTAGGGTTATATATCATGAATAGAAATTGTTCCATGAATTTAGATTGTATTTCTGCGCACCTGACGAGGCAATTTCCGAAATTGCGTTCGTTATCTCCTCCTGACAGACGATAAATGTACGCCCCGATCAATAAAATGGAATTATTTAAAAGTGTCTACAACATTCAAACACACCTAATATAAGATAGTAACTAATCTGACATTGATTTAACGAAAACACCGTTACCATAACATAATCGTTAAACTCAAAACGGCTTCACCAGACTAAAATAATGTATGAACGACGATGGTGTGAGGACAAACAGTAGAATTCACATATTTGGTATTTGATATTTTTAAGCCAAAGCATTGACAATGAAAATAATGTTATTTCTGGAATCGGATCAAGTCTTCAGAACGGAAAGCGCAATCTACCTTGATTAATAACTTTACAATGCACGATTGGATCATGTTTGGTAGCCAAACATATATATTTAAAATATCTATATCTATAAAACTAGAAAGGTGTTAGATAAGTAGAGAATAAAAGTAAAATCAAATTCAAACGAATATATTTTTTTTTGCATCAATAAGTGTGAAATATAAAGAACCCAAAATGCTAGAATTCAGCCTTTTCCTTTGACATTGATTAGGATCGGTGATGGTGGTACTGCATCAAATAGGAAAACCAAAACACCAGGTCTCCACCACAATTATGCTTTCATTTTTCAGAGCTCACTTTAGGAGTAAACAGCTCTCTCCAGTGCGTTACTGTAGGTGGCACGTAGACTCGTCTAAGTAGACGTTAAATCTACTTAGGAACCATCTACAGTAAAGAACTAGACGCACTGGACATTTTTATAGATTCCTAAAGCCTGCTCTGAAATATTAATACATAATTGTGGTAAGTAAAGATGGAAGGGTTCGGATTCGGCTAAAAAAACCTCAATATGATTTTTGTTTAAAAAAATCTATATTTTGGACGTTTCGGCTGCTCATTGGTAGCCTTCGTCAGCTAAAATGACAAAAAAACAGAAATTAATACAGAAACAAAAAAAAGTTTATAATTGAGATAAGTAACAGAACTATAAATACAATTGACTTAATATAAGAGAACAATTTCGTCTTAAATTCTTAGAATGAGTAGAATGAAAATCAATAGAAACATAAGAGAAAAAGAAGGGGAAAAAGGGGCTATTTTACTGAAGTTTATATAAGTAAATAGGTACAATAATTGATTTTAATAGTAATTAGTAACATAGAAAACTATAGTAGGTAATAGTAACATTAATTCATTTTACAAAGAAATAAGATACTACAAACCAATGGAAATGCCGGGAGGCACAGGAAGACCAAGGTTGACAGTTAAGTGACCATTGTGAAAGTGTCTAAGAAAAAAGGAATCTACTGGGGTATATGAAACTGAAAACAAAGCAGGTGGTGGGAGAAGGTGGTCGGTAAGGGGTCAAAGGCCTGTTTATGATATTTTATGACAGGAAAGGAGAAAAAGGTGTTAATGGAAGGATACACAAGGGGCATGGGAAAATACTAGGTGGGAGGTCGGAAGAGTTTTTGAAAAATATTCGCGTAAATAGGAGAAATGCCTTATTTGTCAGTTTTGTAGTTTATATTGTTTTTGTTTAAGTTTATGTGTACACATTCAGAGATCTGTAGTCTTTTTTTGTTTCGTTGTGTAGAAAGAATTTTCGTGTCGTCGAAGTTAAAAGTGTGTTTTTGCGTAATGGCGTGTTTAGCAAGTGCAGATTTATCTATTTCTTTGTTAGTGATGGTTCGTTTATGTTGTGTAATGCGATTTATGTAATCACTGTATGCGAGTGAATGTCATTTATGGTTTCTCCTATGTATACACCATTACAGGAAGGGGTTTGGCAAGGGACTTGGTAAACACAGCGGGTGGTTTGGTCAAAAGAGATGGGATCTTTGAGTTTGGTATAGAGGGTTTTGAGTTTGTCGATGGTTTTCAAACCAAAATTTAGGGAAGGGCAGGATTTTTTTATTGTCTTCGTAAGTTTCTCAGTCAGTCCAGGTGTAAATGGTAGAGATCGGAACATTTGGGAAGTGGGAGTTAGGGAAGAATTGGGAGAGACAGTGTTGGAAGGTTGGGATTTTAATTTTTTCACAAGGGATTTTATGAGGTTGGGGGGAAATTGGTTGCGTGCCAACATATCTGATGCGATATTAATATTTTTAATGTGGAAGGATGCATGGGATAAGGAGAGGACTCGGCGAAGGAGATTTCTGGCTACATTAATTTTGAGGTGGTAAGGATGGAATGAATGAAAATTAAGTAGCCGTCCCGAGTACGAGGGTTTGGTGTACCAATCCAAAATATAGGGGGGGGGGTGTACCAAAATATAGTGGGTTTGGTGTACCAAAACGTCAAAATATAGATTTTTTTAAACAAAAATCATATTGAGGTTATTTTAGCCGAATCCCAACCATTCCATCTTTACTTATCACCTCGACGGCTAACTATCTAATCATCATGATAATTGTGGTAGAATCCAAGTGTTTTGGGTTTCCAATTTGATTATATATATAGCAAATTTCCTCATCATTTGAATACGTAAATCAGATGAGACAAACAAATTTTGGTTTCTTTATATTTCGCATTATTATATTCTTTTCATATTCCCTCCCTTTCCTTCTCAGGAAATAGAGGCAGAAATTTTAAATGCAGATATAGGCCCACTTGTCATTTGTATTTTTTTTTCTTTTGTTGTTGTTTTCAAAGAACAAATACCTTTAAATGTTTGGTTTTTTAAAATAAAAATAACAAAAAAACAATACAAATTTACTGCTATATGGACAAAAGGTGATCGTTTATATATATATATATATATATATATATATATATATATATATATATATATATATATATTCGCTCAATCGAGCGAAAGCTATAAACCGAATGGGAAACAAGTACGTATTTGATCACAGAGAGGGTTTCCGGGAATGTTTCTACAGTCGTCGGAAACCACGAGATTGTTGCGGTGGGGAATGCGCGGATTTGATGCATAAGAACTAAAGGGGCGCACTTTTCATGTTTGGCCTTGACACCCCGCCGTGTAAACTGCCTCTAATCCGGCATCCTAGGTTCCGGCACGCTTGATAATCTGGCACTGCGGGGTGTCAAGGATTAGAGGCAGTTTACTTATATATATATAAGACAAGCGTCTTTTTTTTTTTCCTTCTCTCCTGCTTCTATTTTCCTCGCCATAAGGTTTTATATGTTTGATGTTATTTTTCGTCGCTGGGATAGTATTTTTAGATGGAACGGCATTTTTCTCCAGCGTTGGTACTCCTCCTCACTTCTTCCCGGAATATTTCGATGGATTCATCTCCATCTTCTTCAGCCAGGTACTTGTTTCTTCCTCGGTGGTAGCCAAGGGAATGACATTTTTCTCGATCTGGGCGCCTTTTCTCCCCTCTAGCCACAGTATCGGCGGACGAATGGCGTTGAAGCTCCCTGGTGTAGTTGGGATTCTGTCCGTTGGCAGCGCTGATGGTATTGCGTCTTTTTTTTTTTCCTTCTCTCCTGCTTCTATTTTCCTCGCCGTAAGGTTTTATATTTTTGATGTTATTTTTCGTCGCTGGGATAGTATTTTTAGATGGAACGGCATTTTTCTCCAGCGGTGGTACTCCTCCTCACTTCTTCCCGGAATATTTCGATGGATTCATTCTGCATCTTCTTCAGCCAGGTACTTGTTTCTTCCTCGGTGGTAGCCAAGGGAATGACATTTTTCTCGATCTGGGCGCCTTTTCTCCCCTCTAGCCACAGTATCGGCGGACGAATGTTGTTGAAGCTCACTGGTGTAAATGGGATTCTGTCCGTTGGCAGCGCTGATGGTATTGCGTCTTTTTTTTTTCCTTCTCTCCTGCTTCTATTTTCCTCGCCGTAAGGTTTTATATGTTTGATGTTATTTTTCGTCGCTGGGATAGTATTTTTAGATGGAACGGCATTTTTCTCCAGCGGTGGTACTCCTCCTCAATTCTTCCCGGAATATTTCAATGGATTCATCTCCATCTTCATCAGCCAGGTACTTGTTTCTTCCTCGGTGGTAGCCAAGGGAATGACATTTTTCTCGATCTGGGCGCCTTTTCTCCCCTCTAGCCACAGTATCGGCGGACGAATGGTTGTGAAGCTCCCTGGTGTAGTTGGGATTCTGTCCGTTGGCAGCGCTGATGGTATTGCGTCTTTTTTTTTTTTTTTTTTCCTTCTCTCCTGCTTCTATTTTTCTCGCCGTAAGGTTTTATATGTTTGATATTATTTTTCGTCGCTGGGATAGTATTTTTAGATGGAACGGCATTTTTCTCCAGCGGTGGTACTCCTCCTCACTTCTTCCCGGAATATTTCGATGGATTCATCTCCATCTTCTTCAGCCAGGTACTTGTTTCTTCCTCGGTGGTAGCCAAGGGAACGACATTTTTCTCGATCTGGGCGCCTTTTCTCCCCTCTAGCCACAGTATCGGCGGACGAATGTTGTTGAAGCTCACTGGTGTAGTTGGGATTCTGTCCGTTGGCAGCGCTGATGGTATTGCGTCTTTTTTTTTCCTTCTCTCCTGCTTCTATTTTCCTCGCCATAAGGTTTTATATGTTTGATGTTATTTTTCGTCGCTGGGATAGTATTTTTAGATGGAACGGCATTTTTCTCCAGCGGTGGTACTCCTCCTCACTTCTTCCCGGAATATTTCGATGGATTCATCTCCATCTTCTTCAGCCAGGTACTTGTTTCTTCCTCGGTGGTAGCCAAGGGAATGACATTTTTCTCGATCTGGGCGCCTTTTCTCCCCTCTAGCCACAGTATCGGCGGACGAATGGTGTTGAAGCTCCCTGGTGTAGTTGGGATTCTGTCCGTTGGCAGCGCTGCTGGTATTGCGTCTTTTTTTTCCTTCTCTCCTGCTTCTATTTTCCTCGCCGTAAGGTTTTATATTTTTGATGTTATTTTTCGTCGCTGGGATAGTATTTTTTGATGGAACGGCATTTTTCTCCAGCGGTGGTACTCCTCCTCACTTCTTCCCGGAATATTTCGATGGATTCATTCTGCATCTTCTTCAGCCAGGTACTTGTTTCTTCCTCGGTGGTAGCCAAGGGAATGACATTTTTCTCGATCTGGGCGCCTTTTCTCCCCTCTAGCCACAGTATCGGCCGACGAATGTTGTTGAAGCTCACTGGTGTAAATGGGATTCTGTCCGTTGGCAGCGCTGATGGTATTGCGTCTTTTTTTTTCCTTCTCTCCTGCTTCTATTTTCCTCGCCGTAAGGTTTTATATGTTTGATGTTATTTTTCGTCGCTGGGATAGTATTTTTAGATGGAACGGCATTTTTCTCCAGCGGTGGTACTCCTCCTCAATTCTTCCCGGAATATTTCAATGGATTCATCTCCATCTTCATCAGCCAGGTACTTGTTTCTTCCTCGGTGGTAGCCAAGGGAATGACATTTTTCTCGATCTGGGCGCCTTTTCTCCCCTCTAGCCACAGTATCGGCGGACGAATGGTTGTGAAGCTCCCTGGTGTAGTTGGGATTCTGTCCGTTGGCAGCGCTGATGGTATTGCGTCTTTTTTTTTTTTTTCCTTCTCTCCTGCTTCTATTTTTCTCGCCGTAAGGTTTTATATGTTTGATATTATTTTTCGTCGCTGGGATAGTATTTTTAGATGGAACGGCATTTTTCTCCGGCGGTGGTACTCCTCCTCACTTCTTCCCGGAATATTTCGATGGATTCATCTCCATCTTCTTCAGCCAGGTACTTGTTTCTTCCTCGGTGGTAGCCAAGGGAATGACATTTTTCTCGATCTGGGCGCCTTTTCTCCCCTCTAGCCACAGTATCGGCGGACGAATGTTGTTGAAGCTCACTGGTGTAGTTGGGATTCTGTCCGTTGGCAGCGCTGATGGTATTGCGTCTTTTTTTTTCCTTCTCTCCTGCTTCTATTTTCCTCGCCGTAAGGTTTTATATGTTTGATGTTATTTTTCGTCGCTGGGATAGTATTTTTAGATGGAACGGCATGTTTCTCCAGCGGTGCTACTCCTCCTCACTTCTTCCCGGAATATTTCGATGGATTCATCTCCATCTTCTTCATCCAGGTACTTGTTTCTTCCTCGGTGGTAGCCAAGGGAATGACATTTTTCTCGATCTGGGCGCTTTTTCTCCCCTCTAGCCACAGTATCGGCGGACGAATGTTGTTGAAGCTCCCTGGTGTAGTTGGGATTCTGTCCGTTGGCAGCGCTGATGGTATTGCGTCTTTTTTTTTTCCTTCTCTCCTGCTTCTATTTTCCTCGCCGTAAGGTTTTATATGTTTGATGTTATATTTCGTCGCTGGGATAGTATTTTTAGATGGAACGGCATTTTTCTCCAGCGGTGGTACTCCTCCTCACTTCTTCCCGGAATATTTCGATGGATTCATCTCCATCTTCTTCAGCCAGGTACTTGTTTCTTCCTCGGTGGTAGCCAAGGGAATGACATTTTTCTCGATCTGGGCGCCTTTTCTCCCCTCTAGCCACAGTATCGGCGGACGAATGGTGTTGAAGCTCCCTGGTGTAGTTGGGATTCTGTCCGTTGGCAGCGCTGCTGGTATTGCGTCTTTTTTTTTTCCTTCTCTCCTGCTTCTATTTTCCTCGCCGTAAGGTTTTATATTTTTGATGTTATTTTTCGTCGCTGGGATAGTATTTTTAGATGGAACGGCATTTTTCTCCAGCGGTGGTACTCCTCCTCACTTCTTCCCGGAATATTTCAATGGATTCATTCTGCATCTTCTTCAGCCAGGTACTTGTTTCTTCCTCGGTGGTAGCCAAGGGAATGACATTTTTCTCGATCTGGGCGCCTTTTCTCCCCTCTAGCCACAGTATCGGCGGACGAATGTTGTTGAAGCTCACTGGTGTAAATGGGATTCTGTCCGTTGGCAGCGCTGATGGTATTGCGTCTTTTTTTTTTCCTTCTCTCCTGCTTCTTTTTTCCTCGCCGTAAGGTTTTATATGTTTGATGTTATTTTTCGTCGCTGGGATAGTATTTTTAGATGGAACGGCATTTTTCTCCAGCGGTGGTACTCCTCCTCAATTCTTCCCGGAATATTTCAATGGATTCATCTCCATCTTCATCAGCCAGGTACTTGTTTCTTCCTCGGTGGTAGCCAAGGGAATGACATTTTTCTCGATCTCGGCGCGTTTTCTCCCCTCTAGCCACAGTATCGGCGGACGAATGGTGTTGAAGCTCCCTGGTGTAGTTGGGATTCTGTCCGTTGGCAGCGCTGATGGTATTGCGTCTTTTTTTTTTTTTTTCCTTCTCTCCTGCTTCTATTTTCCTCGCCGTAAGGTTTTATATGTTTGATGTTATATTTCGTCGCTGGGATTGTATTTTTAGATGGAACGGCATTTTTCTCCAGCGGTGGTACTCCTCCTCACTTCTTACCGGAATATTTCGATGGATTCATCTCCATCTTCTTCAGCCAGGTACTTGTTTCTTCCTCGGTGGTAGCCAAGGGAATGACATTTTTCTCGATCTGGGCGCCTTTTCTCCCCTCTAGCCACAGTATCGGCGGACGAATAGTGTTGAAGCTCCCTGGTGTAGTTGGGATTCTGTCCGTTGGCAGCGCTGCTGGTATTGCGTCTTTTTTTTTTTCTTCTCTCCTGCTTCTATTTTCCTCGCCGTAAGGTTTTATATTTTTGCTGTTTTTTTTCGTCGCTGGGATAGTATTTTTAGATGGAACGGCATTTTTCTCCAGCGGTGGTACTCCTCCTCACTTCTTCCCGGAATATTTCGATGGATTCATTCTGCATCTTCTTCAGCCAGGTACTTGTTTCTTCCTCGGTGGTACCCAAGGGAATGACATTTTTCTCGATCTGGGCGCCTTTTCTCCCCTCTA
This sequence comes from Gonocerus acuteangulatus, assembly GCA_946811695.1. Taxonomy (NCBI): domain Eukaryota; kingdom Metazoa; phylum Arthropoda; class Insecta; order Hemiptera; family Coreidae; genus Gonocerus; species Gonocerus acuteangulatus. The sequence continues at coordinate 53,029,413 of OX328124.1, read as the reverse complement.
GCCACAGTATCGGCGGACGAATGTTGTTGAAGCTCCCTGGTGTAGTTGGGATTCTGTCCGTTGGCAGCGCTGATGGTATTGCGTCTTTTTTTTTTTTTCCTTCTCTCCTGCTTCTATTTTTCTCGCCGTAAGGTTTTATATGTTTGATATTATTTTTCGTCGCTGGGATAGTATTTTTAGATGGAACGGCATTTTTCTCCAGCGGTGGTACTCCTCCTCACTTCTTCCCGGAATATTTCGATGGATTCATCTCCATCTTCTTCAGCCAGGTACTTGTTTCTTCCTCGGTGGTAGCCAAGGGAATGACATTTTTCTCGATCTGGGCGCCTTTTCTCCCCTCTAGCCACAGTATCGGCGGACGAATGGTGTTGAAGCTCCCTGGTGTAGTTGGGATTCTGTCCGTTGGAAGCGCTGATGGTATTGCGTCTTTTTTTTCCCTTCTCTCCTGCTTCTATTTTCCTCGCCGTAAGGTTTTATATGTTTGATGTTATTTTTCGTCGCTGGGATAGTATTTTTAGATGGAACGGCATTTTTCTCCAGCGGTGGTACTCCTCCTCACTTCTTCCCGGAATATTTCGATGGATTCATCTCCATCTTCTTCATCCAGGTACTTGTTTCTTCCTCGGTGGTAGCCAAGGGAATGACATTTTTCTCGATCTGGGCGCTTTTTCTCCCCTCTAGCCACAGTATCGGCGGACGAATGTTGTTGAAGCTCCCTGGTGTAGTTGGGATTCTGTCCGTTGGCAGCGCTGATGGTATTGCGTCTTTTTTTTTTTTCCTTCTCTCCTGCTTCTATTTTCCTCGCCGTAAGGTTTTATATGTTTGATGTTATATTTCGTCGCTGGGATAGTATTTTTAGATGGAACGGCATGTTTCTCCAGCGGTGGTACTCCTCCTCACTTCTTCCCGGAATATTTCGATGGATTCATCTCCATCTTCTTCAGCCAGGTACTTGTTTCTTCCTCGGTGGTAGCCAAGGGAATGAGATTTTTCTCGATCTGGGCGCCTTTTCTCCCCTCTAGCCACAGTATCGGCGGACGAATGATGTTGAAGCTCACTGGTGTAGTTGGGATTCTGTCCGTTGGCAGCGCTGATGGTATTGCGTCTTTTTTTTTTCCTTCTCTCCTGCTTCTATTTTCCTCGCCGTAAGGTTTTATATGTTTGATGTTATTTTTCGTCGCTGGGATAGTATTTTTAGATGGAACGGCATTTTTCTCCAGCGGTGGTACTCCTCCTCAATTCTTCCCGGAATATTTCGATGGATTCATCTCCATCTTCTTCAGCCAGGTACTTGTTTCTTCCTCGGTGGTAGCCAAGGGAATGACATTTTTCTCGATCTGGGCGCCTTTTCTCCCCTCTAGCCACAGTATCGGCGGACGAATGGTGTTGAAGCTCACTGGTGTAGTTGGGATTCTGTCCGTTGGCAGCGCTGATGGTATTGCGTCTTTTTTTTTTCCTTCTCTCCTGCTTCTATTTTCCTCGCCGTAAGGTTTTATATGTTTGATGTTATTTTTCAATATAGGGGAGATTTGGGGACAAATGCAAGATTTAGGTTGAGTTAATATAAAAACAGTATCCCTAATGAATCATGTACACACTTCCTCTATCTAATATTCCTACGAGGAAATCCACCAAACGCACAGTCATTGCTAGCATTAAATAAACGTTCCTAAAAAATTTGTAGGATATTTAATATCCTAAACCAACCAATATCTCGTCTAAACTTACTTTTTGACTACTCTTGTCATTTAATTCCTTTCAATTATTACATCAGTTATATTTTATGTCCAGATGTTTGATCGTGATGGTTGTAAATAACGAAATTTTTGTTGTTAGAGAATGCATTTACTCCAGAAACTAATAGTTTTTTTTTTTCTCTTTCAGAACTATATCAAATTCACTAAACTATTAATTATTCCGGGATAATATTGACGAGTTGAACTACTTCTTATTGTATTTCTTCTTGCACGGTGTAATGTGAAATAAACTTGGTAGTTTGTTAAGAACTTTGCACGATGTTGATTTTTATGTGATAATAACATAATACGTTACATATATTTCTTTGAAATATCAAACACGCCTCTTCTACTTCAGACCTCAATTATTTATTAGCTTCTTCCATCGATATAATTATGCTAGCGTTTGTCCTTACAATTTAATTTATTTTCTATGTAGGGTAAAAGAATGATATCCTTGGGGTTTTACGAAGCCGTCAAAAGCAATTCGCAAGGAAACGTCAGTAATAATTTCAGGAAATAACATCTACACTTGAAGACAAATGAAAGGAATACAGATCAAAGCATTCCAAAGCAATTTTGAATTTGAGAGATATTGACTCTTCATAATGCAGAGTCAAGTGGGAAAAATTACTTTTATTCTGTATTGCCTTGAGAGATGGGCTTTCACGGTCCAACAAACATCTCATTAAAGAGCGCCTCGTAGCGGGACAAAGGAGATTAACAATCATTAAGGGAATATAAGGCTGTTTTTGAAAATAGAAAGAGACAAAGCGAAAATTTAAGTAGAAGTAAAGAGGCTGGAATTCCACTTCCCGGGAAGGTTGTATCTTAAGGCTCGAGTTTAGATTAGAAAAGGAATGCGATGATATCTCCTCCCTCCCTCAGCAGTATTGAAGTTTAGTTGTGCGCGTGTGTTTGTGTACATGAGTTTTTTTTTTTTTTTTTTAATAATACGTTTGTTGGGGTTAATTAATTGTCTGTTTATTGGTCAGAAGGTCCCAACAAAGAATAAATAAATAATAGGCGTGTTCATAAAATAATAAATATATTCCTCTTGAATAAATAAAATAATAAAATTAAACTTCAATAAATAAATAAAATGACACTGTCAATTAATAATTGAAATAAATAATTGTCCATAAGTAAAAAGTGTTCATAAATTAGAATCATAGTTATCGGAGTTCAATAGTACGGTATGACGTCACTGGAGATGATGTGCGGATCTCCATGCGGAGAGTTGGTAGCCGGGAGCTTGGATCTCGCTGGTACTGCTTGAACTCAGAAGGTAACCTAGGGTTATCGCAAGCTGCCTTAAATCTAGTAAAAAGTTCAGTACTTGCGGATAAATCCTAGTGCACCGAGATGTTGGGCTGGTTTTGGTGGATCTCTCGGAGCAGCCAGCAGGATACAAATTGCTAGGAGAACGACACTTGGCTTAAACTGCTGAGATGCCGAATCCTCCGGTTATCTGCTCACTATCTGGATACTAACTCACAAAACTCTAACGGTAAAAATTATTCCCGTGGGAAAGCTCCATTAAAACTTTAGTGCAGCGGGCTTTTCTCCCGCGGAAAAATATAATTTTAAAACAAGCTCCGCTACAGCACTCCCCCCCTAGTGACGGAGTCACTGAAGCTAAGTCTGCGCGGGGGTTTCACTAGACGCCCTGTCCTGGTCCGGTATGAAGGTTTTACATGCGGAGGTGCGTTTACTTCTGGTCGTTGGTTCGGCTGGATGGACGTCTCCAACTTTGATGCAGGTGCGTGAGGTGGTTTCGGAGGCTTCGATGGGTCCATCCCTTCCGGGTTGTCTTCCTCGAGGAGATAAGCCGGCTTGACGCGGTCGACAGAGACGTTTACATCCCTGTCACCAACCAGCAGGGTGAAGATCTTTTCTCCTCTTTTCTGAACCTTGTGCGGTCCTGTATACGGTGGTACGAGGGGTTTACGAATGGCATCTTCTCGTAGGAAAACATGCGTGCAGGTGTCTAGCTCTTTATGCCGGAATGTCTTCTTGTTTGAGGCTCGGGGCTCCGCTGGCTTTAAACGGCGTAAATCTTCCTTCAGTGATTGAAGTGCTGCATGAGGTTCCTGAGTTTCTGGGGCTCCGAGGAAATCGCCTGGTAGTCGGAGAGGGCTGCCGTACACTGCCTCAGCTACGCTACCGCTCATGTCCTCACGGAACACTGACCTTAGTCCAAGCAGGACTGTGGGTAGGACACGTTTCCACCTGGTCGATGAGAGGTGTGCCATCAAGGCAGCTTTAAGGCTGCGGTGCCACCGTTCAACGCATCCATTACTCTGCGGGTGGTAAGACGTAGTCCGTAACTTGGTGATGCCCAGGAGTGCACTCAATCGAAGGAACAGTTCTGCCTCAAACTGCCTGCCCTGATCGGTGGTAATCCTTTGAGGTGTTCCAAAACGTGCGATCCATGCGCTGTAGAAGGTTTCGGCGACAGTTGTTGCCGTTATGTCGGAGATCGGAACTGCCTCAGGCCAGCGCGTCGTGCGGTCCACCATTGTAAGGAGATAACGCATGCCATCGGATGGTAGCAGAGGTCCTACAATGTCTAAGTGGACATGATAGAACCGATCTGCGGGTTTGAAAGTTCCGAGGGGTGCGGCTGTGTGTCGTTGCACCTTGGCCCTTTGGCACGGAATACAAGCTCTCGCCCATTTGCCCAGGTCTGTGTTCATGTCAGGCCAGAAATATCGCTGCGTAACGAGTTTTCGTGTCGCCCTAACTCCTGGATGGCTGAGACCATGAAGCCTTTCATATGTAGAGCGACGATATCCTGGTGGAACGTAGGGACGGGCGTTATCTTTAGACGTCTCGCAGAGAAGCAACTTGTCACTACCAGGTATAGGAAAAAGCTTGAGTTGGATGCTCGGGTTCTTCTTGAGGGTCTCGATGGTGTCGTCCTTCCGCTGTGCTGCTGCTAAGTCTTCCATGTTAGAAGGCAAATCAACTTCCTCTATTCGGGATAGAGCGTCAGCCACGATGTTGTCACTGCCAGGTTGGAAACGGATGTCGGTTGTAAACTGGCTAATTAAATTAAGATGGCGTATTCGACGGGGCGATGCCGTTTCCGACCGCTGGGAGAAGGCATGAGTTATGGGTTTGTGGTCGGTGACTATGAAGAAATTGAGTCCTTCGATGAGAGGTCGGAAATGCTTTATAGCCTCATAGATAGCGAGAAGTTCGCGGTCATAGGTTGAGTAATTCCTCTGAGTTTGAGACAGGGATTTCGAAAAGAAACCTAATGGTCGCCATTCACCCTCTTTCCTCTGTTGAAGGACTGCACCTATACCATGATCTGAAGCATCGCAAACTAAAGAAAGCTCGCCGGTAGCCGATGGGTGTGCTAGCTTTGCCGCTTCTGCTAGGCTCAGCTTGCTCTTCTCGAAGGCTTCGGCGGTCTCGGGTGTCCAAACGATTGGCGTCTTATCTCGCTTCTTGGCGTTATGCAGGAGTTGGTTTAGAGGCGCCTGGGTATGTGCGGCATGAGGTAAGCTCTTCCTATAAAAGTTTAGCATACCCAGAAAACGCCTGAGTTGGCAGATGGTTTCGGGGCGAGGAAAGTCTTTGGTAGCCTGCACTTTGTTTGAAAGTGGGTAAATTCCTTGGGTGTCGACCTTATATCCGAGAAAGTCCACCTCTCGCTGACCAAAGATGCACTTTCCGACGTTTAGTGACAGGTTGAATTCGTCCAAACGCTTAAAGATTTCTCGTAGATGGTTCTCGTGTTCCTCGGGAGTTGTAGAAGCCACCAGGAAATCATCCAAGTACGGGAAGACGAATGGGAGATCTCGGAGCATAGAATCTACGAATCGCTGCCAGGTCTGCGCGGCGTTCTTCAGGCTGAAAGTCATCCGCAGAAACTCGAACAGGCCAAAAGGAGTAATCACCGCTGTCTTTTCTACGTCCTGAGAAGCAATAGGTATGTGGTGATAGGCGTGTTTGATGTCCAGAGTACTGAAAATGGATTTCCCATCGAGACGTGTGGTAAAATCCATTAAGTTGGGCACAGCGTACCTGTCTGGGATGGTTAGGTCGTTTAAACGTCGGTAATCGCCACATACTCGGAGACTGCCATCCTTCTTGGTGACGACATGAAGCGGGCTTGACCAGGAGCTTTTCGACGGTCGACAGATGCCTTCATTAATCATCCGTTGGAACTCCTCCTTTACGGCGGAGTACTTCTCAGGAGGAAGGCGTCTGGACTTGCTGCTAACCGGGTGGCCTTTAGTCTCGATCTGGTGCTCGACAATGTCTCTAGGAGGTCCACGAAGAGGAGTAGGCCTTGTGATGCCTGGAAACTCTCGAAGGAGATGGGCGTAGGGACAACTGCCGGGAATCGTGGAGATCGAAGGCACTGAGACTGTGGAGACCTTTCCGTTGGATTTGAGGCCTGTGTTTTGATCCTTGATCTGCATGCGCCGTATATCAACGGAGAGACCGTGGTGAAAAAGGAAGTCCGCTCCAAGGATTGGACGTCTGACATCTGCTATGACGAAAGTCCAAGGGTATACGCGTCGGAGACCAATGTCCAGGTGTAGGGTTCTCTCGCCGTAGGTTGGGATAGGGGTGTTATTCGCGGCAACAAGGGTGTATTCAGAAGCTTCCCGATGCTTGCGGGGATCGCGAGGTAGAATGGAGATGGAAGCACCAGTGTCCACAAGGAATCTCAGTCCTGTCCGTTTGTCAAGTATGAACAGGCGGCGTTGTGGGTGGGCTTCAACGGCTGCCGCTTATTCCGTTGGCCCCTCTAAAAATCCTCCTTCTCCTGAGATTTCCAGTCGCAAGGCGGTGTGCATTTCCTGGCCCTGCTCCTGAATTTCCTGTGGAAAAAGCAAAATTTCCGGCCTGGGGACTTTGAGCGACCACGCTCCCGAGAAGAGTCCCGTCGACTACCGCTGGAAGATCTTGTTCGCCGCCGAAGATCAGCTACCTCAGCGCGAAGACGCCTCAGCTCCTCCATGATGGCTGCGTTTGTGATGGGTTCACCTGATGTTGATGCTACGGGTGTTGAGACTGCGTAGACTTCTGGTCGCTCAACCTCCATTATTTTGTCCGCGACAGAAGTTAGTGCGTCCACGTCTTCTTGTTTGGTGGCCGCTAAAATTTCCTGCACACGCGGAGGAAGATTTCTGCGCCACAGTGTTAAAACCATCTCCTGGCTGATTGTAGATCCCGCTAACTGTAGCATCTGGCGATATAGCTGCGATGGGCGTTGACTCCCTAGCTGTGTGTCCTGCAGAAGCTTCTTAATCCGCTGCGCCTCGGACTCACCATAAATTGTAATCAACCGGTCACGCAACTGTTTATAGGGATCTTCGTAGTTACCGGTGAGTAGGTCCGCCACCTGCGTCAAGACGTCAAGTTCAAGCCCAGCCACGACGGCTTGGAATTTAATTTGTGAGGACGTCACCCTAGATGTAGCAAAAACTGCGTCTGCTTGCAAGAACCATAGCGTGGGGTTTGATTTATAAAATCCGGGTAGACGCGACGTGGGGCCTGCGAAGGCAGATATGTCCGGCTTGACTTGCTCCTGCTCATCTGGCATGCTGACAATTTATTTAAAAAAAAAACCAAAACAATAAACACTATCGGGGTCACCACTTGTTGGGGTTTAATTAATTGTCTGTTTATTGGTCAGAAGGTCCCAACAAAGAATAAATAAATAATAGGCGTGTTCATAAAATAATAAATATATTCCTCTTGAATAAATAAAATAATAAAATTAAACTTCAATAAATAAATAAAATGACACTGTCAATTAATAATTGAAATAAATAATTGTCCATAAGTAAAAAGTGTTCATAAATTAGAATCATAGTTATCGGAGTTCAATAGTACGGTATGACGTCACTGGAGATGATGTGCGGATCTCCATGCGGAGAGTTGGTAGCCGGGAGCTTGGATCTCGCTGGTACTGCTTGAACTGAGAAGGTAACCTAGGGTTATCGCAAGCTGCCTTAAATCTAGTAAAAAGTTCAGTACTTGCGGATAAATCCTAGTGCACCGAGATGTTGGGCTGGTTTTGGTGGATCTCTCGGAGCAGCCAGCAGGATACAAATTGCTAGGAGAACGACACTTGGCTTAAACTGCTGAGATGCCGAATCCTCCGGTTATCTGCTCACTATCTGGATACTAACTCACAAAACTCTAACGGTAAAAATTATTCCCGCGGGAAAGCTCCATTAAAACTTTAGTGCAGCGGGCTTTTCTCCCGCGGAAAAATATAATTTTAAAACAAGCTCCGCTACACGTTTATTTAACATCTGTACATTTTTATGTACATTCGTTAAGTTTGCTCACAAATATAATAGTAATATATACAGAATTGATTAATACGATTGACAAAGTTAAAACAAAATAATAATAATAAAAAAAATGGAAATAACTAAATAAAAAATAAGTAAATACGTAAAAAAAACAATTGAATAAGAAATAATAATAATAATGATAATAACATTTTTGGAAGGAGCTAATCAATATTGGCACTTCCTAATTTGGAATATTTTATCTGGTCGGTTAGTCGGTTAGCACGAGGCCAATGTCTCTAGAGCCTTCTGGACGGTTTTTTTTTTGGGTGGGTTTTGGGAGGAAAGTGTTTTTGTGTACATGAGTAAACACAAATATTGTTGCAATTAATAGGATTATTGAGAACGTTTTATTCCTTAGTTCACTCTACAATAATCTACGATGTCCTTTGTCGACGAGACTCAGTGATAATTACAAGGCTGCATATTGGACACACACGTCTAACACATGGCCACATGCATCTTGTCCAACGTGTGATCATTGTGGTGACATACTTAAATACCATGGTCATATTATAGCGGAATGCTCTCAGTTGCAAAGAGCCGGGGATAGATTTGGTGTAAAGAGAAATGTTGAATAAATCAAAAACATTTCAGAATATTATTGATTATCTTAAAGGCCGTAGCCGGGTAAGCATGGGTTGTCGGCCCCAGAAAGGTTTTCGCTTGAAATTTGGAGGATCAAACTAGTCCCTTAAAAGTGGCCTAAAGCCAAATTTTCAGCTCTGAATTCACACCCCACGTCGAATAAAAAAAAGAAAATCGAAATTGCTTTGATTATTTATATCTCAGGATTGAGTTGTCGGATCAGAATGAATAAAAAAAGAAAATACGCATCTTTCTTAAGGCTTTTAGAATAAAAATAATTCGGCTTTCGGTGACATCGCGTTCAATTGTTTTTTTGTGTTTTTAATTTTTAATTATTTTTTTTACGGAGTATCCGTTTTGGTACAATCACCAAACTTTTTGTGAAAATTCTCTTACCATCCCTGTACTACCTCAATTTTTTTCAAGACGCTCCAAGCGGTACGCCATAGTAAAAAAAAAATCGATTCTATTTTGGCATATATTATGGAAAAGCAAGAGGGTTATATTTAATTGTAATTTAATAATTAATTATATATATTTTTTTTATTTTTATGTTTGTTGATAAACATTATTATCCGTATTATCAATCGATTTTTTTTTTTTTTTTTTTTTACGGCGGTTCGACAGTTAGGCCATTATTATCCGATTTATCAATGGTTAACGAAGTGTGTGACGTCCGAGTTTCATTGAATCAAGTTTATAAATAGTGTAAATAAAACAGGTAATCCTACTAAGAATCGTTTAATATCTGTAATCCGCTCCTTTTCAATTTAAATAAGCGAAGGTTTCAGAGTACGATAGAGGCTGATTCAGGCTAGACCGTGTCGAGTCCGGGCCGGGCCTCGGTGAAACAATCACACCAGCATTTTCAATGGACTCGTTCACGCTACACCGTGCCGGATCTGTGTTTTATGCGTGTGTGATTGCTTCCCCGTGTCCCGGCCCGGACACGACACGGTCTTGCGTGAATCGGCCTTAAGTCTCATCCGAGCAATATTTTAGTTCAATTCTATAAAGTGACATCACGTGTTTAGTAAGCATATTCATACTTAAAATATGGCGTATTTAAGATCAAATAATCCAAGGTGTCCTATTTGTGAAAATCCCCCCCCCCCCATAGGATAGCACAGATTGTGAATCCCTAGAAATCCAGGAAGAATTTCTGTGTGAATGATGAAAGTATCGCGAAAGAGGCAGTAAGTAATCCAGGAGGCTTTTGCAAATTGATGGTACAGGGAGATATAGTGGACCGAGGTTTTCGTGACGTAAAGAGTGATATAGAAAATAAGGGCATTCAAGTACTAATGCCGCCTTGAAAGGTAAACGAAAGCAATGAGGAACTGATGAATCAAACGAATCTTGATTTGTAACAAAATACGTTGGCTTGTTGAATCAGTACAGGGTAAGTTAAATCAAAATATTAAGCTTCTTGATAAAAAACTAGACAATAAAATGCTTCCAAAGATTGGCATTTATTCCAAAATAGCAGCTTTTCACCACAATCAGTTTGGAAATAGATATTCATCTGATCTTGGTTACTCAGATGAAATATTGAATAGGATAAAGAGGTAGATGTACATTGAAAATACATTAGCTGCAGAGATTGAAGCCAATGGCTGGCAACGCAAGAAACTTCCATTTGAAAGGCGTCACTTTGGATGACTTAGATGATTTTCAAGAAATTCTTTCTGGACTTCTCTTAATTCAGAATCTAGGCTATCCTGTGTGGGGGGGGGGGCGTACTATTTCTAAAGTCGAATCATCTGAACTTGTGCTATCATCTGACGAACTCGATTCCGCCGACCTTGATTTATTATCATCATTCTCTTCTGAATCAGGTATTCTTCTTTTTAAACTTATTACACGGCAACTTCCGCATATAATATCACAGACAGATACTCTTTTGCCTGAAACTTCGAAGTATTCCTCTACTTCAGCAGGTAATACTGTCTTTTTGGATGTACCTGGAACTTTTTTTTACAAGCTTTCCACAAATAGGACACCTTGGATTATTTGTTCATAAATACGCAATATTTTAAGTATGAATATGCTTACTAAACACACGATGTCACTTTATATAACTGCACTAAAATATTGCTCGGATGAGACTTAAGGCCGATTCACGCTTAACCGTGTTGGGTCCGGGCCGAGCCACGGCCGGGACACGGTGAAGCAATCACACACGCATAAAACACGGACCCGGCCCGGTGTAGCGTGAACGAGTCCTTTGAAAATGCTGGTGTGATTGTTTCACCGTGGCCCTGCCCGGACCTGACACGGTCTTGCGTGAATCGGCCTTAAGTCTCATCCGAGCAATATTTTAGTTCAATTCTATAAAGTGACATCACGTGTTTAGTAAGCATATTCATACTTAAAATATGGCGTATTTAAGATCAAATAATCCAAGGTGTCCTATTTGTGAAAATCCCCCCCCCCCCATAGGATAGCACAGATTGTGAATCCCTAGAAATCCAGGAAGAATTTCTGTGTGAATGATGAAAGTATCGCGAAAGAGGCAGTAAGTAATCCAGGAGGCTTTTGCAAATTGATGGTACAGGGAGATATAGTGGACCGAGGTTTTCGTGACGTAAAGAGTGATATAGAAAATAAGGGCATTCAAGTACTAATGCCGCCTTGAAAGGTAAACGAAAGCAATGAGGAACTGATGAATCAAACGAATCTTGATTTGTAACAAAATACGTTGGCTTGTTGAATCAGTACAGGGTAAGTTAAATCAAAATATTAAGCTTCTTGATAAAAAACTAGACAATAAAATGCTTCCAAAGATTGGCATTTATTCCAAAATAGCAGCTTTTCACCACAATCAGTTTGGAAATAGATATTCATCTGATCTTGGTTACTCAGATGAAATATTGAATAGGATAAAGAGGTAGATGTACATTGAAAATACATTAGCTGCAGAGATTGAAGCCAATGGCTGGCAACGCAAGAAACTTCCATTTGAAAGGCGTCACTTTGGATGACTTAGATGATTTTCAAGAAATTCTTTCTGGACTTCTCTTAATTCAGAATCTAGGCTATCCTGTGTGGGGGGGGGGGGGGCGTACTATTTCTAAAGTCGAATCATCTGAACTTGTGCTATCATCTGACGAACTCGATTCCGCCGACCTTGATTTATTATCATCATTCTCTTCTGAATCAGGTATTCTTCTTTTTAAACTTATTACACGGCAACTTCCGCATATAATATCACAGACAGATACTCTTTTGCCTGAAACTTCGAAGTATTCCTCTACTTCAGCAGGTAATACTGTCTTTTTGGATGTACCTGGAACTTTTTTTTACAAGCTTTCCACAAATAGGACACCTTGGATTATTTGTTCATAAATACGCAATATTTTAAGTATGAATATGCTTACTAAACACACGATGTCACTTTATATAACTGCACTAAAATATTGCTCGGATGAGACTTAAGGCCGATTCACGCTTAACCGTGTTGGGTCCGGGCCGAGCCACGGCCGGGACACGGTGAAGCAATCACACACGCATAAAACACGGACCCGGCCCGGTGTAGCGTGAACGAGTCCTTTGAAAATGCTGGTGTGATTGTTTCACCGTGGCCCTGCCCGGACCTGACACGGTCTAGCGTGAATCAGCCTTTATTCGTACGCGGAAATCTTGGCTTATTTAAATAGAAAAGGAGCGGATTACAGATATGAACTGATTTTTAGTAGGATTACTTGTTTTATTTACACTATTTATTAACTTGATTCAGTGAAACTAAGACGTCACACACAGGTACTTCGTTACCTGCTAATCGTCTTAGTTTTGGAGCCGATGTATAAAATAAATAAATAATAGGATTAATCTAAACAATAACCATTGATAAAACGGAAATAATGGCCTAGCTGTCGAACCGCCGCAAAAAAAAAAAAAAAAAAAAAAAAAAAAAAAAAAAAAAAAATCCATTGATAATACGGATAATAATGTTTATCAACAAACATTTTCTACATAGTCGAAAAAATATATATAATTAATTATTAAATTACAATTAAATATAACCCTCTTGCTTTTCCATAGTATAGGCCAAAATATAATCGATTTTTTTTACTATGGCGTACCGCTTGGAGCTTCTTGAAAAAAATTGAGGTAGTACACCGATGGTAAGAGAATTTTCACAAAAAGTTTGGTGATTGTACCGAAACGGATACTCCGTAAAAAAAATAATTAAAAAATAAAAACACGAAAAAACAATTGAACGCGATGTCGCCGAAAGGCGAATTAATTTTTGTCTAAAAGCCTTAAGAAAGATGCGTATTTTCTTTTTATATTCATTCTGATCCGACAACTCAATCCTGAGATAAAAATAATCAAAGCAATTTCGATTTTCTTTTTTTTATTCGACGGGGGGTGTGAATTCAGAGCTGAAATTTTGGCTATAGGCCACTTTTAAGGGACTAGTTTGATCCTCCAAATTTCAAGCGAAAACCTTTCTGGGGCCGACAACCCATGCTTACCCGGCTACGGCCTTTATTAAAGCGTACATACATATCTAAAAATGTAACTTCCCTCGATAAAAAAAATACAGAGATTTAGATTAAAATATAACATTGCAAAATATAAAAATTAGTATATATTTTAAATTTCAATCATTAAATAATTTGATAATTTTCGGCTACTTTAAACAATAGTTTATTGTGCTAAAAGCCATTGTAGTCGAAGCACAATAAATTATATATAAAATAGGATTATTGAAGTTCACTTGTGTAGGAGTATTATTTTTATATGAATGACTTTTATTATAAATATTGAGTATTCTGTGACTTAGCACTAAAGATCAGGTTTGTCCTTGAAAGCACCATACTCTGAATGTTTCAAAGTATATCCATTATGGACAACTTTTTTTACGGCGAGTCTGTACCTAGACCTTTAGGCGCCAGGGTGGACGACGGAGCCCAGAGATGAAATTACCTAACCTGCTACAAGTGGGGCTCCAAACCCACATCTCCTTAGAAACGAATCCGATACACTATCAACTTATGGATGTAGAAATTTTGAGCGTGGTGAACATTTTTATTTTGGGGAGTGGACTAACAAAAAGTGCCACAAAAATTTGGGACAAAAGTCTCCTACATCGGCCGAACCGTCAGATCTAAAGGCTTGAATTCCAACGACGGCCATTTTTAAGCACGGCCCTCGACCTATACGCCGTTACTCGCCCCGATGTTACATCAGTGTACCCCGTGACCGTCCGTCTTCCGTTACTATGAACGATTTTTTTTTCGACCAGTTAAATGAGTTGGTTAACTAAAATATTTAATTAACACAACTAAGTATTGTTAATTATTTTCACATGTTATTTGAATCAAAAATACATTTAAAGGGTATTCCAAGTTTTTCAATTTCATTTGATAGTCAATATGTCTATAATTGATTAAGAAGGCTTAATCTTCTAAGAGAAGCCGTTTGGTTAAAAGGTATTGGTTTCATTTAAATGATCCAAGTGTGCTTGATGACTGGTCCTTACCACCCGCGAATCTTCCATGCCTAGGATTATATTTCCCATGGAAAAGCTACTGGAAAATCTAGTATAGTTCAAAGGATTTATCAAATGATCTATCAAATGAATCTATCAAGTAATGAAATAATTCAAATTTGTATAAATGGTTTTACAATACTAAACTCAAAGATTAAAATCGTATGTTTTTAATGACGTCATAAGTGAAGTCATTTTAGTCATCATTTAGCCATAAATTTTAAAACACTACGTAAAGGCGTACTTTCTTACCAGACTGTTCCGAATAATATTCTTGCTTTATATTTTGTGTGTGTATGTGTGTGTGTGCGCGCGCGCACGCGCGTGTGTGTTTGTAAAAGAATGCATTCATCTATAAACTTTAGGTGGACTCATTTTCATGTCTAGTAGGTACGTTCTATGATGATTTAAAGAAATGTTCCAAAAGTTATTTTATGAGTAGAACCAACATTATTTCGTAATATGTACAAGTAAAACTTTTCCAATTGGCTTTAGTTGCACGGTATGACGGGTCTTTTAATACTTAATCCCAATAAACGTTAGTAAACAGTTTAAGAAAGATTTTAAAGGGCGAAAAAACGCAATTTTTTTTTAGATTTATAACTCATCATATTGGATTTAAATATAAATAATCGGAAAGAAGGTTCCATTTAAAGAGAAACATTAAATTCAATGTGTTTGCACTTTGAGTTGTGACTGAAGAGGAGGCTTGGACTAAGTTGTAAAAGCACCATGAATACTTCAGAAGGGAAATCCTCAGCTGGCGTTTACTCATTCCTTCCCGTATTCTCCTAATGTACCTTATTTCATTCAAAAGCTTACAACAAGGTGTAAAACTTTTTTTACAACAATTTTTTATTAAAGTAACGACTCAAAAAAAACGTGATTATATTCTACATCAAGTTTCTAAGCTAACAAGGGAACATCCCCAAGCGTCCAGACCCGATTTTTATGAAACTTTGTTCATTTATTAAGCACATGAAAATAATCGATAAGGATTTTTATATCGGGCCAATCGCACGTTTAGGGGGGGCACCCTTCCAAAGTACACCTCAAATATTCTAACAAAGGGAGGAGTATTGGATTCTAACAAGTATACATTGAAAAAGAAATCAATATGTTTTGAACAGCCTATCCCATGAGTTCGTCATAGGTCACATTCGATTCAGAATAAAACAATACATTGTAAAAATACTTGAAGCAGTATATCTCTGTAGTAGGACTTTGGTTGACCCGATTACTTCTTGGGTCAAGTTCCGCTAGATTCATTTCGTTGTGTTTTCTCGAGTGCCCCTCCCATCCCGTCTACGATATCACATGTGGTAGTTAGTTGGACGACAAAACCTAGTAAAAACTTACCTATTAATGTTTTGTAAAAAAACTGAATTTTGTACTTGCAATTGAATTTTCATCAGAAGTTTCGGACATTACATGTATATTGTCTTAATAAATTAAAAACAATAAACAAATTGTGGCAGTCTAAAGAGATAGTACACAGACGCAGTCTTTAGGAACTGATAAAGAGACCTAGTCGCCTAAAGCGCTTTGTCGCTTAAAATAAGACATATCAAACAGCGAAGATTGGCCTTTTAATTTCCCTATACGTAGGTCACAGTTTTCTTTTAATAATTTGAAAAGTAGGTAATTACTCTTCTTTGTACTAAGCAGTCATTGGGCAAATACTTGAACTTAAAGACAACAATACCTAGGAGAATTTTTTAAATTAACAGTGTCATTTGCAGATTCTGGTAAAGTAAGAAGTATTAACAGTCCAGGCAACGAATGCTCAAAAACAGCTTTAAATGAAAATGCTTAGAACATAACTTTTGGCTTCCCCGTAGCCTTTGAGCCCAATCATGAAGGCAAATTAATGCTCTACAACCCTATGAATGGCATTTATTTTTTCGGTTCGTCGTTAAAGCGTTATCCGGCCAAAAAGAGCGAGAAGTGTATTTTTTTTTTCATAATAACAGACATTGAAGAGCGGATATTTCAAAAACAAAAGATACATCGAAAAACTTTATTCATGTGAACGTTCAGAAAATGGAATCAGTATTCATTTGCTATAGAATGGTCATGTCGCTAGGGCGAAGGGTTTCCGAGATATAAGTGAAAACCCGAAAAAATTGGACTTTCTAAACCCCCCTCCCCCCGGCACAAAGGAAGGGATTTTTGATATGTTGACCTCCTAACTAGCCCAAACAAAGTTAGGATGACAAAAATTGTGTTCCAAACATTTCCATCTATAACTCTTCGTAGCCTGGATTATGTATTGGTCGACAGTTGTCGCCAAATTTCAGATTACACGATAAATACTGAAATTGTTTTAACGTTTGAAAGATAATACATAAAATAGCAAAGTAATATATATTATTGAAGGGAATGCAATGCTCTGCAACCCTGGCATTGATTTTTTTCGTACATCGTTTTAAGAGTTATCCGGTCAATGAGAAAAAATGTGCGGCAAAAGTGTTTTCCCAAAATGACAGACTTTCAACTCTCCCTCCCCCGGCTCAAAGACTAAGGGCGGGGACATTTGATATGTTGACCTCCTAACTAGTCCAAAGTTGTGAAGTCAAAATTTGTCTTCCAAACACGTCCATCTAGAACTTTTCGTCGCCTGGACTGTAAAAAAAGAATTTGAGGCTGCCTCGGTGTGGTTGACAGCATGCCTAAGGCTCAAATACATCCAGAAAGAGAGAGGCCGCGCAAAAGATGATAGAATAATGCTGAAAACGATGTCCATAACTTCAACATCTGACGATTTAACAAAACAATAAATAGAGTTGAATGGAGCAAGAGTATGAAATATATTCAGTAAATAAGTATTATACGGTATAAGTGATTTAATAACAATACCTAGAAGAACACTTTATTAAAAATTTAAAGTGAGGCTGCCGAAATTAAAAGGGTTGCTAAACTACACAGCTCTTCAATCAGTCTTTCGATAAATGTCTATATGAATCTTTTTGGTTTAATCTTTAAGGCTAGATGTCCTGTTTTAATTCAAAGATTCAGTTGCTTCTGGGGATTTGGAGGTTGTAATAATGATCACTTTGTACACTTGATTGTGATTTTTCCTTCCTTATTTTTGTGTTTTTAGCGCGGTTCCTCCCTCCCTCATAGGGACGAACCCCGCTTACAAGGTTGATCTCATGAAACAATCCGGAAGTGCCGACTAGAAAATTTCGCGTTTCAGAACCCCTAGAGACCGAAAATGACGGTGTTTCAAATTTGTATGTATATATGTATATATATATATATATATATATATATATATATATATATATATATATATATATATATATTTCTGTTCGCTCTCTAGCTCCTAGACGAATGGTCCGATATTGATGAAATTGGGTACAAAAATCTTTCGTCTAATTTGAAAGGTCAAGTTCGTTAACCAGCAAAATCCCAGCAGAATTAGCGCGGTTCCTCCCTCCCTTCATAGGGAGGAACCCCGCTTATAAGGTTGATCGCATGAAACAATCCGGAAGTGCCGACTAGAAAATTTCGCGTTTTAGAACCCCTAGTGACCGAAAATAACGGTGGTTCAAATTTGTATATATATATTTATATATATATATATATATATATATATATATATATATATATATATATATATATATAAAATCAGTCCCGTAAGAGGCCACGAGGGCCCTGAGGGGCAGATACTATAGAGGTATCTGATTCATGACCATACGGCACACTAGGGAGATAGTGTGGTCAGTACTATGCTCCGGCCGCCTGATTTTCCCCTTGGCTGCTTCGACTGCTAGAGTCATTAGCACCCAAGGTACCCATTATTAAATTAATTAAAGGCTGGGTTGGCCTAGGGACTGTCAGGGAGGCCGAATTCAACCCTTGAGCGAAGGCACTAGAAGAAAAAATCTTAAATGCTTGCTCGGGATTTGAACTCAGGACCTCCAACTTATTAGACCAGTGCTCTACCACTGAGCTAACCTCGCCCCCTATATATATATATTTGTCTGTTCTCTCATTTCTGGCTTCCCTAATGGTCCGATTGTGATGAAATTTGGTACAAAAATCCGTCGTCCAATTTGAAAGGTCATGTTCGTTAACCAGCAGAATCCGCCCACTGGAAGATGGCGTTTGGGGCGAAATTCGCGCAAAAAAAAATCGTAACGCTTACGTTTTTGAATTCATAAGCTTGTAAGTGCTCGTCTTATAGGCTTCTTGGGCTAGGAAACGAATAAAACCATTTTCAAGGCGATAGCTTTAACCGTTTTCGAGAAAATTGGAAAAATAGTTTTTGAATACCGTTTTTGGTTTGGGTACTTAGAATCATGGGATTCAGTTGAAACATTTTCTGCATGTTCTACTTTCATCAAAACTAATATGTTGAAATTTGTGTTCCGTTTGGAGTTAAGGAAGGGTTAGATATAATATTTTATTAACAGACATAAAACGTTTTGGCAACTTCGTATACTTTCGTTAGTATCTCGAAAACCGTTGACAATCTTGTGAAGCGGAAGATTACCATTCGAAAGCTTACTAAATGCTCTACAAAGAAGGTTCTGAAGAAAGTATTAACCCTTTCCGTGCCGTTGACTGCTCCAGTCAACGGCTTTTTGTGTACAACAAGCCCACGGATCAAAAATGAAGATGGAAAATTTATTTGCCGTAGTTATTGAATATTTAATTCCCTTGCTTATTATTCATAAAAGAAAGGGCAAATGGTAACTGAAAAAAAAAACCTTTTTTTTACTCGTGTATATAAAATAGCTTTTTTATTACTTATTTTTAAAGAAAGCTATTCAACTTAAAATAATTATTTAAATGCCAAAATAAAGTAGTTAAAGTGAAAAAAGTGTGTACTACTTTATCGACCCCCTGCCAGAAAAAGAAACAAGAAAAAGTGAAAAAAAAAATATATATATCGGGTCATCATTCACCAGAATTTATATATATATATATATATATATATATATATATATATATAGCGGCCAGAGTTTTTGTTTTTTCTTCACGAAACGTGGTATATAGCGTTCAATTAGTAAACGATTGAACGAGTTCGTTAACCAACAAAATCGGTCCACCAGGAGGGGGGGTTTACCCCGGACCCAAAACACTAATTTGAACGTGCCAGCCGTAGTTTTTGTTATAT
Source organism: Gonocerus acuteangulatus (assembly GCA_946811695.1). NCBI lineage: Eukaryota > Metazoa > Arthropoda > Insecta > Hemiptera > Coreidae > Gonocerus > Gonocerus acuteangulatus. The sequence continues at coordinate 53,010,132 of OX328124.1, read as the reverse complement.
TTCAACGAAACTTGGTATTCTTTATGTTGTTCTAAAGAGAGAAATACGTTGTAAAAATAAACTTAATCGGTTCATTAGGAGGGGGGGGGGGGGGTTTACTCTGGACCCAAATTACAAATTTGCCACTACCATCCGTAATTTTTGTTACATTTCAATGAAACTCGGTATTCGTGGTGGTAATTAACATAGAAAAATGGGTTGTAAAAATAAACTAAATCGGTTTATTTAAAGGGGGGGGGGGTTTACTTCAGACCTAAAGTACTAATATACTCATACAGGTCGTAATTTCTGCTGTATTGTAACCAAACGCGGTATACGTCATGGGTATCTCATGAGAAAGAAGTGTTATAAAAATTAAGTAAATCGGACAATCGGAAAGTTGTGTTTATTTTAAACTCTGTTTCAATAGAATATCCCGCCAAACGTAGGTTCCCAAAGCCGCCGCGAGAAGCACTATCTCCCATTAGGAGGACTGTATCCTGTTCCTGCGTCAGATCTAAAGACGGACTATGAAGTTTTTGTGTATTTATTAAGTAGTACAGTATCATGTATTAACATAACTCTGGAAGCAAATTATTTACAAAATTAATAATATTACTGTTCTCATAAGAAATGTAAATGAGCAGAACTATTCACGTTTTTATTTTATTTATATAGGTTATTTACATCAAATTATTCAGTAATGTAGTCTACACTACAAAATTCTGAGGAATGTGCTTCGTTATGCAGCCCCTGCGTGACGGACTTTTTGTATTTGATTTTGGTACTTAGAATTATGAGATTCAGTTGAAACATTTTCTGCATGTTTGAATTTCATCAACACGAATATGTCGAAATTTTGGTTACGTTTGGAGTAAAGGAAGGGTTAGAATAAATTTTTTTATTAACAGACAAGAAAAGTTTTGGTAACTTTGTATACTTTCGTTAGTATCTCGAAAACTGTTGACTATCTTGGGAAGCGGAAGGTTACCATTCGAAAGCTTACTAAATGCTCTACAAAAAAGGTTCTGAAGAAAGTTTTAATTATGCGATGTCATTTGGAGAAATAGGTGCTTAAAACTTTAAAGTAATTGATTTCGTTTATTCGAGCGGTTCTTTTTGTCTGTTTTATTCCTCGTTATTTTTTAATTGCTTATAGTCGGATAATGTATTTGACAATAAAACAGATTAAGTAAAATAAGAAGATCAATTTATTGTTAGAAATGTAGCGTTCAAAGAGAGAGATCCCAAGGCTTTCCAAATGCCTCTGAGCGAAGGCCTTTCTGGCCGACCCATACAGGTAAGATCGTAAATCAATACCTTTCAACACTGGCGGAACCAAAATAAAAACTGATTCTATTTTAATCTTTCCAAATTAGACTAGGGATAAGAACGGAACCACGCTAAGATGATGCAGTTCCTTCCGAGTCGGACTTTTTAACTATTAATATGATGATTGATGATCCCAAGGGAGTCTATCAATATTTGTTCGGCTAAGAGGGGAAGGCTATTTACAGCTAGGAGTTCTTGTAAGAATGTACTAGTCTCCTTTGGTATGGTTTCTCGAGCTCCGAACTATAACCCTTTAACGGTGTATTTCCTTGTGCCGAATTGTACTTCAAACTTTTCAGAAAAGAACGTTAGGCATTTGTCGTAAATTGATCTATTTTCTCGATTGATTGTATTAGCTTGCTCGCTGTCGTTTGTTTCGAACCTCAAAGTGAGGGCAATAATATAAGCGAGTTCGCTTTTTGTTTTGAATGCTACAATATTATTAGAAATAAATTTATGAGATTACCATCAGACAATAAAGATTACACTACATTTTAAAATTAAAATTCTTATTTCCAAATAAAATAGCTCTAATAAATTTGGCGATAGCACATTTTATTTGACACGGTACAGTCAAAAAATATAGAAAACGGCCAAGGAAAATAAAGGCATTATTAATTACGTGAGTATTGTATGCATAGAAAGTTCTCTTGTTTTGTTTGTAGGAATTCCTCAACTTTAAAGAATAATTCCAGAAAGTTATAAGTTCTGAAAGAATGTTTAATGCTTTAGTTGAAAACTGAGTATGTAGACATTTTTTCCGATAGCGGAATGCACCTCTTACACACTGGGAGGATATTATTCAGACAGGACATATATCGTGAGTGAAACAATGCAGTCCCTACCCTGTTTTTTATCTCTACACCGCTGTCTGGTGGCTATTGGGGATTTGCGGTGTCCCATCGTTTCTATGGGGTGGGGAGGAGTCATCATTGTTACGAGAGGTAGAACTTGGAAAGTGAAAACTTTTTTCTTTGGATTTACTTTCTTTTTTATATAGGGCATGATTAAAAATATATTATTTCAGAGATTTTTCATGAATAATGAAGACAACAATCTAATTTCTTAATTTTTTATTTATTTATTTCTTTTTTTTTTTTTTTTTTTTTTATGGCGCATCGACAATTCTTGGCCATTAGCGCTGACATCCAGGGTGCAGCCAGGAATTTTCTCGGCGAGCCCTGAGATGAGAAAATTCCTGTCGCCGGTGGGGATTGAACCCACCATCTCCCGCTTATGAATCTAGTGCACTAGCCACTAGACCACGGGAGGCCCCTCTAATTTCTTAATTATGGCGTTAATGATATCAGCGGTTGGTACACCTCAAAAGAATGATATTAATAATATTAAACCATAATTATTAATTGTTAATAATAACAATAATAAGTTTCGTAATAGCCATCCAGAACCAAGTAATTGTAACACGATCCTACCGACGACACGTTTTAAAAGATATCAGTATTTCGGACAAGTGCCGATTGTGTAACAAGGCATATGAGTCGTTTCAACACGTGACGGCAGGCTGCGAAATTCTTGCGGAACCTGAATACCTTCAGAGACACAACAATGTTGCCAAGATATACTATCAAGCAATAGGAGAAAGGTTCGGCATTATTCGGTAAGTACGGTACCGTATTATCGCTACGTCCCACAAAGACTTTTAGAAAATGATAGAATTAAAATCTACTGGGACGAAGATTACGGACCGAACTGTTTACCATAATAAATCAGATATTCTCTTCATCGATAAGCATAATAAGACTGCTGATATAATTGATATCTCAGTGCCGAATGATGAGAATATCCGGAAATCATATGCCGAAAAGCTGCGAAAATATCAAGACTTGGCCATTGAGTTAAAAGATCTCTATAAATTAGATTCAGCTAGAGTTACTGCAGTTATCATTTCGACCAATGGTTTGGATACCGAATACAACAGTCAGTGCCACCAAATATCTGAAATTGTCAGAGGAACACTTAATATTATCCTAGCAAGCAGTTCTACTTGACACGGCTAGAATCGTAAGATAAATTTTTAATGCCCATAATCAATAAATAAAGAAAATATTTCTAAAAATAAAAATATTTTTTTTACTGATTGGAACTATTCCCCAGTAAAAATATTCTCCAGCAATCTGAGAGACCCCACCCCCACAATAATAAACCTATTTGTCATCTCATATAAAATTCAGAACACATTTGCTTACGAATTGGACAAACAAGCAAACCTGAATCAACGAAGCAATTTTTTATAGCACATCATAATGTTTTTATATTCATTTGAACAATGAATATAAAAACATTATTTTTGTTTGGTAAAATTCTTTTAGCCAGCTGTACGAATTATTGTTTTTATTTTACCAAAGCTATTAATAGAAGAAAGCCAATTTATAAACAACGTTTTTAGTTTCTTAAGGAAAGTTTAGCTATTTAAAGAAATATGATATTAGTGTTTATATGTGAAACTTTATAATATAAATTTTCACATATAAATATATTATATATTTTTTAAATATATATATATATATATATATATATATATATATATATATATATATATATAAGTAGATGTAGTATATTCCTTCTGGCGCAGTCCAATTATAATGTCAAAACCAACCACAATTCTATGATGTATTTTATGGTGCAAATCAACCATAAAATAAAAAAATCAATCACCTTTCAGATTAATGGTCAAAACTATCCATAAAATAAAATTCCAACACCCTTGTAATCTCTGGTTCAAATTAACCATAAAATGAAAATCAATCACCTTTCAGATTAATGGTCAAGACTATCCATATTATTACGACAATTCTAACGGTTCTTAATCATCTTAAATTTATTTTTGAAACATTTATAAGTTGTGGTCTAAGTCATTCTTAACACTACATTATTGCTAAGTTATTAAATCTACCACTAACAATAAACTCTAGAAAACCTATTAAGTTAGAAATCACTTTTCCCTAGTAGTTAATTAGGCCTATGCTTAGAGTAACTATAATTCTAGCCTTATACCTAACATATAACTATGAAATATTTAGGTTCCACGTTTTTATACTTATACTTAAGCCTATACCCTCTCATTCATATGTTCATGATGGTTTAGTTGCTGTAAGTGTTTGACAAACTGTTGTCTCTCCAAACCTATCTGATGATGCCCCCAAGCCAGGGTGTGAATACCGTCCTCTAGAATGTACCTTTTATCGTCAAACCTACTCAGTGCTTTTTTATTCATTTCTATGGTGCAAATGTTGTGTCCTTTACTTCTAAAGAGGTTTTGCTTCCGGTAAAAACTTTGCCTTGAGAATAAACATGTCTTATAGTCTTCAAAGGTTATTTCGTTTTTCACCACAACTTTCTTAATACCTTTAGCTTTCTTGAAGGTACAGCTTAATTTTTTGTCATTAAATATTTTGAGAGCGTAGCAATTAGACCTTAGACCAACAGCTTCTTCTAATATTTGACCGTTGAGTTCATCTTTAAATTTTCCCAGCACCACTCATTTCCCAGACATAACTTGGAGGAAGAAAAGATTGCCAAAGCTAAACTGGGTTCTGGTTTAAAGGAATCTAATAAGGGTACTCGTACTTCAAACAAAAACACGAAAAAAAAGTAAATTTTAACAAGCTAGAACCATTGACCAATTTTGACATTTTAACGTTCGTGAACCAATTAAAGATTAAATATTTTAGAGGTGTTTTTATGAGGGATGAACTAGCCTCGAAACCGAAAGATAAGGAGTGTGGCATTATTAACTTAGACAATTCATCAGGCCTAGGCACACATTGGAAGCCTACTTCAAGAATGGTAACACGAAGTATTACTTCGACTCTAATGGTAATCTCCCGCCACCTATGGAACTACTAAGATACCTGGGGAAGGAAAACGTGTATTATAATTTTGACGGCGTACAACGAGTTGAGGACCCACCAATCTGTGGACATCTTTGTTTAGTCATTTTGAAGGAGTTATCACATAGTGAAGGTCATGATAAAATTATTCCTAAAATAAAGAATGACAGAGAATATTGGAAACGGTATTTTGTTTGATATAGCAGGAGGTTATTTGACGGGATTGTCATGCTCCCCACCTCCGAAATCGGGCGAAGCCCCAGTGAGCTCAGAAGTAGATAAATCAAAATTGCGGGAAGTAGTTGAGGAAATTCTTACTGATGAAGTACTTGAAGACATGTTAAAACGCATTAATGATAAAATTGTTGTTCAAGTTAAGAAGGATATTACTACAGAATTATCAAATGAGATGAAAGAAACGTTTTCATCGGGGATAACTACAATCAATACCACGATTAAAGTCTTGAAGAAAGACATAGACGAGTTGAAGTCTGCTATCAAAGTAACTAAGTCCTACATAAGCTTTAATAAGAAAAGACTAGTATCTGTCTCTGAAGGAAAGGATGAAAATGATGTCATAACTAAAAAATAACTTGACCAAGAAATATCGAAAATTAAAAAATAAATATTTAATTAAAAAATTTAATTAATAAAGAAACTATGAAATATATTATTTTTGTATTAGGAGCGCTCTACATGTCTCAAGGTTCTCAAGGTACCCTGGACATTGGGCTTACAGTAGCTACGAAATGGTACTTCTTTCTCCAAAATACTCTTGATGACCTTAAGGGAATTTTACGGAGTTATGACGACAACGGATGGTCCGAAATAAGTAGACTAAACCTCACACAAGAATTTATTGATGAGTTCTTGGAAAAAGTGGATTGGGTAGCTATAAGCTACTACCAAAATTTAACTGGGCAGATTCTTAAAAAATATAAAAAGAAAATCGATTGGTATTGGGTCTATGAACTTAACAAACCAATACCTAGCGATTTAAAGATCGAATTAGACATGTATTTTCAACAGCACCGTGACGACTTTCTAAGAGGAAGGTACAGGAAAAAGAGATTTTAAATTTACCAAGGTTAAATTTAATTGTTTTTAATGGATTATAATTCATTAAAACTTGTAGGAAGGAACCCGGAAAAGTAGGAGAATATGGAGTCATTACTCTATCGCTTGAGTATTATTATTACTAGTGGCAGCATCACTATGTGACCTTGCGATAGTGTTCACTTCCATTCCTAGATAGAGCTACTGACGTTGACTATTACAGGTCGCGTAATAGTACAAAAAACATTTATTTAAGTCTAATACATAATCTATTGAATAGCTGATTGGAGTATGGGATTTGTCTTACGAATCTCCTATTTAAAAATGGTTGCCAATTATTGTATGGGCCGTAGTAGGAGGAGTATTAACCCGGAACAATTGTAGACTCTCGACGAGTGAGTAGTGTAACGAGTGTTGTATATATAGTAGGAGCACACCACAAAGGAGTGAGAATACAGTTCTCGATTATGACGTGTTGCGGAATGTGGAGAGGGGCCCTAACCCATATTCTAAAACATGTTTTAATAATCGGAAGCTGAGAGACGTCTAAGGATTCTCAAAAATACCTCACACTCGCCTTACTTTGCTAAATGTAAATGTATGGTAACAGGTGGTGAGCGGGGTTCCTTCCTTTGGAAGGGAGGGAGGAAACGCGCTCAAATACCAGGCTTGTTCACATATGACTAAATGTCCAATGGCTAAAAAGTGCCAGGCAAAAACAGCTCTACTTGGAGTTAGAGTTCAAAACCCCAGAAAGATGGCGGTAATGCAAAGTAAGGTTGAGTCAAATAGAGAAGGAGGAGAAAGGGGTATTTTTGCGCCTTTTTAAGTTGATTAAGAACCGTTAGAATTGTCGTCATAATATGAATAGTCTTGACCATCAACTTGAAAGGTGATTGATATTTATTTCATGGATAGTTTGAACCATAGATTACAAGGGTGTTAGGTTTGTATTTTATGGATAGTTTTGACCTTAATGAATGAGGAATGATAAAAATTTTATTATGGTTGACATAGTCCATTAATTTGAAAGGTGGTTGATTTTCATTATATGGTTAATTTCAACCAGAGATTACAAGGGTGTTGGAATTTTATTTTATGGATATTTTTGACCATTAATCTGAAAGGTGGTTGTTTTTTATTTTATGGTTGATTTGCACCATAAAATACATCATAGAATTGTGGTTGGTTTTGACCTTATAATTGGACTGCGCCAGAAGGAATATACTACATCTACTTATATATATATATATATATATATATATATATATATATATATATATATATATATATATATATATTTTATTTACAGAAATATTACAATCTACAATATATGTATTATGTAATTTGACATTAGGTATGGCGTGGTAGCTTGACAACGCCTCAGGTGCCACCAGTTGTCAACCGAATACCTTCCTTGTTAGGAAGGATTCTAGGATGACCTGGAGTTAACTTTGCGCCATCTAACCACACCTTGCGACTAGCAGGGGGGATTGGAGACGAATGAGGCGTGACCTGTGATGTCATGAGGAGAGAAAATATCCATCGATAACACTCTCAATTATCATTATTACAATCACACTGATTTTTGATCACTCCAAGACACTTCACTGCCTTAGTAGAATAGAATATATTGGAATAGAATAATTCTATAGAAACATTAGTAGAAGAACTCTTGGAAAAGCAAATAAGGCATAAATTTAAGAGGCTCTTAAGCTCTCACCAACTTCAAGGGAATCGGGAACTCCTTTCTTGCGTTTGACTATCCTTATTTATTGCTCTAGTAAAATATAGTCCGTTGTAATTTATTACTAAACTCAAAGTCTCTCTTTAATACACCAACACAACTTATATCAATACCATTGACAGTGCTGTAGTGCTACTGTCTTCAATAATACTAAAACGTGATCTAGTGTTTTATATCCTTAGTTATTTGAATGCTTATACTACATTGTTGTAAATTTAATACAGAATATATAGAAACTGGCAATGTATTCTCAAACAAATAGCATTATTTTCCGTTCTCAGTAACTATAAATAGTATTTTTCTAAATCATATAAATATAAAATTTGAAGAATTAGACGAATATATATTATATATATTATCGAAGTGTCGAAAGTTTCAAGAGATGTTTTATTTCATGCGGAACATTTTCGAGGGCTTGGCCAAATTTTCAATGGCGTGAAAAATGGAGTCATGATGTCGTTGCGGGTACAGCATGTCTCCGAAAACGTTCTGCATAAAATAAAACATCTGGACATTATTTTCGTGACTGTAAACATCAATTTCCACCATCCAGCAATTTTAACAATGATTGAAGCTCGTCAAGCTCTAGCTTGTAGAATTACACCATGGCACAATTTTTCAGGGAATTGGAAATGGAGCCCATGCCCGAACACGTTCTGCATGAAATCAATCATCAGTGGAAATTTTGGGCATTACTTTCATCACTGTTAGCCAAAAATCCCTACAATTATCAAAGTGAGAGAAGAAATACATATGGTACTTACGGTTAAGTCATGAATTAGGTTCGAAGAAAACTCGATGACAAAGGTTGCTGGAGAAAATAAACTATAATGTTTTAAACCAAATACACTCTCCAACGCCACAAAGAAAACGTTCACTCTCAGCAATGTATATAGCATCTTTACTGCCGAAATGTTGGCCATTACGAAGACCTTAAATATAAATTCTAACTCCAATAACACAGGTCTACAACCAAAAATTTGATTTGATGATTTTGGCTAATCTCTGTGTTTCTCGGTGTGCTGAGGCCGAGAATGAAGTCCGTTTTTCTCTATCACGTACAGATTTTTTTCAAATCCATAGAACATAATATACCTGCTATACACATAAATTTGGTAAGAAGTAGGTTTTTTTTTTCCAAACGATTTCTCTTTTTATAAACAGACATCTTTCACTAGGTGGTGTAGGCAATGACTCCCTCAGTAGATGTTGTAGACCTGAGGGTGTCTAGGCACGACCTGATCAGACAGGAACGTACTTGTTTGGTCTCAGATGTCACCGTCTGAAGCTAAACGAGATTGAACCTGTTGTATCAGGAACTTGGAGCTAAATTTCTGTTCATTCTCTCAGTTCAGTAGTATCAATTGAAGTGAACACATTCACTGAGGTCTCTTAGTTGTGTCAAAGTGATTAAGAACGTATTTTAAGGTTTGAAAGTGCATTTAGACAAAATGTCTCATCGTCGTTGTGTTACCAGTCCAGACTACTTCTGTTTTATCTGTGGTGAGTACACAGTTAAGAAATACCAACGAAATATAACAGGTTTTGTCAAAAATGTATATTATGCATATTTTGGCTTGAGAATAGGAGATCAAGATAAAGTGTGGGCTCCTCAAAAAGTATGCCATAGCTGCGTAGAAAAACTTCGCTTATGGTACAAAGGAGAGTTAAAATCTTTCGGATTTGCTATCCCAATGATGTGGAGGGAGCAAAAAACCACGTTAATGACTGTTACTTTTGTAATTGTCATGTTCAAGGCTATAATTCCAAAAATCATAAGCTCATTAACTACCCTAATGTGGAATCTGCTAGTCGTCCGGTACCACACGGTCCTGGATTGACTGTTCCTCAGCCCCCTCGTGACTTGGGCAGTATAGATAGGGAAGCTAATAGAGAAGACTGTATGTCGGAGAGCGATGAAGTACACAGTGAGTTCAAAGCAAGCAGTTCAGAAGATGAACCTCAGCTTATGTGGTTCATCAAAAGATGCAGCTCAGTTACTTGGCTCCCGTCAGCCAGGCACTTCTTTTTCATGGTATCGACATCGTGAAGCAGTTTTTGTTCCTTACTTTTGGATGAGAATCTTATTTATTGCAAAGACATTCTTGGTCTGATGGGTCAATTTGGTATACATTATGACCCGATTCATTGGCGTCTTCATAGACTCATCAAAGCGAAGTCTAAAGGCTGTTTTGTTGCACAATGGCAATACTTATGCTTCAGTTCCAGTTGGCCATTCGGTACATTTAAAAGAAACATACGAAAATTTGTCATTAGTTCTCGAAAGAATTCATTATAATGAGCATAACTGGTTGATATGCGGAGACTTGAAAGTACTTACTATGCTCTTAGGTCAGCAATCAGGGTACACCAAGTTCCCTTGTTTTTTATGTTTATGGGATAGCCGTGACAGAAATTCCCATTGGAACAACAAAGACTGGCCATCACGAGGAGCTCTGTCGCCAGGCCAAAAAAATGTAATTAGGAGAAGTTTGGTTCCTTCTGACAAAATCCTGCTACCTCCTCTACACATAAAGCTAGGGCTGATAAAACAATTCGTAAAGTCTCTCAATAAAGAAGGTGAATGTTTTAAGTACTTATGCTCCAAGTTCCCACGATTAAGTGATGCAAAGCTAAAAGAGGGGATCTGTGTAGGCCCAGATATTCGGAAACTTTTCTCAGATCCACATTTCACTCAGACCATGAATGAGAAGGAGAAGGAAGCTTGGAATTCTTTTAAAGATGTTGTTGAGAAGTTCCTTGGTAACGTGAAGGATCCCAACTACAGAAGTATCATGGAACGCATGTTGAAGGCATTTCAATTACAAGGTTGCAACATGAGTTTGAAGGTTCACTTCTTACATTCGCATGTGGACTATTTTCCGGAAAACTTAGGGGAAGTAAGTGAAGAACAAGGGGAAAGGTTCCATCAGGACATCCAGGAAATGGAACGTAGGTATCAGGGCAAATGGAACGTAAACATGATGGCTGACTATTGTTGGATGCTGCAGCGTGAATCATCTGAAGAGTCCTACAGCCGGAAACGAACACGGAGAAATTTTCAAGAGAAAAAAATACGTTTTCATAAAAATAATAACTAAATATGCCACTGTTAATTCTGAAGCTGTTATTTCTACACATTTATGTATTTTGTACAGTAAACAACATTGAAATAACTAAAAGATCATGGAAATAAATGAAAACTCTTATTCGCCAATTATGTTTTCTTTTAATGGTAGTACCTCTGCCCTTACTTGAGATTGAACAATTTCCTTACGAGATAGAGAGGGACTGACCTCATGTTCGGCTTCAGCACGCCAAGGAGCATAGAGATTGACCAAAATCATCAAATCAAATTTCAGAAAGATTATTTTTGTAGACCTGTGTAATCTTCTCATTTTTATGGATTCTCTGCCTGTATTTATTGCTTTTAGGAAGCCATTCTCAAACCCGCCACTGATCACACTTACTCATGAAAACATAGCAACACTTCACAGTAAAACAAAAGTTCTTTTCATATGGGTCTCCGGCCACAGCTGAATTAAAGAGAATGACGAGGTCGATACCTTAGCAAAAAGAGCTGTAAATGAAGAAATCCCCTATCACAGGGTTCCGAAAAATGATGTAATTAATTACCTGATGCGAATAGTCTGGCAAAACTGGCAGATAATGGAGAACAACAAATGAAGAGACATAAGTCGGCAGCTTTGAGGACTTTACCCAGCATCAATAGGAAACATAAAGTTTCTTGAAGTCCATTGCGGATTAGGCAAAGATAAACACTTTTATTCATTTTTTCTAAAGACCCCCCCCCCCCCAATCTTTGAATCATAAAACGTTCGAAATTCAGTGAAACATTTCCTTACAGAATGCCGAATATATCAATCAATTAGAGAAGATTTAATGTTATCAGACAATAATGATGGAATCCTTGGAGATGATACTGTTAACTTTATAGACAAAACGGAACTTATTAATAAAATCTAAGGAATACGATCAAATAAATAATCAGTGATAATGTTTGTGTCTGTATATGTATGTAAGTGAGGTTGAATGGAAATGGGTTTTTGTATGTGCGTGGGTGTGTGTCTATGTTTACATTTGTTTGCGTGTGTAGGTACGCGCGCTTTTGTGTGTCTATATCTTGCAAAAGAAATTACATTGCAAGTATTTTAAGTAGGCCAAATGACCAGAATCAATAATAAATAATGATAATAATTGAATCAAAATCAAAAGCTGATTTCACCAATTAAGATATTCAAAAGAAATAAGATAAAGTATTCAACCACCAAATATAACAACATTTTCATTCGATGGCGGTAATGACCTTTAAGGTTGGCACACCTTAAAAAAGGGGAAAAAACTACATGTATGCTGCATTTAAGTAAATAAATTTGAATAAGTGCCGCCAATTGAACTAAGTGGTACTTTTTATCGGGGACTACCATGTTCCAAAAGGCATGCGAAGAAACGTTTCGTACAATTCAAGCCCTTGGAAGAGTAAGGGCGAATCAGAAAAATCGATTTTTTCCGATTATTCCATTATTTCATTATCTGATCCAGAAATATGGAGGTAACATGACGCTTCGCCTTGTTTCTCTAATTTTCCTTTAGTTCCCTATTCAATACTTTTTCAAACAGGTTTATGAATCAGCATTCCATAGAGTAAACATTCGCCCTTGCTATCCTGAAGCGCTTCTAGAACTTCGACATCGATTTCCCAACAACCGGAATTAGTGATTCGGCTTCCAAGGTCCTGAATTCGAGACCTCTTGAATACTTCCGAAAATAACGAGGCTGTTCGTCAACAAGAATAATAAGCCCCTGTGAAATACATAATAAAACTCAGGTAAACCAGAAAATATAGGAATAAACCAGTTGCAAGTACGATTTTGAAAAATAACACTTTCGAAAAATAATGTAGGGAAAATTTTTATAAAGTCCATAAGTAATCCTATTGAAAATAATAATTAGATATATAATAATAATTAGAACATAGTAGGATATATCATAAAATAAGACGCAAATAATGGAAACTAACAAAGGAAACAATCTTCTTTTAATAAATAAATAATAACTTGACTAACCTTTATCCAATATGGGAGATAGAAGCCAGAACAGCAGAGCAGAGCCGCAAGAAGAGATAGCATCGCCCAGACCTGTCCAACCCCGGTCAGGGAGCTACCCATCCCTAAGAAAATTATTCTTCGTTAATTATTTAATAATACATTACACTAGATATACAACAATTTTCAAACTTCAAGAGAAATAATAGTAATCATAATATTTACTTGTTCTTGTGTTCCTGGGACAAATGATAGCTGGATTTTACATATAACAAAAACGTATAGACTGTTCTAATTAATCGCTAACTTAATTTATTCACTTTTACAAACAAAAATCTTCTTATATATATAAATTATAGATAATAAATTACCTATAAGAATATTTCTTCATTTAATATAAATTGCCTCAAGTTTGTACAATATATACAGAAAACAGTATAATTTTGAAATTTCTTGCAGTTCTATGGTTATGAGAAAGTGTAAGAAGTAAGAAGGGCTGCATATTAACGAAGTTTTCGAGGAGAGCTGGTCTGCATGAGTTGTATAATTGTGTGTAATTATTATTGAATTATAATAGATCTTCCTGTAAAGTTTTATTACACAATAGACAATTGTGTTCTGATTATAATGATCTAGTATACTTTTTCAGGGATAATCTACAAAACTTTATATTGGGTACGCGGATTTGTTATCGCCATACTGCCATACTCCTCAAAATCCATAAATAAATGTCATAAAATATAAAAGAGCACATAATGTTTCTGTCAATATTTGAATTAAAAACAATAAGAGTAAAAAGTACAAATTCTATTCTACTATATTCTAAATTATATTCTTCGTAAGAGGATTGACCGTAAAACAAGCATTTTCCCTTATAAGGAAAGTTGCTTTCAAAAGAATATGAACAATAATTAGGATTTATATTTAATACATAATACACAATTACATCTCCGTCTTTTTTAAGTTTAAATGACAAAAAATTACTTATTTCATTATCTTTTGTAAAATGGCTGAAAGAGCGACTCGTGTTTTCCCTATGAAAGCTGAATAAAATAAAATAACATTCCGACTCTTACATTCAAGAAGAATCGTACTAAAGAATAATGAGCATTGCCCTCCCTCCGCGCCAACAGCAAACCGATGAACCCTTCAAGGAAAGGAGGGTCAACCTTCAAATACAAAGAAATATAGGAAGAAAAGGGAAAAATGACACAAGCCAACAAGTTTACTAATTTTTTACGATAGAAAAAAAATAAAACTACTGGAGGAAGGAAAAATGTTGCACTTAATAATGACGTTTTGAACTAGTAGCATCAATATATTATATTCCAAATAAAATAAATTTTCTTTAGTAAAACTTTCTCCATTAACTTCAGCTTATTAAAATGAAATCCTTATTCCTTAGTGAAATAAAAATAATAAAAAAAATTAGATGAGTTAAATTTCTACAGGATAATTGGTGCATTAAATTTATCCGCTCAGTCATGTGAACATTTTAATATAAAGTGAACAAACCAACTACAATCAGATACACAGGTACATTTAGGTTATTTCTCCAGGAATGCAGCGTATACTCACATTGCTGGGAAGTGTGCAGTTTCCTTTCCGTGCTGTCTATATATTTATTATTTATATTAATGTTAATAGCATTAAATTGTATTTTGGAGCTTAGGTTATGTCTAAAGGCTGCCATACAAGTACAGGAAATCCTCAAGGAAGAATCCTCCGGGATATCATCGGGAAACTCCACCACCAAACCCTCGCCTTGAGAGGATTTCCTCAAGGAAATTCTCAAGGTGTACTGTAACACGCAGCCACGGGGAAAGGCCGAAAATAATTGAATTTCGTTCGGGATTTTCGCATCTCTTGGGGCCTATAGGCAACCACCACAAACGTACAGGATTTCCACTAGGATTGGACTGTATGGCCTCCTTAAGCATGCCTTAATCTCTGAGGAAATATATCTGCATCTAAAGATGTCAAAAATAAAATATTTCATCCTCCGCTCTAGGTTTGACTTACGGACATATAGGCGCATGAGTTCATTCCTGTACTACTGTCCCTAATACGCCACATGTTTAGAAATCATTGGACTTTAGTAAGTCCAAATATGTATTTCTATTTATTTATATATTTTGTACAGGGCTCCACAACAGCAAGGTAATTTGCTTACATCTCCAGAATGGAAAATCTCCAACAAGGTGTGATTAGTATTCTGTCTAGTAGCAACCCATTGCAAATGCACAGCGTAACAATAATAAATGTTTGTTTCTTTCTACTTTTTAATATCTCATCAGATGTATTCAAAGCAATTACACTGGTCTACAAAATTGACCCTTTTTTCGCAAGAGATCTATATTGCATTTCTTGTAGATCTCGATGCCCACGTACTTGAGGTGGCAACCGTTTTCTTCATCGCCCTCCAATTCTTAGAAAGACAACGTAAAAACGAATTTTGAATTACAAACGAAATCCTTATTCACTAATTAAAAAAGTAAAAAACGCAAATTTGAGGTATTAAATCTTCTCTAAAACAATCTCATACCCATTAAAATCCGTTGGGCATATCCAGAAATATACGACCTCAAAGGCAATAATTTTACTTTTTTTTAATTAAGTGAATAGTGACTTAGTTTTTGACCAAAAGACGGCGAAAAACGCTGGTTTTAGTTTTTCCTGTTTTCTTAAGAATTGGAGGGTTATGAAGAAAAATGGGTGGCACATCAGGAACGTGGGTATCAAGATCTACAAGAAAGGCTATATAGATATCTTGGGACAATTTCGTTGTAAATCAGTGTTATTAGACTGTTATTAGAGTGATTATCATGTTCTTTCCGACTGAGAGATCCTCTTGAGGAAACCAGTTCCTGTTTCGGTTGGTTAGCAGCATGTTTAATTACATGAACTTAGTTTTAGCTGACTTAGATCAAAGCTTCTCTGGTAACTTACTCTAGCTTTCATCGGGTATTAACAAGACACCATATCAAAGATTCACTTTATTGGTTTCCAGAGTTTCTTCCAAAACTTTTTATTTTAAATTTTATTTGATGAATGCTTATTTTTTACTTTGGTTTAAGGCCAACTGGAAATGATAATAATAAAATACGCCAGCAGATATCTCATGGTGTCGAAGAGCTGGTATCGCACTTTTCATGAAGTGTTTTATGCACCTTGAAAGTTTGCTATAATGTACCTCTTGGGTAGATAAGAAGGGGGAAAGGTGCAAACTAATTTTGCCCAAAAATAGTGTTTTATTCAGAAGCCAACTATCATTATTGTAAAAAAATGCAAATTAAGGCAATTATACAATGAATAATAAATAAGGCAGACACTTTTAAGGGGGTTCAAATGTAAGTGAATAAGAGCACTACGCAGTTGTTGTTCTCTGCGCTCTAATTGGTTCTTGCTCAAATGATCTTGTACAGCAGTCCCGGTTTAAATGGCAGCGTGAATAATAATAATACTCACATTTAATATTAGAATAAAAACAATTTAATTTTTTTACATATTATCCCCCTTAAAAATATCTGCCTTACTTATTAATCGTTGTAAAATTGTCTAAATTTTATATTCAAGATAGTTGGCTTTATTTTTGGAAAATATTTTTTTTTCTCCTTTCCCCTATGCGCTGAAGTTTCACGGTAAGTATAGCCAACACACCTTCTTATCTACCCAAGAGGTACATTAAGCAAAATTTGAATGTGCATAAATACTTCATGAAATGTGCGGTTACTAGCGCTTGGACTATTAAGAAAGCTAAGGCTTCAACGTATTCAAAGTTAGAATTTAGAAACAACTCATCCTCAACCACCACTGAACCGTCTAACAACGGAGTTATGACGGGAATAGGCCGAATACAATTTTTATTATATATTTAAATACATTTGCCGGAATTCTGTGACGAGTTATTTATTGATATCCCTTTCCAAATAATGCATTTTATTTTTTTAAGAGTGATTATCGAAAGCTAAAACCGAACCCATGTCTTTAGACAAGGACTGCTCACGTCCTAGCGCTCACGGACATCGGGCCTTCAGATGCCAACTGTACTTTCCTACGCTGAAGGTTTTACGGAAATTTAAAGCCATCGCCCTTTATATCGAGTTATATCCTGTAAGAAGCGATTCTCGCCTGGTCAAGTCATCAGGGATTATCAGAATCATTTTTAATGAAAACTCGGTCATATAGCAGTTAAACGTAGCATTTTCTCTTGAATGACAAATTCGCGTTATAATGCAGAGAAAGAGTTGCATTAGAATTTTCGCCAAATTATATTATTTCATGCGGAACGCACAGCGGCAGAAAAATCACCCGAAGAGTACACTTTTTTATACTACTTTCAAAAAGCCGATCTCATATGCAGGATTTATTGCTTATGCCTCCTTAAAGCCATTGGTATCCCAATGACAGGAAGGATATTTTTCAAATCGGATGCACCAACACAATGTAAAAAGAGAACTAAAACAACTATACACGAATTGGAACCATCCAAGATTGTACTGTCTCTCTCTCTCTCTCTCTCTCTCTCTCTCTCTCTCTCTCTCTCTATATATATATATATATATATATATATATATATATATATATAAACACTTTGTTTGTATATATGTATACATTTACTAGACACCCAATTATTATCTCACATTTGGACGCGCTCTCTCCCAATAAAGAAAAAAATTCGCTTTTGAGTTCAACCCTGTCAGGAAGTGTGTTTGTGTTTGTATATATATATATATATATATATATATATATATATATATACATACATATATATATATATATATACATATATATATATATATATATATATATATATATATATATATATATATATATATATATATACATACATATTAAAATTCAAATGATTTAAAACTTATTTCAACACAGGACTGGAACTGTAAATAATTCAACTGAAGACTGCTATGAATTACTCAACAAAACTAATACCAGAAGAAGAAAATAGCTTGAACGAAAAATAAGATGTCCGAATAGGAGGAAAAGTTCAAGGATATAAGGAGGATGACAGGTCTCCTTGGGCGAAGGAGTGGGTGGAACTGGGGATGACAGCTGGCTGCGATAAGGACACTAGTTGGGGTCCATCACATTGATTCCTTATCAGGGAGGGGTTGGGTACCAGGACATACCCGAGGACCTGTCCAGCCCACTAAGTAGGGTGTCCTTGTCACAGTATAGC
Source organism: Gonocerus acuteangulatus (assembly GCA_946811695.1). Taxonomy (NCBI): domain Eukaryota; kingdom Metazoa; phylum Arthropoda; class Insecta; order Hemiptera; family Coreidae; genus Gonocerus; species Gonocerus acuteangulatus. Next base: position 52,991,904 of record OX328124.1, on the reverse strand, counting down.
TAACCATCTCTTTCTCTTCCTCATATCTACTGTATTCCCAATACGAGGTTGTATTAACATCATATTTTAAAGTAACTTTTTCTTGTTTTATTGAAAATATGAGATGGATCTACATTTTGCCTTATCTGGTAATTATAATGAAAGAGGGGCTGTGGTTACCTTAGCTAATCAGGTGCATTTAAGTAGAGAGGCTAGCCCTGGAACAGCCTAGTTACTCAGAACAGACAGAACTCATGGTAAAAGGGTATCCCGAGTCTCCAGTTAAATCTCATAGTTAGGAAGTCCTCCGTTTTCAGAGATATTACGGGTTGAATTTCCGGCTAGTCCAGGCGCCTTAAGCTGCTTCGGTGATTCCTTGCTGGTTATATTACTGGCTTATGGATATATTATCAATCAGCAATTAGCCGTACTTGCAATTTACTTACCCCGTCTATCGTAAAAGTCCGTCACGCAGGAGCTGCATAACTAAGCACTTTCCTCAGAATTTGGGTAGTGTAGACTGCTTTCCAGAACAATTTGCTTAAAAAAACCTACATAAATAAAATAAAAACATGAATAGTTCTCTTTTAATTTTGTAATGAGTAACTGATAAATTATTAATTTGCTTCCAGAGTTATGTTTACACATGGTACCTACTACACTACGTAATAAATACAAAATCCTCATATTATCGTATTTTGATCTAACGCAGGAACCGGATACAGTCCCTCTAGCGCTCCTTGCGGCGCCTTTGTGAACCTATGTCTGGCTGGCTTTTCTATTGAAGTATATTACAAAGTAAACCCCCCTTTCCGATTGACCGATTCAGCTCATTTTTACAACACTTCTTTCTCATGAGTTACCCACGACGTATACCGCGTTTCGTTACAATACAGCAGAAATTACGACCGGTATGAGTATATTAGTAATTTGGGTCCGGAGTAAACCCCCCCTCCTAATGCACCGATTTAGTTTATTATTACAACACATATTTACCTGTAGATTACCACTATGAATGCCGAGTTTCGTCGAAATACACCGAAAATCACGGCTGATAGTGGCGAATTGGTATTGTGGGTCCGGAGTAAACCCCCCCCCCCCTCCGTATGAACCGATTTAGTTTATTTTTATATCTCACTTTTCTCTCTATATTACCAGTACGAATACCAAGTTTCGTTGAAATATAACAAATATTACGGCTGAAATGGTCAAATTAGTGTTTTGGGTTCGGGGTAAACCCCCCCTTCCGGTGGACCGATTTTAGTGGTTAACGAACTCGTTCAATCGTTTGCTAATTGAATGCTATATACCAAGTTTCGTGACGAAAAAACAAAAACTCTGGCCGCTATCGTGTTAACAGACATATATATATATATATATATATATATATATATATATATATATATATATATATATAAATTTTAACGGGGGTCATTTTCGGTGTCTACTAGGTAGGATCGATAAAGATTTGAAGAAATTTTTCAAAAATTCCGTCATGAGTCCAACCTCAATAGCTACTTTCCTTCGGAGGAAAGTGCTAAAAACAGGGAGGGCTATGTGCCTAGTCGGTAGGATGCATTTCAATAATTTATGTTAATTAAATTTCTTATTTTAATTAAATAATAAGAAATTTACTGTTACTTTTATTTATCGTCATTAACGTTACGACTCCATTATCGTTTTATGTTCAACAAATACTGTTCTTTGAGTTTGAACAGCAAGCCCTGGTGCCAGACTCGATCGAAAGCCTGAGCTACGTCAAGGAAAAGGCCAGAGAAACCTCCTTATTCTCGAAAGATGAGGATATGCTGTCGACGATACGGTGGCCATTGGTGAATAGTGGAGTGGGAATGGCGAAAACCAAACTGGGCAGGTGGGATAATGGGATCCAGGAGTGGATCAAGGCGTTTGAGAAGGAGTTTTTCTAGGATTTTACCCATTAAACCCTACCTTCAACATATTACCTACTAATAAAATCCTATCTTTCTGACCGTTTTTTCCAGACACCCTATGGTACCTCATTATCTCCAATCTTCCCCCAACGTACCGGTGTCCTACAAGGTGGAATTCCCAGTCCCGTTTTGTTCCTGGCTTATACGGCTGACATCCCTTCCCATCCCCAAACTTCCATCCACATGTTTGCTGACGACACCGCTATTCTCACTGTTAACCAAAACCCAATTCTTGCTTCCAATTCCCTTCAAGAACACCTGTACCTACTTCAACCATGGCTAACTAGATGGAAAATTAAAGTAAATGCAGAAAAATCTAGCCATGCAACATTCACACTTCGTAAGTCAAGCTGCCCACCAATAACCCTCCAAAACATTCAAATTCCACAAAAATCGCAAGTGAGATACTTAGGACTGATATTAGAAAAACGTTTAGCTTAGAAGCCACACATAACACAGAAAAGACAGGAACTAAACAGACGCTTTAGACTTTTATCACGCTTACTGGACAAACGCTCTAAACTTTCATTGACTAACAAACGACTTATGTACAATACCATACTCCGACCAATATGGACTTATGGACTAGAACTATGGGGTTCCACTAAACCTTCCAATTCCTACAGAATACAAACAATGCAATCCAAAATCCTACGAAAAATATCCAATGCTCCTTACAATGTCTCGAACCTAACCCTCCATAATTACTTCAATATCCCCTTTATCCAATCCCTGGCCAAATCAGAAGTTACATTCCAATCTCCCCGGCCATCCAAATCCGTTGATGAACTCTCTATCCTCCTTCCATAATCCACAAAATCCTCATAGAAGGCTGAAGCGGCGGTGGCCTAGAGACAATTTGTTTTAACATGCCATAACATGCCATCTGCAATGCTCAAAATTTATTGTGGGTTTTGTAATTGTACATATTCTCAAATCATGCCTTACATTGTTAATTTTACAAAACCAGCAAAATTACTGGAAATATGTATACATATTGTTGTGAATATCAATAAAGGTTTATAAAAAAAAAAAAAAAAAAAAAAAAAAAAAAAAAAAAAAAAAAAAAAAAAAAAAAAAAAAAATACTGTTCCTACTGATGGAAGTTTAGTGATACATTTATTGTTTTGTTCTTTTTTATTTAAAAATTCAGATTCCTCTAAATGAAAAGTTGCTACATTTATTAAGCTTTGGAATTATACACAGGTCTACTCTCAAAAGTAATAAATTTCAAATAATTTCCAAAAATTAAAAAGCAACTATTCAGAAGAGAATATTGGTCGTGGAGATAGCCAGATAAAACTACACTTTTAAAAATAAATGTGTTGTTATTGTCAACGTTTTAGCTTAACTATTAAGCCCTCTTAAGAGCTCGGAAAGGAAGAACTGATGAAGGCCTAAAACAGATGATGTCGAAAGGTCGGATATAAAAACATTTTTTTTTTTTTTTTTTTTTTTTTTTTAAATTTAGTTTCAACAAATAGCATCTCCAAACACCATTCCTCGCTGATAAACAACATATGACTGAAAATGCAGCTTTAAAGGCGGAAACGTAGCTAATAACTATGAGAGCTACCTACAAAATTAAACAAGGAATTAAATAAAAATAAATAAATAAAAAAAAATAAAAATAAAAAATGTATTAATAAACTTCCATCAGTAGGAACAGTAATTGTAGAACATAAAACGATAATGGAGTCGTTACGTTAATGACGATACATAAAAGTACCAGAAAATTTCTTATTATTTAATTAAAATAAGAAATTTGGATATAATAAAATAAATTATTGAAATGCATCCTGCCGACTAAGCACATAGCCCTCTCTGTTTTTACGATGGACGGGGTAAATAAATAAAGGACAAGAATGGGTTAGAAACAGGATTATATTGGAGTGAATGCGAATCCAAGAAGGCGTTCATGATGGAGTTATATGACTTCTAGTTTTACGATCTGCCATAAACTAAAGATGGGGAGAGGAATAATATGTCAGCAAGTAAAGAAGCAAAAGATCAATGCTCTTAAATTCCTTATACGATAAAGACTACTTATGAAGTTTTAAAGTTTCGAATTTTAATGAAAAAATGGATGATCTGATAACGATTCCACGCAAATCATTGATTAAACCAATAAAACCTGGATTTGAACCAGCCTTGGTGGAAATAAGATAATTTAATTTATTTTAATTATAATTATACTGATTTTATCTTTCTTCTTCTCTTTTAAGATACTATTTGCCTTCAACGACAAATTAATGTAATAAGCTAATGTAGTTTATTAATGCATCAAGAGGATTAACAGACAGGATGTATCGACAGGATAACTTCGATATTCTTAGCTCAAGTAGAGCGAATCGTTTTTTCTCTCGTAGAAGACCTGTAAGTTTTCAACTTCTTTCCTGTAATATGGAAAACCCACAAACGACGTCGATTCGATCACCCAATCCGGATTCGTTAAGAAGAAATGTTCATAGGGTCTACATGTGCTTAACGCCAAGGATTCTTATGCTGGAGATGTGGGTATATATATATATATATATATGTATATATATATATATATATATATATATATATACATATATATATATATATATACAGTGGCTCACAGTCAAAATGATGCAAACCAAGATTTCTATATCTATTGCTAGTAACTCTCAATTTGTCTCAATTTAAATGCCAGTGGACATAAGAGCATAATGATTCATTGCCGTACATTAAATTTAGATGATCAAATCTACTCTACAACATTTATACAAATAGAAAAAAAAATGCTTCATGAAAACTCATAGGAATTGGAGGCCACGGTGAAGAAGATGCAATGTTTAGTTCCGTTTAGAAAATAAGTATTCTTCAATTTTTGGGGACATGGTTTTAACAATATTTTAAGTATTTTTCAATCTTTTAATGAAAACAAATGTAAACAATATGAATACATGTAATCAGTCTTTTTTGAGGTTCTCCTTAAAATAGGTACGCATACAACTATTCTTGAACAAGAAATCGTGATTAACATATTTAAAATGGGCAAAACAACATGAAAACGCCTTTATTATCAATAGGATTTACGCGATCATTCAACATGTTATTCAACGTTCTAAAAAAGAAAACAGAATAATAAGAAAAGCTAGAGTCATTACACAAGAATCTTTTTACCGGCAATGACGAACGTTAGATTATGTGGCAAATAAGAAATAATTCAAAATTAATTGCTGCAAAGTTGGCTACATTAGTTAAGAAACATTTATATAAAACGGTGTGTGCTGAAACCATTCAAGGAGTCTTAAGAAAAATGCAATACAATGGTAGAGACAAAACTCTTACATCAACGACAAATATAAAAAAGTCCGACTCGCAGGAACTGCGTCATCTTAGCGCAGTTCCAGTTAATTTTTTTTTTTTTTTTTTTTTTTTTTTCTACGGCGCATCTACATCTTGGTCATTAGCGCCGACATCCAGGGTGTAGCGAGGAATTTTACAAGCGAGCCGTGGGATGATAAAATTCCTGCCGGAGATTGGGAATCGAACCCACCATCTCCCGCTTATGAATCCAAGGCGCTAGCCATTAGACCACGGGAGACCCCGGTTCCTGTTCATATCCCTATTCTCATTTGAAAAGCATAGAATAGAAACAGATAATATTTTCCTTGGCCTTTGTTCAAGGGGTTTTATACCTGGGGTCGGGTCCGCCAGACCCTAGAAACCTCTTCTACCGATACTTCATTTCATACGTTTCAATGAATTGGAAAATATCAAAACTTTTCACATATTCCTGTGTTCTTTTACTATAGTAATAATTCTACAGATAAAATCAATTAAAAATTAAAATAAAAAAACCAACAGCATAAAGGCAATTGAAAATATTCAAAAGACGTCATCGAATCTTTTTCTCTTGGCAAGCTATATTTCTAACAATGAATTGTTTTTCTTATTTTGCCTAATCTGTTTTATTGTAAAATACATTATCCAACTATAAGCAATTAAAAAATAACAAGGAATAAAAACAGACAAAAAGAACAGTTCGAATAAGCAAAATCAATTACTTTAATGTTTTAAGCAATTATTTCTCCGATTGACATCGCCTAATCAAAACTTTCATCAGAACCTTTTTTGTAGAGCATTTAGTAAGCTTTCGAATGGTATTCTTTTGTTTTCCAAGATTCTCAACCTTTTTCGAGATATTAAGGAAAATATACAAAGTTACCAAAACTTTTTATGTCTGTTAATAAAATATTTTATTCTAACCCTTCCTTAACTCCAAACGTAACCAAAATTTCAACATATTAGTTTTAATGATAGTAAAACATGCAGAAAATGTTTCAACTGAATCCCATGATTCTAAGTACCCAAACCAAAAACGGTATTCAACACATATTTTTCCAATTTTCTCGAAAACTGTTAAAGCTATCGCCTTGAAAATGGTTTCATTCGTTTTCCTAGCCCAAGAAGCCTATAAAACGAGTACTTACAAGCTTATGAACTCAAAAAGTCCGTCTCGCAGGACTGCATCATCTTAGCGCGGTTCCGTTCATATCCCTAGTCTAATTTGGAAAGATTAAAATAGAAGCAGTTATTATTTTGGTTCCACCAGTCTTTTTTTTAAATTAATTATTATAATGGCGTGTCAACCCTTAAGGCCACTAACGCCATTTCTGTGAGTAGTAAAGTCTTGAAAGGTCATGATTTACAATCTTACCTGGAAGGGTCCGCTACGCTAGAAACAGACCCGCTAGTGACAAGGTCTTGGAATCTTGGAAATCTATATTTCTAACAATAAATTGTTTTTGTTATTTTACTTAACCAGTTTTATTATCAAATACATTATCCAACTATAAGCAATTAAAAAATAACAAGAAATAAAACAGACAAAAAGAACCAATGGAATAAACGAAATCAATTAATTTAAAGCTTTAAGCACTTTTTTCTCCGAGTGACATCGCCTAATTAAAACTTTCTTCAGAACCTTTTTTTTAGAGCATTTAATAAGCTTTCTAATGGTATTCTTCCGTTTACCAAAATTCTCAACCTTTTTCGAGATATTAAGGAAATTAAACAAAGTTACTAAAACTTTTTATGTCTGTTAATAAAATATTTTATTCTAACCCTTCCTTAACTCCAAACGTAACCAAAATTCCAACATATTAGTTTTGATGAAAGTAGAACATGCAGAAAATGTTTCAACTGAATCCCATGATTCTAAGTACCCAAACCAAAAACGGTATTTTCAAAAAATATTTTTCCAATTTTCTCAAAAACGGTTAAAGCTATCACCTTGAAAATGGTTTCATTCGTTTTCCTAGCCCAGGAATCATATAAAACGAGTACTTAGAAGCTTATGAACTCAAAAACGTAAGCGTTACGATTTTTTTTGCGCGAATTTCGCCCCAAACGCCATCTTCCAGTAGGCGGATTTTGCTGGTTAACGAACTTGACCTTTCAAATTGGACGAAGGATTTTTGTACCAAATTTCATCAAAATCGGACCATTCGTCTTCTATTTAGAGAGCGAACAGACAAATATATATATATATATATATATATATATATATATATATATATATATATATATATAAATAAATATATACATAGATATATATATATACAAATTTGAACCACCATTATTTTCGGTCTCTAGGGGTTCTGAAACGCGAAATTTTCTAGTCGGCACTTCCGGATTGTTTCATTGTATCAACCCTATAAGCGGGGTTCCTCCCTATGGGGGAGGGAGGAACCGCGCTAAAAGGTGCAAATCAATTTTCCCAAAGATTACTTAAAGAAGAGATGGACTTCTGGAGAACTGTGTTGTTTTCGGATGTGTCAAAATTTACTTTGTTTGGCCTTGATGGAACAAGTGTCTTCTGGAGAAAAGCAAATGAAGAGCTCTAAGGGGTAGGATATCTTCATTTTATTGAAGGAAAATGGATTCTTTTATTAATTATTATCCTTTGAAAGCGATAATAATGAATAAAAGAATATCTAAAAAAAAAACTAAAATTTAAAATATTTTTGAATTTTTGGACGCTTTTCATATTGCATTATTTTCATTGTGGCCTTCGAAGTGTATATTAATGTATAAAGTTTTGGTTTAATTTTATGATTTGATCTCAAATAAATATTTAACTATTGTATATTCTAGCGTGATGATCCTACTGTATTTTTGTATACAAAGATTTTTCAGGATAAATTGTGGCTTATAGTTGGATAATGTATTTGGCAATAAAACAGGTTAATTAAAATAGAAAAACATTAGAAATATGGAATTGGAAACGGAGGGGATGCAAATTCGACCACCTGTACAGGAGGAGGAGCATACTCATACTGACAAGGGGGAGGAGAAATCCATGCCCCCTACCACCAGCGATAAGAAAATTAAGCTTGGTGGAGCTACTAGGAGACGCTTTCGCTGGCTCCGAAGACACGGGTATAGCAAGGAAGAGGCTACCAAGATGTGCAGGGACCCTATGGGAACGCAGGGGACCAAGAAGAAGAGGAGCAGATCTGAGGAGGAGGGTGAGAGGACTCGCTCCAGTGAGGCCACTCCTGTGGCGCGCAGCAAAAGGGCTAAGCTGAGCTCATCTGTGCAGCAGTCACAGGAAGGAAAGGAACGGGAGAGGGACATGGCTCCAGCTCTCTCGTACCGGAGAGCCCTTGAAGGGGTAAGGATTGGCATTTGCTGTCAGGAACACCCCACAGTTCAACTTGAAGGAGAGCAGTTTGAAGTGATTAAGGAGGCTCTTCTATTGAAAATAGGCGAGGAACCGGACAGGGAGGTGAAGGTTCGGTTGTACGACATAATATGGAAGAGCGGCTGGATACAGCTAGTATGCTCAAACCAGGAGACAGCTGACTGGGTCCTGGAAAATGGTCCACTGCTAACACCGTGGGAAGGGGCCAAACTAAAGGTCCTGAAGGAGCGAGACCTACCTCGTAGGAGTACCTTAATTGTGTATCTCCCTAAAAGAAACAAAGAGGACAAAGCGCTTCTTAATTTGCTAAGGGCTCAGAACCCAAAAGACTTAAGGATAGAATCCTGGAGAGTGTATAGTAGAGATGATTCGATGCCTAAAATCACTCAGCTTGCTATGGGGATCGACGAGGATACAGCCCACAAGCTTCTGGAAGGCAGAGATGTGCTGCACTACGGCTTTCACAGTCTTAAATATAGGGTGATTGGAGGCCGCAAAGGGAAAGAGGCAAGGGGAGGCGAAGATTCCGTGCTTGTGGAAGAGAAGATGTAGGAGAGAGAGGAGGGAGTAGCTACGGTGGATAAAGGAAAAAGGAAAGGAAAAGCAAGAAGCCCGGACTCCTGAGGGATCGGAAGGAAGAGGTAGAGAGGAGAAGAGGGCTGGGGAGGCTACAGCCAAGAAGGATGACACGAGGCCCAGCACCTCAAGGAAGGAAGAGGAAGAAGAGGAGGAAAAGATCTCGTCGTCCTCCCCTTGCTCATAGTCATAGGGACAAAGAAGAAGGAAGGGGCAGGCAGGATGGAAGAAGGCACTCCACACCGACCCGTAGAGAAAGGCACCACTCACCTGGGAGAAGAAGAGAGGAAGACAGGATGGAGTGGCGCACCGAAAAGCGGAGACCCAGGGGCTCAGGGAAAAGGAGCCCCATACCACGGCCTTGTGTGAAAACTTAAGGTTCGTGCAGGTGAACCTTCATCGTGCAAGGGCAGCGACCAGCGTCCTCAATAGAGGGTTCATCTCCAAAAAATTAGACGTAGGGATCCTTCAGGAACCCTGGGCAGGCAAAGGAACTGTGATGGGCCTTTCATCTAAAGCAGGTAGCTAATCTACTGTACAAGTGTTGACAGACCAAGAGCAGCCCTGCTGATTAACAAAAGAGTCAATTTTTACTCTGTTCCAGACTTCATTAGAAGGGACCTGGTTGCGGTGGTCATAGAGGTGCCGACAGCGACAGGAAGACGGGAGGTGCTGATTGCCTCGGCCTATTTTCCTGGAGATGCTGTGGAAGTACCTCCAAACGAAGTTAATGACCTAATCTAATACTGCAAGGACAGGAACCTAGACCTAATAATGGGTTGCGATGCCAACGCTCACAACAAGGTCTGGGGAAGCAGCAACAACAACATGAGAGGTGAGTCGCTCCTTGATTGCTTAATATCGAACAATATTGATGTAGCTAATCGAGGCTCTGAGCCCACCTTTGTTACAGCAAATAGAAGTGAGGTGTTGGATCTCACACTGACAAAACAGTCCTTTAGTAAAATGATACTCAATTGGCACGTCTCCAAAGAGGTCTCGATGTCTGACCATCGGCAGATAAGGTTTGAGGTCGGGGCAAAAATGGAGGCTCCACAACAGGTGAGAATTCCAAAACTGACAAATTGGACCCTTTACGGCAACATACTCCTAGAAGAGTATGAAGGAGAGGAGTTAGCAGTGGGTACTACAGAGGAACTGAAAAGAACCTCTGTGAAAATCCACAACGCCATGCATGAGGCGTTTGAAATTAGCTGCCCGCCAAGATTTAAAAGGCAAGAAAAGAAGCCACCATGGTGGAACAGCGAATTAGAAAAGCTCAGGAAAAAGGCCAGGGGGCTTTTCAATCGGGCAAAACAAAATGGTAATTGGAGGGACTATATACAGTCCCTGACGGAGTATAACAAAGGAATTAGGCAGGCTAAGAGAAGGACCTGGAGAGATTTCTGCGAAGATGTTAGTAGCCTACCAGAAGCTGCTAGGCTACAGAAAGTGCTTGCCAAAAGGCACACAAATGAAATGGGACTGCTAAAGAGACCCGATGGGACGATTACGAGCAACCTGGAAGAGACAGTTAGGGAGCTACTAGTGACCCACTTTCCAGACTGCTCAGACGAAACAGAGGAGATAGATGAGCCTCGGGGGCATGAAAATGCAAACAAATGGATGCTTCAAGCAGCCAAGAAAATCTTTACAATTGAAAAGGTAAAGTGGGCAATAGGAACCTTCAAGCCGTACAAGGCTCCTGGAGGAGATGGTATTATCCCTGCTCAGCTAATCCATGGGAAAGGAAAGCTTGCAGGCATTCTAGCAGCCATGTTTCAGGCAAGCTATGCACATGGTTACATCCCCTGTCTCTGGAGGGACACGGATGTGATCTTTATACCAAAGGGACCAACAAGGCCCCTGTACTTACCTAAATCCTATAGACCTATAAGTCTCTCTTCCAACGTGCTGAAAACGATGGAGAAGGTAGTGGACATGCACATCAGGGAGGACCTCTTAGGAAGGCATCCTCTGCATGCCCAGCAGTTTGCGTATCAAAAGGGCAAATCAACAGAAACTGCCCTGCATTATCTAGTGGGAAAAATAGAGGACTCACTTCAGAACAAGGAAATTGCTTTATGTGCATTCCTGGATATAGAGGGTGCTTTTGACAATACCTCATATGCAGCCATAGAGGAGGCTACCAAGGTGTTTGGTGCTGAGCTCATCCTCAGAAGATGGGTTAGGGCTATGCTGGGAAGCCGGCGAATCAGAGCAAGGAAGGGGTGGGTCTCCACAAGAATAAGGGCAACTAGAGGCTGCCCCCAGGGAGGTATTTTATCACCCCTTCTGTGGACAATGGTGGTGGACTCCCTCCTTAGAACTCTCTCCGAAGCTGGATACGAGGTAATAGGATATGCGGATGATATAGTGGTTTTAGTAAGAGGGAGATTTCCGCATGTCCTAAAGGAACGTATGCAGCTAGCACTAGGAATGATTATGAGATGGTGCCGTAATCTTGGGTTAACTGTTAATCCTGAAAAGACCAAGGTAGTCCCTTTCTCTAGGAAAAGGAACCTGTACTGGTCACAAATGAGATCAAATATCTGGGAATAACACTGGATAGAAGGCTCACTTGGAATTTGAACCTCAATAAACAGATTGAGAAGGCAAAGGTCTCTTTATGGGCCTGTAACAGGCTCTGTGGAAAGACCTGGGGTATGAGTCCGAGGATGTTCCTCTGGCTACACACTGCTGTAGTAAGGCCTATGGTAACATACGCAGCACTAGTCTGGTGGACAAAAACTGAAGAGAAGACCGCAGCCAGCAGGCTAGAAAGAGTCCAAAGGCTAGCATGCCTGGGAATCACGGGGGCAATCAGGACGTGCCCTACTGCAGCGATGGAAGCAATCATAGGATTAACACCGCTAGCTATCCGCATCAAGCGAGAGGCCCTGATTGGTGCACTGAGAATTCAGTCCCTCAAAGTGAGCAAGGATGAGACTAGGGGACATCTCAGGATTTTGCAAAGACTAAAAGAGAGCGATTTATGCCTCACCCGGTCGGATGAGACGACACGGACACTTGTCTTCGACAAGCAGTTCAGTGTTGTCATACCCAGTCGACAGAGCTGGGAGGAAGGACAGGAAAGTCTCCAAAGAGACTCATTGATGTGGTACACGGATGGCTCCCTTAAGGATGAGAGAGCTGGTGCAGGGGTATATGGTCCCAGAACAGCAATAGCCATAGCTCTTGGATCCTTTGCTACTGTCTTCCAATCGGAAGTTCATGCGATTGAGATTGCAGCCCGGGAAAATCTTAAAAAAGGTGTTAAAGGGCAAAGAATACGAATTAATAGTGACAGTCAAGCTGCACTGAAGGCACTTGCATCGCATAGTGTCTCCTCGAAATTAGTGCTTGATTGCCACAGTGCCCTAAGTGATCTGGGCAGGCGTAACAGGGTTACGCTTGTTTGGGTGCCGGGACATGAGGGCATTGAGTGCAATGAGAAGGCCGATGAGCTGGCAAGGAAGGGATCGGAGGAGATACTTGATGGTCCTGAGCCGTTCTTCGGTGTTTCAAAAAGCTTTGTCAAAAAGGTAGTAAATGCCTGGGAACAAGAAGAAATTCAAAAGAATTGGCAGGCTAAGCCAGGTATGAGGCAGGCAAAGCTACTTGTCCGGATCTCGAAAGATAGGGCAGGGTATTTCCTTCAACTAACAAGAATAGAACTAAGAAGGATAGTCGGACTTCTCTCTGGACATGGTCCGCTAAGAAAACACCTGTGCACGATGGGACTAATAGAGGACCCTACATGTCGCTGGTGCCTCGAAGAAGAGGAAACCTCACAGCACGTCCTCTGCGAATGTGAGGCGTTGGCCTACAACAGGCTAGTGCACATAGGGAAGGCAATTGCTACGCCCAAGGACATAGCCGAGGCTACTCCCAAGGAGCTCAAGCTATATGTGAGGAGCTGCAAGTTGGAAAGGGAGTAAGACAGGGACGCAAATCACAATAGATCCAATAGGGTCGCAGTGGACAAGGGCGAAGGGCCCAGGTCCCTTTATATTGTATTGTATTGTAACTCGTTTTGGTGCACGAAGGGGTAAGGTGCACGAAACTTGGCGGGATAATGCACGACTACAGTTACTGTTAAAACTTAATAAAAATTTCCTAAACTATTTGTGCTCCATTAATTTAGTAATTAAAGAAAGTTCGAAGACTAAGTTAATATAAACCTGTTGACAAAACTACAGCTATTTCCTGTAATTCTCAAAAATCAACTTGCATTACTTTCAAAAGGGATAAAAAAATAAAATATTAAATTTAAAGGAATAGAGGGGTCTCCCATGGTCTAATGGCTAACGCCTTAGATTCATAAGCGGGAGTTTGTGGGTTCGATCCCCACCGGCGGCAGGAATTTTCCTATCCCACGGCTCGTTGGGAAAATTCCTCTCTGGATGTCGGTCTAGTTGTCGAGGCGCCGTTAAAAAAAAAGTCGTTTAACACAAAAATAATTAATACAAAATTCTAATCATTATGTGAGTTATATTCCTTTAAATTTAATATTTTATTTTTTTAATCCGCTTATTAAGTAATTTAATCTGATTGTTTTTTCTTCAAACGTTCTTATATCCCAAACTAGAGGAGCAAAAATAGTTTATGAAGTTTTACTGAAGCGTAGATCACGTTGATAATATACTTTTCGGACAACATCAAAAACAAAAGTGTATTTTGCTCCATTCATATTAATTTTTAGGAATTAAAGGTACTTTTTGGGAAGTAAATGTAATCCTCTACAACGTTCATAACGACTACTTTTTTCATTACGGGCATACTTCCTACGTTATTGGCAGAAAAGTGACAAAAAACAAGTGCTTTATCGGTTTTTGGCAATTAGTTACTCATTGGTGCGCTTTCGCGAAAAAATTACAAACATAAAATCGACATTAAATTCAATTCTCTGCAATAATCCGTCATAAAAATAGCCCCTTTCCATTGGAAATTCCAGAGTTAAGGCCTCTGAAGAAGAACTGGAGAAAGTTGAGGGGTCGTGCATTAGGTCCAATGAAAGTTCATTCTACCACGCTAAGATCCACCAAGTTTCGTTTTTAAATTTCAAAAATTGTAGGAAAAAAGGGGGGTGTCAATCGAGTTTTGAACACCCAGTGTATGTGTGTATGTATATATGTATATATATATATATATATATATATATATATATATATATGGCTCCAAAATGTGAGAGCTACTAATCGGTACTTCCGAATTGCGTCATGAAGGAAAAAACGCGCTAAGTTGGCTCTTTCATTTGACGTGCCATTTATAACTGTACAAAACTCCTCACAATGATCTTAACAATATTTTTGTCCTAGACGTACCATTTATAACTGCTAGTTTAATGTAAATAGTTTCATAAAACTTTAAGACTCCGTTATTCATTTTCAAACATCCATTATTACTCAAAGATTGATTAATTTTATTCTCATACTTGGCGATAAAATTATTCGCTAAATCGACAGCCTTTAAATTTTTAATTCATTAACGACGAAGTGTTTGGTTCTACTCTGAGTAAATGGCCACCGAAAGGGTAAAGAAAGCGACCTAAAGCAATTTGTTTATAATGTATTAGGTGTGGATGGTGAGCGGCAAAAAGGACCATATCACTTAACTTAATGAAACCCCCTAGGCAGACCTAGCTTGTCAAAGGGCTTTCTACTCTTTTTTCTTCTTCTTTTTTTTTTTATCTTCTTCCATCGCAACTTCATTTTTCTCCCTTGCAACGTTCTCATCCCATGAGCTGGGCCATGGAGTGAGCGATATTATCTGATTCAAGATGATGTACTAAAATAAGCAGATAAGTAGACTTTTACCCACAATATTTGTATGTGTGTGTTTTCATATGGTAGATAGTTAACACATATGTATATATAATACATACATACATATATATATATATATATATATATATATATATACATATATCTGTTTATATACTTTTCGTTTTTTCGCATCGAAACTTGGTATGTAGCATACCTTTAACAAACGATTGAAAGTGTATGTTTAATGAGGATCCAGATAACTAATTTGCCTATACTAGCCGTACCATATTTTATATAAGAGACTTGCAACGAAACCCTGCAAACGAAGTGGGCATCTAAAATCAGAAACGGGTCTATCTGAAAGAGAGTTTACACCGGACCTATACTAATTTGCAAATAAAAATATATGTTTAAAAAATAACCTCAATGGGTTCAATAGAATATACTCTGGATGATGTTCAAATTAAATTAAGCCACCAAACCGACTTCTTTGTACTAAGCATCCGGTTCTTGGATACAACATCCGTATTTAGGATAGTTTACGAAAAACTATTCTTTTTTATTTATTTATTTATACTCTTTATTTTAAGCAAATTATGTTGTAACGCAGTGTACACTTCCTACCTTCTGCGGAATAGGCTTAGTTATGCAGCTCCTGCGTGACGGACTTTTATTTTTATAGCAGTAAAGTATTATTATTACGTATGGGGGTGGGGTCTCTCAGATTGCTGGAGAATATTTTTACTGGGGAATAGTTCCAATCAGTAAAAAAATATTTTTATTTTTAGAAATATTTTCTTTATTTATTGATTATGGGCATTAACAAATTTTCTTACGATTCTAGCTGTGTGGAGTAGAACTGCTTGCTAGGATAATATTAAGTGTTCCTCTGATAATTTCAGATATTTGGTGGCACTGACTGTTGTATTCGGTATCAAACCATTGGTCGCAATGATAACTGCAGTAACTCTAGCTGAATCTAATTTATAGAGATCTTTTAACTCAATGGCCAAGTCTTGATATTTTCGCAGCTTTTCGGCATATGATTTCCGGATATTCTCATCATTTGGCACTGAGATATCAATTATATCAGCAGTCTCATTATGCTTATCGATGATGAGAATATCTGATTTATTATGGTGAACAGTTCGGTCCGTAATCTTCGTCCCAGTAGATTTTAATTCTATAATTTATTATTATTATTATGGGGTGTGTTTTTCTGGGGTAAATTCTTAGAATTGTTGTTTTTATTAGTTTTCGTTTATTATATTTTTATGTATCTTATCACGGGCGTTCGTTTAAAAATTGTCGAACTATTCTCGTTCAAGTGTCGAGCAGTACAGCTTGTGCGTCTTTAATCAGTTCCTCGGAGATTTTCAAGTACTTTGTAGCTGTAACAGTGGTTTTTGGGAAGAGTCCATTAGCCGATATTATAATAGATGTTATCCTTGAGGAATCTAACTTATAAAGATATTTTAATTCTATGGCTAAGTCCTAGAAGTTCGTAGCTTCTCAGCATAAGATTTCCGAATATTCTCATCATTCGGGACAGCGATATCAATAATATCAGCTCTCTTATTCCCTTTGTCAATGATAAGAATATCCAGTTTATTGTGATGGGCAGTTCAGTCCGTCAACATCGCTTCGTCCCAATATAATTTAATTGTATGTTTCTCTAATAGTATTCGTGGAACGTAGCGTTAATAAGGGGACCTTCTCATCCAACAACCCGATTTTTTCTGCGAGAGCTTGGTGGTATATCTTGGCCATGTTGTTTGACGTTGAAGATAACCAGTTGAAGATTATTATTATTATTATCCAACCAAAAAGTAAATGTACTAAGAGTAGATCAGAAAGGTTTTAAGGCTAGGGATGTCAAATCCGTGGATTGAATATAGCAATCAAAGAAACTTTACAAACTTATATTGAATTTATTATAATAAACGGAAAGTATAGCCTCCCCTTTCAGATAGATGGTCATGGATCAAAGATAAGGGTCTAAAAAGTGAAAGGTGTATTGGAAAAAGGGAAAGGAATAAAACCTTTTAGTGGTAAGCCCTCGGGGACAGTACTGCTTGCCCTTCGCCTATAGTCTTAGATTTATAGCGCCAATTCCACACTTTTACCGAGGATTTACTCTCACAATTCATTCCTGTACAAGTTTCAACTTGTTCGCTTAACTCCGCTCAACGAAACATACCCCGTGAGGTGCTGCCAACTAGCGGTGTGCCCGGGAACTACTTGCCCGCGGCAGTACGAACTGCACGAAAAGACAAGTTCGGAAGATATAGTCGCCTAGTCGCCAAGCAGACAAAGTGTGGAGCATCTTTTTTTCTCTCCCCAAGTTTTACACACCAATGATGGAGGAGTAAACATCTAAGCCACCCAGGCCGAGCGAAGGGAGCAGGAAATGGTGTTGGCCAGCCCACCAGGATTGGAGGAACAAGAAAATGCAGCACATTACAGGGCTTATACATCATGCTTAAACACATAATCGTCAAGACACCAGGTACCTCTCTTAATTTATCATTTATGAAGATCCAGCAAAACCATTCAACAGTTCAACCCTCAGCAGCAGCTCATCATTCCCATGTTCAAAATTTAACTAACCCAATAACAATAAATATGTTCCTGCTTTTGGCTTTACACCCCCATCTAATTAATTATATTTTCCAAAATAAATCCTGATTTTAAATTTAACCTATGTACAAATCTCTGCAGTCCTTCACCACCAGTGGTCTACTCTAAACCATATAAAAAATGGTAGAGTGACCACAATCGAAAACATGGTCCTCCGGGCAGAGATCTGTACCAGTAATATCATAAAAAATGGTCCTCCGGGCAGAGATCTGTATCAGTTACATAATTTTGGTAAAAATAGTCTCATATTCAGGCAATAAAAAATATATTGATATGGATTTATGAATTAATTGCTATTAATATTATTATTTTCAAATCACATCAAGTCTATACCATTTTGTATTAATTATCATGAACTAATCAGTTTAAAAATTCACTTCATGATCCAAATCAGACTTGATCATTTTTCAAATGTGTTGCTTAGACTATTTTAATGTTTAAATAATTTCTATAAATGTTTGAAGACATATTTAACTCAAGTAATTGACATTAGCCCAACATGAGAACTTACATTCAATTATATTATTAAATTATTCATATTATTGTCTCATGTTCATCTCTCAATTACCTTATAGATTTTATTCTTTATATTTTTTAATTTAATTACAATATGTTCTTCAATCATTTATTAATGATCTGGGCAGACAATAAGATTCTCATAAATATCATTTATATCTTTATTTTCTAGATATGTATCACACAGGTATTATTTCACATAAAGTCAATTCATTTGTTATTCCACACATAAACACCTATTTAAAACACAATTCTTCTTCCACTGTGACTGATCCTCATGGTTCTCTCAAACTAGGGAGGCTTCCCTCAGCTAGCTGTTTCTCCACCTAGACTCAGTCCATAGAGGTAGTAGTTATCAAGTCTAGTTACAGTGACCCCGCTCTCGTGACGTCACACTCTCCTTGGATTCTTTTCGTGACTGTCGCCTCATGTATGATGTGTTTTAAATGCTTTTGATTGTTTTAATGGTTTTAATTGACTTTAGCTTAGCCTGTTGTATTAATGTAATCCAATCATCTTACTCTGTTTTAATGTTTCGTCTGCTCAGCCCGTTCTCTTCTCAAGTTTTATTCATTTTGTTGTTCTTATTGGTACCTGAACATTTTCTATCTCTATTTATATCCTTGCTTCTTCCTTTTGCTCTATTGTTCTCGTTCTTTTATTTGTTTGGCTAACTCCTTGCTCCGCTCCTGCTCGATCTGGTTGGCTGCTTTGTTTTTGTTTTGAATATGCCTGAAGATCAAGACGCTCAAAGGCGTCAAACGACGAAATCCTCTGATTATCTTAATCAAGCCAACGCACTTGAACGCAAAATGCGCCTTTTAAAGCGCAACATCATTGGAATTGGCGACATTACATTGAACGATATCGCAGATGACGACATACGTAGCTTCGAGGCGAGATATCTCGTCGCGAAGGAAGAGTGGGAGGAATTCTGCTGCACATGGGACAAACGCGACTCACTACATCTGCTTTTGGGAGAAAGCGATATTTTCCCTAATAAAGATTGGGATGCGGTATACAGCAAGCTACGGTCTGAAATTATCGCTGCTAAAGCCATTCTACTCTCCCTCAAGGACCGCGACTCTTTAAGGAAAGCTGAAAAAACCGAATTGCCAACAATGACCTCCCGCGGTCCCGAGCTCGATAAGATCCCAATTCCCACATTCTCAGGTGACCTTCTGCAATGGACCCACTTCAGAGACACGTTCCGCTCCATGATACACGATTGCAAATCTCTCAGCAAAATTGAGAAATTTCATTATCTGATAGCAGCTCTCAAAGGAGAATCCGCGTCATTAGTTTCCAATTTCACCATCGCGGATGAGTCCTACGATCAAGCTTGGGAGAAGGTAACAAAGACCTATGACAACCCTCGAGTATTAGCTCGTCTTCTAGTTCATCGCATCGTGGATTGTGAAGTTACCTCTGCCAAATCGGAACAGCAGAAATATGATAGGTTTCTTACAGGCGTTGCTGATAGTATCGAGGCCTTTAACTCTCTCAAACTCGGGAATCCTTGCGAATTCATATTATCCACATTAGCCCTGCGCGCTCTTGACGCTGAAACGAGGAAACAATTCGAATTATCTCGAGAGTCCAGCAAGGACCTTCCGAAAACTGAGGACGTAATAACATTCATTCGCCAAAGGAAACTCGCCCTCAAGATGTCGCAGGATGTATCAGGAACAGGCTCAAGTAGTAGGTCCTCCTCGAACTCTAGCGTTAGCTGCCCCAACAGAAACTCCCCGCGGTGTAAGGCGGTTTCATTTCACACCAGCAGCGATTCCTCGGATTCTCAAAGTTCTAAGTCCCGAGAAACCAGTCCTAAGCCCGTTCAATGCCTTTTCTGCCAAGGCGCCCACACCTGTGCGAAGTGCGAAAGATTTAAGAAACTTCCTGTAGAGCAACGGGCATCGATAATACGTTCTTGGAAGGTGTGTTTCAACTGTTTAAAAAAAGGGCACAGAGTAGGAAACTGCCGTTCCAAATTTCGCTGCATCTACTGCAGGAATAAACATCATTCGCTGATCCATCGAGATGATCGTGGAGTCACCAAGGATGAGGAACCGGCTCATGACAAAAGACAATCTCCAGTTGCAGACACTCAAGACAAGTCCTTCATCGGTTTTGGCTCAGCCCAGAAATCATGCTCAAGGAGCACCGTACTCCTCGGAACCGTGCGCACTCTGATTAGAGGTTCAAGAGGTGATTTCCACACCGCACACGCTCTCCTCGACTCAGGCAGTCAAAACACCTTTATGACCTCCTCTCTTGCAAAGAAGATAGGTGTTAAGATTTGCCCTTCCAAGGTTTCCATCACAAGCCTCGCAGGATCAACCCTACCAGCGCACCTAGTAAAAGGATCCACACACTGCGTTTTACGCCCACTCGTTGGAGACAAAGAGTTGAAGGTATCCCCGTTGGTCATTGACCACATCACATCGAATTTGCCCAACGCAAGTCTGCCAACATCGCTTTCTAGCAAGCTAATGGATTTACCCTTGGCCGATCACCAATTTGGAGAGTCTAAATCTATCGATATACTCTTAGGAGGAGATGTCTTCCATCAAATAATCTCCGGCGCATCCAAGCCCTCTGACATCGAAGGTTTGTCTTTGTTGCCCACCACATTCGGACTCGTTGTCACCGGCACATTGAATAATCACCCCTCTACTTCTCATCACTCATTCTTTATCGAAAGGCATCATTCAATTGAGGATGACATGAAGTTGTTTTGGGAGATTGAAGAGCCCAAACCTGTTGACCGAACCGACCCCGAAGATGCCTATTGCGAGGAATTTTACTCGAAGACACTTTCTCGAGATGACGAGGGACGATTTATAGTGAGACTGCCCTTCAAGGAAGGCGTCCCGATCGGCGACAACAGAGATATTGCATACCGCCGTTTCTACGCTCTGGAAACTAGATTCCGAAAGGATCCCGCGTTTTTTCATAAATATTCCGAATTCATGCAGGAATACAGGGACCTCGGACACATGTCTCCCGCAACAACTAAGTCCTCGTATCTCATCCCTCACCATGGCGTTTGGCAGGAGGGCCCCCACGGCGACATGAAGCTGAGGGTAGTTTTCGATGCGTCATGCCCTTCGTCATCAGGTTACAGTCTCAATGACGCACTCCTATCGGGACCCAAGCTACAAGAAGATTTGTGCAACGTTCTGATCCGTTTTCGCCTCTATGCCATTCCTCTATGTGCGGACATGGTTAAGATGTATCGGAAAGTTGTCATTCACGAAGAAGACAGAAAATTCCAGCACATCCTGTGGCGCAATTCACCCAACAAGGCAATTCAGATAATGGAGCTCAATACCGTAACATATGGGCTTAAGTCAAGCGCATATCAAGCTCTTCGAACCGTAAGGCGACTTCCATGGGTCAGAATTCCCCTTAGCCACAAGTCGCGTTTTAGAGAACTGCTACGTTGACGACCTGTGCAGCGGAGCTGACAGCTTAGAAGAAGCTCTTCTACTTCAAAACCAGTTATGCTGTTTATTCGCAAAAGGCGGATTTACCCTAAGCAAGTGGGCTTCGACCGAACCGATGCTTCTTCCTGCCAAAGAACAACATAGCGAATCTGTAGCCATCAGAATCGACGACTCCACCAAAATATTAGGTCTACTTTGGCGTTCATCAAATGATTCCTTTTCCTATTCGGTCAAACCCCCTCATCCTTGTCCGGTCACTAAACGGCACATGCTGTCGTCAATATCGCGGATCTTTGACCCACTTGGACTGCTTGCTCCTGTAGTCTTCTTCGCCAAGTCATTTCTCCAAGAGGTCTGGAAAGCGAAGACCGACTGGGACGAAGAACTCCCACACGATCTCCAAGCTGCCTGGATGGAACTTACAACCGATTGGCTAGTCCTGTCTTCCATCTCGATTCCACGACACATCACTGAACCCCTAGCTGTTCGCCGCTTGGTTGGCTTCTGTGATGCATCATCAAAGGAATACAGCGCTGCCTTATACTTGCACTCCATGAGCTCAGCTGGCGAAGTCAAGGTCTCGTTTGTCAAAGGCAAAACCAAAGTATCTCCTTTAAAGTTCACATCAATGCCACAACAGTTGCACAAGGATGCCTCGATGAAAAAGGGGACAGATTATGTCCACATTTCACCTTTCTTCGATGAACAGGGGATCCTCAGGGTGGGCGGCAGATTGAAGAATTCCCCAAGGAAGATTTCAACCCATCATCAAATCAGGAGACCTAGTGATCCTTGTGGAAAGAAGACCACTTCTAGGACAATGGCCCGTAGGACGAGTCACATTCACCTACCCTGGTCACGACGGAATCATTCGCGTTGTGGATGTCCTAACCCCCACCGGCAAGACTTTAACTAGGGCAGTTACGTCCCTTGTTCCCTTATTTCACGCTGAAACGGAAGATCGTTCAGCTAGTTGAATATCCAAGTTTGGCTTATTGTTTTTGTAATTCTTCTTCATTATGGAATTTGTTTACTTTGTCCTTATTTTAAACATTTTTTTTTTGGAAGTAGTTTCAATTTGTATTTGGTACACCTATTTAACGCCACATACATTAGAAGTTTTTTACCCTCATTATTGTATTTTTGTTTATGTACTCTTTTTCATTTCTGTGTTGTTTGTAGGTTGAACAAACTTGTACGTACCCTTGTAATATTTTCTATTTTTATTTATTGTATTGTAAATTAGCTTAAACTAATTTAGGTGGGCGGTTTGTTCGCTTAACTCCGCTCAACGAAACATACCCCGTGAGGTGCTGCCAACTAGCGGTGTGCCCGGGAACTACTTGCCCGCGGCAGTACGAACTGCACGAAAAGACAAGTTCGGAAGATATAGTCGCCTAGTCGCCAAGCAGACAAAGTGTGGAGCATCTTTTTTTCTCTCCCCAAGTTTTACACACCAATGATGGAGGAGTAAACATCTAAGCCACCCAGGCCGAGCGAAGGGAGCAGGAAATGGTGTTGGCCAGCCCACCAGGATTGGAGGAACAAGAAAATGCAGCACATTACAGGGCTTATACATCATGCTTAAACACATAATCGTCAAGACACCAGGTACCTCTCTTAATTTATCATTTATGAAGATCCAGCAAAACCATTCAACAGTTCAACCCTCAGCAGCAGCTCATCATTCCCATGTTCAAAATTTAACTAACCCAATAACAATAAATATGTTCCTGCTTTTGGCTTTACACCCCCATCTAATTAATTATATTTTCCAAAATAAATCCTGATTTTAAATTTAACCTATGTACAAATCTCTGCAGTCCTTCACCACCAGTGGTCTACTCTAAACCATATAAAAAATGGTAGAGTGACCACAATCGAAAACACAACTTCCACGACAAGTATGACAATAGTTTTTTCCAATATTTTAAATATTCATTTATTTAATTTATAGAGTTCAGAAACTTGGAGGACCAACTCTTTAGACTACATTATGAGGAGAAATAAGTACATAAACTTCAGCAAATCGAGGAATAGTCCAGTCAATTGGTATGGAAAGAGAGAGAGAGAGAGAGACAGAGAGAGAGAGAGAGAATATTCATATAATGAATAGCAATTGTCAAAAATGTAACTAATGATAAAAATACCCAGGAGCACTTATGAAATAAACAACCAAATGAAAAACATTAAATAAACAACCGAAACACACGGAAACCAAAAAATAAATCGAGGATGTTATTGTTTTGTAGTCCATCCTAAGTTTAAGCCATAAGAGCTGTTTGAAAAATATGGAATAACGATTACTAAAACACACACACACACACACACACACACACACACACACATATATATATATATATATATATATATATATATATATATATATATAAATATAATGTCGTCAACGAATTAAAGGGAAACGTCAGACAGCTAAGCGGTTCTGAAGTTTCTCAGCATAATGGACCGAACATTCACCGTATCTGATTCGCAGGCACAGAACGTGTCAGGCGATTATACAGAGAAAACATGGAGTGAAATTAGATAAGGGCTGGAATATGTAGACAAAGGGATGATGAAGAACAACGGGAGAACTGTAACAGATAACACCACTAGTCTGATAGGTGTGTTCAAATTTATCGCTCTCGCTTCACTTACTTGATCATATCACTCTTCCTGGGAAGAAGAGTTATAATTTTATTTTTTATAACCAAACGTCTCTTCTTAGATTCAGTGGAAACACATCGTATACTTTTAAGCTTGCTTATTAAAAACTACTTATGGAGAAAAATCTGGATAACTGGATTTGTGAAACTATATATCTATACTCTTCAGCTGCTTCGCTGGAATCCATTAGGTTGGCTTTAGGGGAATCCGTTCCTCAGCAGGGTTGTTCTGTTTTTGGTTTATCGTTGGACAACTTTGATTTCTCTGACAGCACATCGTTTCATTACAACGCCATTGGAGAATGAATCTCAGCCCCAAAAGAAAAATGTGTCTATATGTACATTGTGGAAAGAGAACATTCAATATACATGAACCTATACAAATTTTATAGGTAATATATTCTCGTTTAGCTAATTCTTACAACGGCATCATTCAATTTAAATCAAGTATAAGTGAATGTAAAGCTTGATCAAAAATTAATTAGATACATAATTATAATAATATGTGTATATATCATTTTGCACATTCTATACATTTATCTGATAGCAGATTTCAAATGTGTGTCATTGTTGATAAATTATAAAATCCATGTAGACTGGAAATTTTTTTTTTCGGCGCATCGACATCTGGGCCATTAGCGCCCAGGATGTGGCGGAAACGCAATAAAAAAAATAACTTTAGCTCTGAACCCAGTATGTAAAGCTTAAGTAATGGTGTTTTCTTTTATTACAGACTTTCTGCCGTATTAAGGTAAATGTATGTTTACCTTTCAAAGAAATACGGTTGACACAAATTGTAGGTGGCAGCGAGTGTGTCGGAATGAATATTTCTATTCCTGTAAGGTTTTAGTGCGTTTTTTTCTCTCCTTTCATAGAGAGGAACTTGCTTATGAGGTCAACCTTATATCGCAATCCAGAGCTACTGGCGAGAAATATACGTTCAGTCCCCATTCAGGTCACGAAAATAGTTGGTTACAATTTTTATACTTCCATTTATAAATATTTGTCTGGTCGCGCTTAATGGCTAGCTGCCAAAAAATTGAACCCATTTTTACGACATTCGGTTCGAAAGAGGGGGAGAGGTAATCGACTAATATGCTGGAGGAGCTGAGTTCAAACTCCGAGCGCACTAAAGAATTTTTTTTTCTAGTGTGTTCGTTCATGGGATGGATTCGACCTCCCTGACCATCCCGCTAAAAGTCTCGAATCTGAAAAACGAGATTTTTCATGGTTTGACATGGTAGGGACGATATGTATATACATAAAAATATATAAATTCAGATCGGAAAACGATACGAATTTTAATTTAAAAAAAAAAAATAGTTTATTTTTCAACCACGAATATGTTTTAAAAATTTCAAAATAACAGTACAAACCCTTAAAGAATTTTTCAAATGGTAAAAATCGACCATTAATTATCGGAAGGTATATGTAGAGAAGGAAGAGGAAGAGGCCCTTAGCCGAATATTAAATATCCGGCCTTCATAATGAAAGGGCTAAAGCAATTTCTTCGCTATAAGCCTCCCTCCCGGGATGAAACAGTAATAAATTATCGAGTGAACAAGAGGAGCGAGAAGAAAGAGGAAGGGGTACGTGTGAAAACAGGGCCGCGTTGAAAGAGCCTAATGATCGGGTTAAATCGGCCTTAACTCGGAGAAAACGGCATAAAGGGCGACAAAATTAAACCTTCAGACTCTCTTGGGCTTATTGAACCTGATAGAGAGGCTTCGATCCAATTCCTCCTTCACTGATAAAAACCATCTGCTTCTACAATATCTACCAATATCCCAAGGCTTCTAATTACCTCTAGGCTTTAATATTAATAAATCAGCAGTGTAATTATTGTACACAAAATCTCTACATGCATAGATGTTAGTTTTAATAAGTAATAGGTGACTGGAATTTCGGATTATTAGAGAAAATTATTAGTCTTACGGTTTAGAAGAAACATTAAGCATTGCCATGATTTATTTATTAGCATTATGAGCCACAAAAAACTTCAACTGTTGTAAGGGGGAGGTTGCGAGTGGCCACGCTGATTACTGCAGCGATATCTTCGGAATAATTCATCCAATAATAATTCAGATATGCGTAAATCAAAAAATTCCCGGATTAAATATATATATATATATATATATATATATATATATATATATATATATATATATATATAGGGGAAGGTGTTGTACCTTTGACCACTTTGCACAATTGAATTTTTTTTAGCTTGAATATTAAGGCTAAATTCATTTTTTACATTTCATTGTAATTAGTATTCTATTGTTTATCATATTTAATTTTTTCAAGGTTCTAACTTTACATTTAATATTTTTTATTAATTTTTTAAAAAATAATCGTACAGTGGTCAAAGGTACAACATGTAGTTGTACCTTTTGACCATGGGGTGTTGTACCTCTGACCACGTAAAAACAACATATCAATGCAGAAAAAAAATTGTATTGAGTAATATTATAATTAATTGTAAGTTTGATAAATACAGGACATGGATGTAAGCATAATAAAAAGCTATTATTGATATTATGTTATGCTTAATATGCTGAAAAATCCAGTCAAATCGATAAACGTTTTAACTGTCAAGCAGATCCACTAGCAATAGAAGGGTACAGAAGTTAAGCCACAATGTCTTCAACATCAATATCACACAAATTTTCATCTTCTCTCGTAAACTTGTCACTTAAAGTTTGTTTTGTTTTTTTTCAAATATTGGATCTTAAACATTGGACAATTAATACCACAGATCTCTGCGACAAAATATGTAATAGTCTTTTTACTTTTATTTTTAACAAGTATAAAATTTTCATTTTCCAAATCATATTTTTCAAATTGTTGCTGGTTATCGAATAAGGGCTCATTATTTAAACGTTAAAATGTATTTGCTGTTTTAGCAAAAGAGGAGTAAGTTTGAAAATAGGGTAAAAATAGACAATTTTGTTTTGGCAGCTGTAAGTGCAATTAAGACCTTATTATTCCAGAAAGGAAATTATGATTATATAATAAAACAACCAACCATATTTCGTTCAAACTGGTTTGATAGATTTGCATGATAATTTTGCAATGTATTAGCGAAAAAATTAATATTTTTTTTTAAACTGTTGCGAAATCCAGACGGAATGCTTAACATATTTGAAGTAAACTAAGGCAGTCAGGCTCATAAAAACATTTTACAGAATAAAAGTAGGTCACTTTGGACGCCTTCTTTCCATATTTAATAAAAAAAAGTCCGACTCGCAGGAACTGCATCATCTTAGCGCGGTTCCTGATCATATCCCATTGTCATTTGAAAAGCTTAGAATACTAACAGATAATATTTTCCTCGGCCTTTGTTCAAAGGATTTTATCACTTTACCAGGTCAGGCCCGCCACACCCTAGAACCCTCTTCTACCGATACTTCATTTCATACGTTTCAATGCATTGGAAAATATCAAAAATTTTCACATATTCCTGTGTTCTTTTACTATAGTAATAATTCTACAAATAAAATCAATTAAAAAATAAAATAAAAAAACTAACAGCATGAAGGCAATTGAAAATATTCAAAAGACGTCATCGAATTTCTTTCTCTTGGCAAGCTATATTTCTAACAATGAATTGTTTTTCTAATTTTACCTAATCTGTTTTATTTCCAAATACATTATCCAACTATAAGCAATTAAAAAATAACAAGGAATAAAAACAGACAAAAAGAACCGTTCGAATAAACGAAATCAATTGCTTCAAAGTTTAAGCACTTATTTCTCCGATTGACATCACCTAATAAAAAATTGTATCAGAATCTTTTTTGTAGAGAATTTATAAAGCTTTCAAATAATTTCTATCCACTTATCACGATTTCCCAACCTGGTTCGAGATATTAATGAAATTATACGAAGTTCCCAAAACTTTTCATGTCTGTTCATAAAATATTTTATTCTAACTCTTCCTTAACTCCAAACGTAACCAAAAGTTTAACATGTTAGTTTTGATGAAATTTAAACATGCAAAACATGTTTCAACTGAATCCCATGATTCTAAGTAAACAAACCAAAAACTTTATTTAACAACTTTTTTCCGATTTTCTCAGAAACGGTTAAAGCTATCGCCTTAAAAATGGTTTCATTCGTTTTACTAGCCCAAGAAGCCTATAAAACGAGTACTTACAAGCATATGAACTCAAAAAGTCCGATTCGCAGGAACTGCGTCATCTTAGCGCGGTTCCGTTCTTATCTCTAGTGTTTATGAAGGCATAGAATAGAAACAGTTATTACTTTGTTTAGATCAATAGCGAAACACCTATCCAAATGAAATCTCAAACTAACCAGTCTTGAAAGGTCTTGATTTACAATCTTACCTGTATGGGTCAGCTATCCCATAAGTCGGGCAGAAAGGCCTCCGCTCAGAGGCATTTGGAAAGCCTTGGGATCTCTCTCTTTGAACGCTACATTTTTAAAAATAAATTGATCTTCTCATTTTACTTAATCTGTTTTATTGTCAAATACATGATCTGACTATAAGCAATTTAAAAATAACAAGGAATAAAACAGACAAAAAAAACAGTTCGAATAAGCGAAATCAATTACTTTAAAGTTTTAAGCACTTATTTCCCCGATTGACATCGCCTAATCAAAATTTCCTTCCGTTCCCCAAGATTCTCAACCTTTTTCGATATATTAAGGAAAGTATACAAAGTTACCAAAACTTTTTATGTCTGTTAATAAAAGATTTTTTTCTAACCCTTCCTAAAGTCCAAACGTAACAAAAATTTCAACATATTAGTTTTAATGAAAGTAGAACATGCAGAAAATGTTTCAACTGAATCCCATGATTCTAAGTACCCAAACCAAAAATGGTATTCAAAAACTATTTTTCCAATTTTCTCGAAAACGATTAAAGCTATCGCCTTGAAAATGGTTGCATTCGTTTTCCTAGCCCAAGGAGCCTATAAAAAGAGTACTTACAAGCTTATGAACTCAAAAACGTAAGCACTACGATTTTTTCTGCGCGAATTTCGCCCCAAACGCCATCTTCCAGTGGGCGGATTTTGCTGGTTAACGAACTTGACCTTTCAAATTGGACGACTGATTTTTGTACCAAATTTGATCAAAATCGGACCATTAGGGAGGCCAGAAATCCGCGAAGACAAATATATATATATATATATATATATATATATATATATATATATATAAATATATATATATATATATATATATATATAAATATATATATATATATATATATATATATATAAATATATATATATATAAATATATATATATATATATATAAATATATATATATATATATATATATATATATATATATACATATATATATATACAAATTTGAACCACCGTTATTTTCGGTCTCTAGGGGTTCTGAAACGCGAAATTTTCTTGTCGGCACTTCCGGATTGTTTCATTGTATCAACCTTATAAGCGGGGTTCCTCCCTATGGGGGAGGGAGGAACCGCGCTAAAACGTAAGTGGTACGATTTTTTTTTGCGCGAATTTCGCCCCAAACGCCATCTTCCAGAGGGCGGATTTTGCTGGTTAACGAACTTGACCTTTCAAATTGGACGACGGATTTTTGTACCAAATTTCATCAAAATCGGACCATTAGAGACGCCAGAAATCCGCGAACAGACATATATATATGTATATATATATATATATATATATATATATATATATATATATATATATACAAATTTTAACCGCCGTTATTTTCCGTCTCTAGGGGTTCTGAAAAGCGAAATTTTCTAGCCGGCACTTCCGGATTGTTTCATGAGATCAACCTTATAAGCGGGGTTCCTCCCTATGAAGGGAGGGGGGAACCGCGCTAAAACTCACGTCAATGAATAGATAGTTGACGTAGGCTTGACGAAGACAAGACAGATGGCCAGAAAGACAATGCTACATTTTTTATATAGTATAAATCTAATATTCAGATAGAATGATCTTCATCGTAAAAGACCGAACTTACAGGAGATTCTAATCCTTCAACAATTGTCTCTACGCTGGTTGCCTTTGCGGGCGCGACTATCTCCTAGAACACTTCAGAGTCGTGCGGGATTACCGTGGAAGGGGCAAATGGTCTTGGGGGTTTCTTAAAATTATTAGAATTATGTTTTTATATTTTATTTATAAATGTATCTTATTAAAGGTAATTTACTACAATATAGCTGCTTAATTCCAAGGTAAACTCTAACGATCAGGATAAAGCTAGGTCAGAGAATAGGAAGCGATTGTTGTGAAAGAGAGAAAACTTTTAACTCCGGAGTCTTGGGACGTTGGTTCTATTCCTCTTGGGAGTACTAACTTTTCTTTGGTGACAGCTAGACAAAACTTCAGCTTGGTCGAAAGGACACAGTAAAGACATATTCAGGGTTAAAGTACAGTATTAGGAACAGAATTTGGACAATAAAAAAAAGGTATCTATACGTTTAGTTTTATATTTATCCATCGATAAATAGAAACACTTTCCTGATGTACAAAAGAGTTACTACAAATCGACAATGCTACCTTATAATAATAATTTACGCATGCCAAGTTTGGTTTGGCGCCAGTAACACATGCATAGAACGTATAAGAAAATTGCAAAACTGAGTGCTCCAGAGTTAATGCAAAAATAATATGAAGACTTGTTATCAAGATAAATAGTATTTTATAAACTAAAAAAAAAAAAAGTCTGTTATAAAACACTGACTGTACCAACATATTTTAAAATTATAACTTTTACTGTTGCTAATGTAAACGTTTCTTATGTTTATCGTGTATAATACTTTTGTATTGGACCGAATGAAATGAATTCTAAGAATTTCCTAAACAAACCAATTAATTAAAATGTATTATTATTAAAAATGTATTAAACCCCTCTATATTCTCAAGACATAGCATACTCATTATTAAATTTCGTTTTATAAAATTTTATTCTGAGTAAAGGCTCTCAAGATGAATCTTCACAATGCTCCGAGAGAAAGAAGAGGCTGACGGCCGCTTGTAAATATGTATTTAATTTAATAGAATAATATAAAGTAAATAGGATTAATTTATTCGTCACTTTATTTACTTTTTATTTAACTAAATCATGTAAAGTGAATTTTACTAACCTCCACATAAAGAAGGCTCACTTTTTCTGACTTCAAACATAATTATTATTACCATAAATTATGTATTTCATATGATACATATGTACTTCACTCAATTTCCCCTTCTAAAACAACATGCTTTAAAATTAAATGTATTTTTAATTATATTTCTAAAGGGTAGGGATTCCTACAAAATATCCACTAAACTCAGTGATTCTAGATTAGAGAAATAATAACATTCAAACAAATTACTTAAATAATTCATTTATAGTAGATATAATTTTCTAAATAATTATAAATGGCCACGTCAGCGGTTTCCAGTAAATTCTCGAATGGAATAAACAGATAGGAAATAAACGGGGATCGGACAAAATAGATGAATAAAGCTGATTTTTTTAAATAAATAAAAAATCATCTCATGATTATCGGTTTGATTTTAAATTATTCATTAGGGCTATAATGTACCAAGTAATGCCAATAACAAATGTAAATACCACAGTAATAATAATGATTTAAACAGATAAATTGCAATCATGAAAAATTGGAGTGTTATCAAGGTATTTTTGACGAATAAATGAAAAAAGTATAATTTTCGTTCCAGGTTTTTTTTCTTTCCTTTTCTTTGTTTTGTGTCTGTGTTCGTGCACGCGTGTGTGTGGATGTGTATATATGTATATATATATATATATACACACATATATAAGGGCATAATATTGGTTTAAGAAGTATATTTTATTTCATAATCTTTATATATACTTATATTCTCTTTCAAATAACTTGATACAAAAACTTTGATCTGACGAAATATTTTCAGGCAAATAATACGTTTTGCCCTATATTGATCTTCAATAACTCTTACGTACATGGGCAACAATGACTAAAATAAAGTGGTTGAAATGCCTTATATATCTATACATATATATATATATATATATATATATATATATATATATATATATATATATATATATATATATATATATATAAACAATCATGCGCTGTTTTGGATATTTACACCATACTCGAAAACTACAGCAATACTCTGGAAGGTAAATAGTAGCATTCCAAAGCTTAATAAAGTTTGTAAAAAAAGTACCAACTTGATTAACCTCACTTCTCCAGGACGATTTCAGCCGAAAAACTTCGTGGTTCATAAATAATTTTGTATAATAAAACCATTGTTTACCTAATATGCACCTAAAAAAAATGTTTTATAGCCTATTCTTATTTTGCAAAATTCTGCTTGCGGTTGTAGTTATTCTCGTTTGTAATTATGTATACTTATTTTTGAGATGAAGAAGACTGTCAAAGTACACGCCAAAACGTTCGAAACATAGATTTTTCTGAAGATCTGACGTTTTCTCGAAGCCGAATTTCAACTATTCCTTCACTTCTTATCGCCTCAACAGCTAAATATGTTCATCATATTCAGGACTAATTATTTTTATCTTCTGTTTATGTAGTTGGTTATATTAAGCACATAATTCTGGAACAAGACTTAATCTAAACAGATTAATCAGGAATATTATTTGTTACGTAGACCTTGCGCGACGGACCTTTTTCCACTGTCAATGCGCAAGTTGCAAGGTAAAAATGTAATAATTAACAGTAACTCAGCTTATATCGTAAATTGAAGACCCGCTGAAAATTTAACAACTACCGTTATGTAATACAAAATAAATTATTTATTGGAATATAATTAATGGACGTACGGAGGGTAAGTCGGAGCCTGATCCAGGTGGCTGTGATTAATCGCTAGTTTAGTGGAATGGGGAGAAAGCCCTGCCATCAAGGCATTCTCCTACAGAACAGGTGTACACGATCCAAGACCTTGTTGAAAGAGGAGCTAAGTGAGCTGTTCACACGAGCTACCAGCATAACAAATTATATCTACCTTGCTACTCTCTTGGGCTCACGCAGCCAGTTATTTTCTCGCATCGGCTCACAGGCCTTTTTCTTCTTACGCTTCGATAATTTCACAGAGGGATTTTACAGGGAACCAGACACAATGTGATTCGCCTTAATAACCTCACAAAAGATACTTTGTTAAGGTCTTTATCCAAATTCTTATCGAAATTTGTGTACACATTCTCTCAAATATTTATCTTCGCTGAGGTATATTCATTTACGTTTTAACAAAACAATAAAAAAATAAATTACTGTTAGTGTGACGTTACCTCAAACAAATTAAACACATGCTAGGAGGGAGTACAAAACTTGACTACGTAAAATACCTCACGACATATTCAGCCATTTCTCACAGAGCAGCTTTAGTTTTTCAACATATAAAACGTACACATCCATACAACAAATTAGACGTTTATTCCAAAAATAAAATGCAATCTCCTATTCATAGAAACAATCTAAAAGAATTTTAATCCTTTGATCTTTCGCCTGGCATATACAGGGTGATTAAGGTCTAGGTAGCCAAACTCTAGGAGGTAAATCTATACATAATTTCTAACAAAAAAGTAAATTTGAAGTATAGACCGATTCCAAAGGGAAAAGCAATTATGTCCAATTTTATGTTTTTTTAATGTAGACATATTTTGTATTGAATAAGGAACATTGCTCAAAAACTGTTCAAAAGCACTTTCTACGTCAAAAAAAAAACCGCTAAGAGTCTCATTTTAGCTTTAAAAGCGTTATGAATAGCATTTTCCAGGCCCACTAAGTTATCGCACTTGGAGGCGGCATATTATAAACTCACTCCCAAGGAACGGGATGGACGGTTACATGCTGAAGTTAGTTCAAAATTTTTTAAATGACCGATCTTTCTATGTAAGGTGCGGTTCAACGTTTTCTGATATTTTTGTTCAGCAGAATGGTGTTCCACAGGGCAGTGTCTTGAGTGCAACACTATTCTGCGTTGCCATAAACGAGGTCCTCAACCAGATACACGCTCCGGTTTTTGGAATGTTGTATGCTGATGATTTAACAATATACTGTGCTCATGAAAGTGTGGCTTCCTGTTTTACCGAAGTTCAGAGAAGAACTTCCACTTAATGTGGCAATATGAATGGAATAGAAAAAGAGACAACAAATTTATAGAGAGATAAAATCCACTACCTCGGCATGGGAAACCTCATCTCAAGACAGTAGGCGTGATGAGGTGGTCCTGTCGAGAGTGCGAATTGGCCACACTAATCTCACCCATTCTTATTTATTCAAGCGGGAAGAAAAGCCTGAATGTACAGTATGTGGTGAAGATCTAACAATTAAACATATTTTCACGGAGTGTAGAGCCTACGAGAAGATTCGAAATCAACTGGACATTCATGGTACTCTCTTTGACATACTTGGAGACGACCATGAATTGTGTCAGAGAACATTGAGATTCCTTAGAGCTACAGATCTGTTCACAAAAATATAAATAACAATTAAATCTATAAGGGGAAGTAGATCTAGAAAATACATTTGCGCGCGCGTGTGTGTGTGTGTGTGTGAATGTGTGTATATTTGTGTGTGTGTGTGTGTGTGTGTGTGTGTGTGTGTGTGTGTGTGTGTGTGTGTGTTTGCGCGCTTGCTTGCTTGTGTGTGTCTGTGTATGTGTGTGTGTGTGTGTGTGTGTGTGTGTGTGTGTGTGTGTGTGTGTGTGTGTGTGTGTGTGTATCTACACCACATTTTTAAGTATTTTTTCCCTTTATTATCTTATTTTATTCTGACTATTTAAAAGTTTTTTTTCTAAAATAAAAATATATTCATTGACTAATTATATGATTGATTAAATATTAAGTATATGATTAATCGAACAGCGATGTAGAACTCGAGTACGTGGATGAGTATACTTATCTGGGCCAACTTATCTCTTTCAAGAATAAGTCGAAAAAAGAAGTTGAAAGACGGCTGTCTCTAGGCTGGAAGAAGTACTGGTCTCTGAAACTGATAATGAAGGGAGATTTTTCAGTGGAGATGAAGAAGAGGGTTTTCGAAACCTGCATCCTACCAGTAGTAACCTACGGAAGCCAGACCTGGTCATTAACCAAAGCTAACACCAATAGACTACATTCCTGGCAGAGATCTATTGAAAGAAGCATGGTAAATTTGAAAAGGAAGGATAGAATGAGAAATACGACAATAAGGAAGAGAACTGGTCTGACAGATATCTCTTCATACGTGACCTCGCTGAAGTGGAATTGGGCTGGGCATCTGATGAGAAGGCAAGACAAGAGATGGTCCCAAGAAGTAACAAGATGGACGCCATATGAACTCAAAAGAAACAGGGGCAGACAAGCTAAAAGATGGAGAGATGTTTTCAAAGAAATGGCCGGACCGCTGTGGTGGAGATTGGCGATGGATCGCCAGGCCTGGAAATATATAGGACTAGAGATCTTAGCGACTTCCGCTTCCCAATAGGCTGGTCACCAGGGGATATTAGACTAGTACTCCTGAGAAGGAAGGCCTTCACCAAGATTTGTTGTTTGTTTTTTTTATCATCCAATGGTTTTGTTTTATATTATTTTATTATTAATCGTTTGATTTGTAAAATTACTCCAACAACTGTACAAAATAGTAAATATTTGTTGATGAAATAAAAGGCTATTTCATTCATTCATTCATTCATATGATTAATCTAAATAACAGAATCAAATAATACACTCTTTAACATCTTTATGTCAATTAATTTTCAATTGCACGCATATACATAGGCATCCATGACCCTGAGATTGAACTGCCTTAAAACACCAAAATAAAAAAAAAAGATAATTAAATTATAATTATTCTATCATAAAATAGACAACATTTCCTATAGTGATTTAATTCGCCATTTAATTTAATTTCCATTTATACAAGATACTTTCTGGACGTCCAATAACGCAATTCTGTGTTTCTGGATGAACCACGGACTACAGATTCACTACTTACAGGAAAACGTCTACATACCCATTTAGTAACCATTAAATCTCTGCAAATGTTGTGGAAGTTTATTGAGGGATAGCTTGATCGATCCCTCAGGTTGATGGAGACACCCTTTTGTCAAATAATATTAAATGGAGTTTTGATACTTTTAAATACCTTCAGTGAAGAAACAATAGATTAACCACTTTTTGGATTAGCATTGTCCAATTCAGAAACAATAAAAAGTAACTGAAAGAAATCGTTGGACATTTTTTTAATTTGGGAAATAAGTCAAATTTGTGTTTTCCAAAATTTCATTAATTTATATTTTGCGTGATGTAGTTAACATTCTTAAGAGTACACAAAAAATAATTTGCTAATATAATTAAAAATTTGAAATTTGCCGAAATTCCTATTGGACATTTGTCAACTTGGACACTGAATCCATCCTCTGCTGCTGTGTGTCAGACAGCAATCTATCTGGAATCATGAATCTATCCTTCGTGTAAGCGGAAACTCTTCCACAGCAATAGTCCTCTAAACTTAGTAAGCATTAAATCTCGGGAAATGAAGTGGGGTTTAGACAGCCCATGGATCCACAGTCCAAGTTGATACAAGTCAAAGTGCAATTTCGGCTAATTTCAAAATTTTAATTATATTAGCAAATTGTTTAGTGCGCTATAAATAGTGCCAAATACATCACGCAAAAGATAAATCGATGAAAATTTGGAAAACACGAAATGCGACAAATCTCTCACATGCTTGGAAAACGTATTTAACAATTTCTTTCGGTTAATTTTTATTAGTTTCGGACAGGACAATGGATACCCACAGATTGGCCAATAAAAATGAGTAATCCATAATTTCTTCACACAAGGTATTTGAAAATAACAAAACTATTCCATATTCATTGACAAAAGGGAGCCAATCGTTCAACCTATCCCTTAATACGCTTCCACTTCATTTGCAGAGCTTTAATGTTAACTAAATGAAGACGTTTTCCTATGAGTAGTGAATCTGTAGTCCGTTAGGGGTCCGAGGAAAAAATAAGCGAGAAACCTCTGATTCATCGAGAAAAACAGAAGTGCGTTATTGGACTTCTAGAAAGTAGCTTCTATCAATGGGGTTCTATGGGGTTAATTAAGTCACAGTTTTCTTAAAGGAAATTTTTTATTATGGAACAATTAGGATTCAATTGTCTTCAACAGTTTTTGAGCAATCCTTTCTTATTCAATATAAAATATGTCTACGTCAAAAAACTAAAATTGGACACAATTCCTTTTCCCTTCGGAATCGGACCCTACTTTAAATGAACTCTTGTGTTGGAAATGATATCTAGAATCACCTCCTAGTTTGACTACTTAGATCTAAATGGGGCGAGTGCCAGGGTAGGCTGGACATTCATTAATATATCCGGTTCCACTGCACCTAGAGTATTGCTTCTGGTATCATTTCAAAGCAAATCCAAAGTTTGACAAGCAAAAAGTTTGACAAATCGTTATTTGCGAAAAGTTATGATTGAAAAATGTAATAATTCATTACCCAAACGGTTTAAACAATAATTTCGAACGTCAGAAAAAGAAAATGGCCCTTCAATTTTTTTTTATTATTTTTATTTTATTTTATTTTTTTTTTTTTACGGCGCTTCGACAACTAGGTCATTAGCGCCGATGGACAGCGGCTAAAATCACCTTTTAGGTGGACAAAATTCATATAAAATATTTTACAAATCAGACACTAAATATTGTCTAGTATTAGTTGGAAGAAGGTAAAATGTAAATATTTACTTTTTTGGATCGTCCAGGGGACTGTAAGAAAGGGATATTTTTCCTAGTGTTTATTGTAGTCCTGTTCTGGTTATTAATTTTCCATTTTTTGAACAGAAACTATGATTGATTATTTAAATTTCATGTGCAATGGACACCACAGAGAAAAGTAAATTCTAATATTTCACCATTCGGGATGCTGCATGGATATAGTTTTACCTATAACAAATCGCATCATGAAATACAACATTTCCATACTTCAATGGAAAATTACTTGCAAAGGGCCAAGGAGTGCCAAACTAATTCTTCCATCATTATTTCAGTCAAACTATGTTCTTGTCATATTCACATCGTTTTTTTTTTTTTGCGATTTTTTGCGTTTTGAGGAATATTTACAAATTTAGGATGGATTTCACGTTTCGTTCTAATTATTCCACGAGAAGAATTTGTATCTGAATGGTAGAAGTATGGAACAAATATATATATAAGAATAAACGCTTCTTATTCTGCATTTTAGAACTAGCAAATGACGATGAAGATAAAAGTTTAAACATGAGAATAATTAAAGACGCCATAAAAGATTATTCCAAAAACATGTGGGAAAAATGTCATCGGAGAGCTTAATTGTTAAAGGACTTTTCCAGGTGACTGGAAGGGAAGGTGTTTGAGTTTGAGTTTATGTTACAGGAAAAGAGTTTTAGGAACTCGTGCGAAAACACACTCTAGCCCGTAACAAATATTCCCGTCAATTTAGAGTGCATAAAACAAGAAAATTTCCTCGAGAGGCTTCGATCTTCTATTGATGCTGTTACTTTTATCGGGCCAGATTGGCGCCAGTTTTCGGAAACGTTTGCGTAAAAAAGCAAGAAACCGATGTAAATGCAATTAGTCTATTGAAATGAGGTTTACCATATGATCACATTCAAGAACTGTCATTAGAAAATGAAGCTGACGATACTGACACGTCTGATGAAAATTCTGAAGGGTGTAGCAGTATTGAATCAGACGATGATTGATGGATAATTCGTTTTTAGCGCATGATATAATTGTATATATTATTTATTTATTTATCATATACAACAATTACAGCCTCGGCCAAATCAAATTGCAGTCATACAAAAATTGAAAAATAATAAATATACAACAATAATCGCACATGGAAAAAAAATCGGAAAAAAATAAAATAAATATATAAAATATAATCTCACAACTATAAACTAATTTCAACTGACTTGTCTGGAAACTTCACCATTGAAAATGTCTTTATTTTTTGGAATTGTAACATTCCTAAGCCCACAACTTCTAGATAATACGTATCTACAAGCAGAGTGGCGAGTCTTGTGTTGTACAGGTTTCGAGTATATATTGTTTATTATTAAAAAATCAAGTCTGTGCGATGGTCCTATCTCTTCATCCTAGGCTAGAAAGAATATTCAGTATAAGTATTTATGCTAAGCTTTCCTAATAACACCAACATCTGCTTTTCTGAAGACAAAAATAAAGTGTGATAAACGTTTTACTTGCCTATTTATTATATGATATAAAAATCCTTAATTCGTCTAATTTGTTATGTTTACTGCTGATTAATTATTAATGTAGGAAAAAAATAATTAAATAGAGGCAGGTGGAACAAATATGAAAAATAAAAAAACGAATTATTTCATTGAAAAATTGATGATCGACTTTTAAAAACGGAGACGAAGAAGTTAATTGTGTACTGGTTAGAAGCTTTCCGTTGATTAGTCTTACGATACCAGGTTGTGAATTTATAAAATATTTGAACGAGGAAGAAGCTTTGTTGAAAAGCAGGCAAATAGGCTTTAAGAAAATTTCTCCTGTAGAAAAGTTTCCGCTTTTGTGTGAAAGTTATTTAAGGGTTATAACTTATGCAGAGGACTTTGCGATTCTGGGAGAAATTAATAATTAGAAGAAAACTAAACTTTAAATTGACTCCAAGTTCATATTTTATTTATGTATTTGTCGTTTTTAAATACATTTTCACTAATCTGAAATTATATTTATGTTGAGGCCAACATGGTCGTTTTCAATTGTAAATAGTTATGTACATTAGCACGTAAGTTAGTCGTAAGTTTTCTATAAGTGTCTTTCGGCTGGGTTCGGGCGCCCTCGGGTCTTCTCGGCCGGTCGGCACAGACTGGTTGGCTGCTGGCGTCGAGGAAGGGACCACGCGTGCTGTTCTACGGTTCACCCTTTCTTTTATGTGTGTTTTAAGAGTCACCTGAAATGAACATCCCACAGTCTCCGCACATTTGCGGCAATAGAAGAGGCAGCAGCTGAACATAGAAGCTAGTACCTGGTACTCATCCACCCTGCGTTTGTGCTTGCTGTTCGTGAGTTTGTTTGTATTGTGACAACACTAACATTTTATTATTATTCGGCAAAATATATTTGTGAAGCTAATGCCCTATCCGTTACACTTTTACGGCTGGATACATAAAAGTGGTGGCGTAAGTCTCAGATTTGCAGATCATCTGCCATCGCCTCCATGGCTCAAGGACTATGTCACGGAGTTTCGATCTAAAATGGCCCGGTTCGATCCCAGCCTCAGACACTTATTTTTTTTCTCTTTCTTCTTTTTTTCTATGTTCATAGTAAAGAATTAATTTTATTATTCAATCAATAAAATTTTGTAAATTAATTTAAAATCTAATTATATCATTTATTGGCATTTTAAAATTTAACTAAATTAATATCCTAAGCACGGGTCGTATTATTATTTAAGTATCAGTAAATAAATTATAAGTTTTATTTAATTATTATTAATGTGTTTTCTATATGTCTCATATGATTTACGATTATTTAAGGCAAACTAATTAAACCTTATTTAGAAAACCATTCTTTTCTTTCCTTTTTTTTGTCTTTATTTCCTGGTTTTCAGGGATTATTTGTAAACAGCCTATGGTATCATGGTTGGACTAGGAATGGCTTACCCTGAGCCACTACCCGCCATAACATTTTGGTCCTCCAGGCCGGATTGCAGTGCCTTGTTTATTTGTTGAGCAACATGTGTTTTTGATATTCCATTCTTTAAATATCAAAACTTTAAGGATTTGTATTTCAAATTTGTACTTGGCTTCAGCATTCTGCTATATTATTTAATTTTCATTTTGGTATTTTCTCATGGTTGGTCGGTTTTGATAGGCTCATTTTTCTTGTTCCTTGCTTCTTGAAATCTTTCCATCTTTCGCCATGCCACGAATCGAAGACCTGTCCTCAGAGGACATTCGGGAGGTCAATACTCTCATCTCCAGACTCAAAGGGATCCCAGGTCAGATTAAAGCCATACGCGATCAAGGAATGAAGATCAAGACTGATCCTAGCCAGTTGTTCCTGTTTAAAGGGATGTATAAGGAGCTTAGACCTTATTTCCAACAGTTTAATGAGACATGGGATCAACTTCAAGGCTTTTATATTTCGCGAGGAATGCCTGAACAATTTCCTGGGGAAGAGAAGAAAAACTGGCCCAAGGTTGTGCGGGAATATTACTATGAAGCATGTGCGATTTATGAAGAGTACATGAATCCCACTCCTACATTTCCTATTAATCCTAGTGCATCCACTACATTGCCCGCGACAGCTGCCAATAACTCTGCATTGAATGAGAGTAAATCCGTTCGTGCAAGACTCCCACAAATAGAACTCCCACAATTCGATGGTAATTCCAAAGAATGGCCTGTTTTCAGAGATTGGTATAAGGCATTAATACACGACGAATCTACAATCTCCGACATGGAAAAATTCTTGTTCCTGGTTTCGTGTCTTAAGGGACCTGCTCGTTCTCTTGTGGCTACTGTCAGTCTTACAGAGTCAAATTATCAACAGGCTTGGAAGGTGCTCCTGGAACATTACGACGACAAGCGCAAACTTGCATACACCTATCTAAGAAAGGTCTTCGAGTTTAAGCCACTCACTGGACGCCCTAACGCCACAACCTTAAAGAATCTTATCACCAACGTTATCGAGGGCATCGATTCTCTTAAGCATCTCCAAATTCCCGATCTTGGTGACTTCATTCTGTCATTCTTGGTGTTAAGATGTTTAGATCCAGTCTCAAAACAAAATTTTGAAAAGAAGTACACGGATGTCGAATTTCCTACTTACCAAAATTTAGTTGATCACATAAAGGTTGAATGGAAATCCCTAGACACAATCTATTCTGAAAGTGAGCCATCTTCAAGTAGCAAGGCTTATACAAGTCAAAGTGCATCATCCCCTCGCTACGTCTCCTACTCTAAAGGTGCTTTATTTGCTGAGGGTACCACATCCGAATCAAAGCCCTCCAAGCAACATCCAAACTTTAAACAAAGTACCAATACCAGTCGTCAGTTCCAATGTCCCGTTTGCAATTCTACACATAGCCTATATCAATGCATTCAATTTAAGAAGGCCTCCCCTGCCAACAAGTTAGACCTTTTAAAAGATTGGCAAGGCTGTAAGAATTGCTTATCCGGTAAACATCGTACGAACGCATGCACATCCATTAGAAGATGCACAACATGCAATCAAACACATCACACCTGGCTGCACCAACCCCAAGCTGTGGCTACCCAGAATATTCAAAATGATGGTGGAGTCACTTTCACTAGCATCTCCGGTGGGAGAGACATATTATTAGGAACTGCCATCATTCAAATCATGGACTCAAAGGGAGTCTATAGGAGCATCAGAGCTGTCACTGATAGTGGCAGTCAAATCTCATTTATGACTGCAGACTGCGCCAGGGACTTGGGATTCACGATTCTACCCAGGAAGCAGAAGATAACGGGAATCGGACATGTGAATCTACCTAACACACTGGGAAAATTAAATTGCAAGATTCGCTCTAACATTCAAGCTACTTCATCGCAGGTGCTTTCATCAGAGGTTGTAATTGTCACTGAAATTACCAGTGAACTTCCTCAGTCATCTTTGCCCGACACAATTAAACATCACTACAAGGGTTATGCTTTAGCTGATCCCGATTTCTGGAAACCTGGCCCTGTAAACTTCTTATTAGGTGGGGACATGTTTTATGACATTGTAACAGGAGCTCCAGTGACAATCAACTCCAACATTCCAAAA
This sequence comes from Gonocerus acuteangulatus, assembly GCA_946811695.1. Taxonomy (NCBI): domain Eukaryota; kingdom Metazoa; phylum Arthropoda; class Insecta; order Hemiptera; family Coreidae; genus Gonocerus; species Gonocerus acuteangulatus. The sequence continues at coordinate 52,948,907 of OX328124.1, read as the reverse complement.
TTGTTACCCAGCATATTTGGCTTCATAGTAGCAGGACCCTTTAAATCATATTTGAAGGCGAATTCTGCCTCAAGTTTTTTCATTCAGTCTCAAGGAGAATTAAAAGACATCATGACCAAATTTTGGGAGGTAGAAGAGGTAACCCCTGTTATAGTCAAGTCTAAAGAGGATGATTATTGTGAAAGGCATTTCCGAGACACCCATTATCGCATGGAGTCGGGTCGCTATGTTGTATCATTACCCATCAAAGATTCGGTCCATACTTTAAGGAACACCCAAGGTCAAGCCTTTAAAAGGCTTATGAATCTTGAAGCTAAGTTAGCTAAAGATCCGACTCTAAAAAGGGAGTATCATCAATTCATGAAGGACTATTTAGATTTGGGCCATATGCGGCCAGTTCCCTTAGGATCAGCTGCCTACACTATACCTCATCATGCAGTAGTTAAACATCAAGACGGCAAGATGAAATTACGAGTAGTCTTTGATGCCTCATGTCACACATCTACCGGCTCATTGAACGAACACTTATTCGTTGGCCCAAAACTCCAATTGGACATCAGGGACATCTTAACCAACTTCCGTACTCACACAGTTGTCTTCACGGCGGACATTGTTAAAATGTACCGCCAAATATTAGTGCATCAGCCTGATCGAAAGTACCAACATATACTGTGGCGGTTTGACCCATCACACTCCTGTGAAGAATACGAGCTGTGCACAGTTACACAAGGAACCTCATCTGCTCCCTTTTCTGCTGAAAGAACACTTCAGCAGCTTGCCGAAGACGAAGAAGCTTGTTATCCTCTGGCATCCAAGGTACTTCTAAAAGACACATATGTAGATGACGTTGTTTCTGGTGCAAGGTCATTAGCTGAAGCGAAACTTCTTCAGAAGGAGCTGATAACTATATTAAATAAAGGCTGCTTCGAACTTGGAAAATGGGCTAGCAACAGCCCAGAGTTATTAAGCACACTAAAAGAGTCTCAGTGTCAATTCAACGCCGTCAGCTTGTCATCCGAAGAGGAACCCAAAATAAAACTGCTTGGCATGCAATGGTTTCCATCTCAAGATATATTCTGTTATGAAATCAGCTGCCCATCCTGGCATCCCTCCAAGAGGGCCATACTATCAGCCATAGCACGAATTTATGATCCTCTAGGATTTCTTTCACCTGTTGTTTTCTACGCGAAAACCATTCTTCAGGATATGTGGATTTCAAACTGCGGCTGGGACGATGAAGGACCCCCATCAATATGCCAACGCTGGCACCGATTTTTATCGGATCTTCATCAAATCTCCGAAGTTAAAATCCCTCGTTGCATTGTACCAATCGATACCACATCCTCAATGATTATTGGTTTTAGTGACGCTTCTCAAAGGGGATACTCAGCTGTTCTTTATCTCCTCAATTATACGGCATCATCCTCTAACGTCCTTCTCATAAAGGCTAAAACCAAACTTGCTCCCATAAAGCCTATGACCATACCAAGACTTGAACTTTCCGGGGCATTACTCCTTAGCCGCCTTTACAATTCTTGCCTTGAATTGTATTCTACCCTCAATATCTCAGCGGTTATGCTTTACACAGATTCCGAGATCGTCTTGAGTTGGTTGTCCACACCTCCCCAAAACTTAAACGCATTTGTGTCGCATCGCGTGGTGCAGATTTTGGACCTCACCACACGATCCCAGTGGCACCATGTAAGGTCAGAAGAAAACCCAGCTGATTGTAGCTCAAGAGGACTTCTGCCTTCAGAACTTCCTAACCATTCGTTATGTTGGGCGGGACCGCATTGGTGTAAATTGCCATTTGACCAATGGCCTCAAGCAGTCCGTAAACTTGACACGGTCCCAGAAATGAAACGAGCAGTTCTTGTAACCGTTGCGCCTGAGATACCAAGTATCATTCAATGGATGGAACATTTTTCACAATACTCTAGGCTGCTTCGCAGCGTAGCATATGCACTACGATTCATCAATAGATGCAAATGCCAGCATCCTCTTCATGGTGCGATTACTCTGCCCGAAATCAAAGCTTCGACCAAGAGCTGCATTAAGGTCACTCAATCCCACCACAAAATAGATGAGAAAGCTCTACGTGCCTTAAATGCGTTTCGGGATGATGATGGTATTCTTAGGGTGGGCGGTAGACTCCGAAATTCCTCCTTGCCATTTGATGCCAAGCATCCAATTATACTTTCCGGGAAGAGCCATTTCGCAGCACTTCTTGTTGATCATTATCACAAATCCTATTTACATGCTGGGCCTACTGCTCTACAAGCTATGTTGCAATCCAGGTATTGGATCGTATCAGGGAGGCAACTAATCCGCAGACGCGTTTTTAGTTGTTTGAAATGCTACAAGGAGAAGAAGGTGCCCCAAGCTCCACTGATGGGGAATCTTCCAACTTTTCGACTCGAAGAAGGTAAGGTGTTCAATCATGTTGGTGTGGACTTTGGTGGGCCGTTCTATATTAGAGAATCCACAAGGCGCAAGGCCTCACTGAGCAAAGCGTACCTTGGACTTTTCATTTGTATGTCTACAAAGGCCGTGCATTTGGAAGTGATCTCGAGGTGCACCACCGAAGCCTTCTTGCTGCTTTTGATCGGTTTGTCGCACGCCGTGGCAAACCAGAACACATGATTTCCGATTGCGGTACCAACTTCATAGGAGCAGCCAATAAACTGAAAGAACTTGCTCTATGTCAGAACTCTCAGCTGGCCCAAACAGAAATACGGAATCATGCCACCTCCAAAGAGATTAAATGGACTTTCCAGCCCCCTTCATCTCCTCACTTTGGAGGAATCTGGGAAGCTGGCATTAAATCGGCCAAGACCCTTCTCTACAGGATCGCAGGCGATATTCCAATGACATTTGAAGAACTGACTACACTCTTCTGCAACGTTGAGGCAGTGCTAAACTCTAGGCCCATTTCACCTCTTAGTGCAGACCCAGATAACATTGAATGTTTAACTCCAGGGCACTTTCTCATTGGAAAACCCCTGATTGCATCTCCAGAAGAAAGCATAGCAGACGTCAAAATTAGCCCATTAAGAAGATGGGACCTAGTCAAACAACGATCCCAACATTTCTGGTCACGCTGGAGATCAGAATATCTGAATCAACTTCAGCAAAGAAGAAAATGGACATCAAATCAGAAGAACCTGAATGTAGGAGATCTGGTGATAATCAAAGAGCCAAATGCGCCTCAACCATCTTGGCCCCTGGCTCGTGTTACTGCTGTACACCCAGGAAACGACGGTATAGTTCGAGTTGTGACTATAAGAACATCTTCAGGCTACTACAAACGGCCTGTCGCCAAGCTAGTCCCTCTGTCTCCGATCACAACTCCCTCTTAATACTATAAAATTTCTTTAATCAAATTTTAGGTGGGCGGAATGTTGAGGCCAACATGGTCGTTTTCAATTGTAAATAGTTATGTACATTAGCACGTAAGTTAGTCGTAAGTTTTCTATAAGTGTCTTTCGGCTGGGTTCGGGCGCCCTCGGGTCTTCTCGGCCGGTCGGCACAGACTGGTTGGCTGCTGGCGTCGAGGAAGGGACCACGCGTGCTGTTCTACGGTTCACCCTTTCTTTTATGTGTGTTTTAAGAGTCACCTGAAATGAACATCCCACAGTCTCCGCACATTTGCGGCAATAGAAGAGGCAGCAGCTGAACATAGAAGCTAGTACCTGGTACTCATCCACCCTGCGTTTGTGCTTGCTGTTCGTGAGTTTGTTTGTATTGTGACAACACTAACATTTTATTATTATTCGGCAAAATATATTTGTGAAGCTAATGCCCTATCCGTTACACTTTTACGGCTGGATACATAAAAGTGGTGGCGTAAGTCTCAGATTTGCAGATCATCTGCCATCGCCTCCATGGCTCAAGGACTATGTCACGGAGTTTCGATCTAAAATGGCCCGGTTCGATCCCAGCCTCAGACACTTATTTTTTTTCTCTTTCTTCTTTTTTTCTATGTTCATAGTAAAGAATTAATTTTATTATTCAATCAATAAAATTTTGTAAATTAATTTAAAATCTAATTATATCATTTATTGGCATTTTAAAATTTAACTAAATTAATATCCTAAGCACGGGTCGTATTATTATTTAAGTATCAGTAAATAAATTATAAGTTTTATTTAATTATTATTAATGTGTTTTCTATATGTCTCATATGATTTACGATTATTTAAGGCAAACTAATTAAACCTTATTTAGAAAACCATTCTTTTCTTTCCTTTTTTTTGTCTTTATTTCCTGGTTTTCAGGGATTATTTGTAAACAGCCTATGGTATCATGGTTGGACTAGGAATGGCTTACCCTGAGCCACTACCCGCCATAACAATTTAGTTTAAATCAACAACTTTCTAAACTGGGTTTGAAAATATCCTCCACCAAAAAAAAATCTTATGACTGATGACGGTTTTCATAATTATTGCCACTCCAGAATTGCCCGGTTGGAATAATCAAATAATTGAATGCCATAAGATTTCTTATACTGGCAACATTGTTCATATTAAAATATTGTTTGACCAGATAGCCCCCTTTTAACAATTCTTCAATCCAAAGGGTGATAGATTAGATTAGATTTACCTGTCTCTTAACCCTCTACATTTGCGGGTCCCTAAAGTCAGGAAGAACTTAAACTCCTGATGAATCTCAAACAAGCCCCGACTATCGTCGATTTCCTGATTTCTTCCTCATCGAGGCAATCAAAATGTATGAACTGCCTCCAGGAGGTAATAATAATTATCTTATTTATAGAGCTAAATAGGCGGAGGAATTTGATTATTTTCAATGCCGTTTCCAAGAAAATCAGGAATATCTGGGGAGAGGAGGCAACCTTAGTGGTGGACTTTTCAGTTTACAGTGTTTTTTTTTTTTTTATTATTATGTTTTTGTCTATTTATTCACACTATTACAGTGGTTTCTGTTTTCAAAGTGTATTTCTTTTTAGCGTGTAGTGAGAAAATCCGTCGACCCCACACCGAAATCCAGATGTGGCGATTAAAAATTCCACGTTTCAATACTCAAAGATTACCAAAATATATGAGTTTGAGACGATATCGTCGATGAGTATAGATTGAAAGTGAAAAATTCGTTTTGTCACATTCGATACTTTGCATTTGTATCGACGATATGTCCCTTTACTCCGTTCAGTGGATCCTATTAATAACTGAATTTGGACATGAATACTTTTGGAGTAATGAGCAAAAGAAGTAAATGACGGCTAGGGACCGGATTCTTAGGTTTTCACCCATTTGTTTCCTTTCTGCTAAACATGATAACGATCGGGGTTTTATATGATTCGCGTCTTGTAGTATCATTCATGCAAATTTGGAAGTACCTTAAAAAAAAACCTACTCGGGATGATATCACCTAAAATCACCTAAATGACGATGGAAAAACCTACACAGACTTAATCTATAAATTATAAAATACAATTAATGTATGTATTAATAAATAATTTAATATTTTTATACATTGCTTTATTTCTAAAATGTATTTTATTTATATAAATTGCATTCACTTTGTTTCTTACATATTCTTCTTAAATATTCACTTTTTTTCTTCTTAAATATTTTCTTGAATATTTGGACTACTTATTTTTATTTTTTCTTAATAACTCATATTTCTGTTTTATTTTGATTTGCTCATTTTTCTTCCTTCTCAATATACTATTCTATAACATTATGTTATTTGTTGTTTATTTTTATGTCACTACATATGTATACATATTAATTTATCAATTATAAATTAATGAGGATTTTTCAATAAAAACCTAAAAAGACCTATTATGCCTTTTGCAAAAACCTAATTGGACGCTTATTTTATCCTGAAAATCCGGTCCCCAATGATGACAAACAAATGTTCCGAGAAATTATTGATTTAAAGATGCCTCAATTATTGTTATATAAGTTGTTCCGGAAATATTCCCGCAAAAATTAGACACCCAACCCAAAACAGATAGATGGTCTGGAGATGGTTTCAAAGGGAAACTAGCAGAACACGCACCAGGAAGTTCAATCAAGCAGGAATCAATATTGCCTGAGAACTGGAGGACAAGACGAACCACCTGCTCATGTGTTATTGAGCGGATTGAGACCAGACCCGTTCTTCAGCTACCAGCACGATATTAATACAGCATCTCCCCAGCAGGGGGTGCCTGAGGTATTGCATTCTAACCGAATATTGTTCTAGCCCTTATTGCCAACTCGTAAAGTGAACTCGTGTCTTATAACTCTTAGAGATTAAAAATAACCAACCTTCTCACTCGATTAAATTCGATCCAGAGAAATGTGTATAGAGAAAGTTAAAAGTGTTTGCTTGAGACACAAAAGCAGGAGGCGTCTAACATTAGCATGAACTCGTAGTGAAAAAATAAGTAGGTACATAAAGTATTTGGGATGGATACACATTGTAATAAAAAAAAAATGAAGAAAGCCCATCACATACATAATAATAATATTAAATAATTATCGATACTCGTAAAATAAAAAGCATGCAGGGCCTCTGAAAGTACTTTCATCAGCAAGGCACCAATATAAAGTCAACCTCCGTTAAAAGTTATTTGCTTTCTTTTCATTCAAAGCAATTTGGGATATTTGCACTTCTTCCCCTTATAAAAACGTATTGCTTTTATAAAGAGAAACCCGAGGGGGAAAAGAACGAACGAATAAATACGAAATGAAAGAGCAGTGTAAGTTCAATTAGGAAATTAAAATAATGAAGATTCTACAATTGTTTTTGATATTCAATAAAATTTGTTCGAATAAGAGTTTTGTTGCCCAAATAAATAAGGTTGGCTACAACACAAGATACTGGTCAACCGTCAAATTATTAATTAAAAATAACAAACTATAAGGCAATTACTAAAGAAATAAAATTATAGACAAATGTGAGAGGAGATATTAATATTCAACGTCTCCAAACGGGCCTGTTCTTCCCCAAAAAGCTCTAAAAAAGCTTAAAATTCAAGCCAAGACATTAGCAATAAATTTGCATTTTTATTTTTAAATAAAGTTTCAGTACCTATCATTACCGAACCTCCAGTATTTCCAAACTAGATAATGCTAACATTATCTGTCCAAATTTAGAAAACAAATATATAAATTTTAAAAATTAAATATAAAAAACTATTTAAAAAATAAATTATAAAATATTACGAAACAATGTTTCAACAGGAGTAACAATTATTTCATTTGGCTATCCTAAAGTTAATAATAATGAGTGAGAAGGGAGAATGTGTTCCCCTTCTTAAATCTCATTTATTTTAAAGAATGATGCTGGAATATTGTCTCGGAAACTGATCCACAATAATACAAATTATTTTCTAAACATTAAAAAACAATACGTAAAAGCACCGTGTCTAGCCTATTGGTCAATTATTATTTCTAAAGTTTTATTTTTAAATACTCGTCACTCCTTCAAAACTTCATTTTAAGGAAGTAAGTGGCTATTAAATGATATTTGACGAAAGGATCACCATGTTCGGAACAGTAGAAATATGGTAGATATTTTTATAGCCCACTTATTGATTTTAAGTGCAAGTTTTCACTCGGAGTATTTTTTTTCGGGTGTCCGAGGTTGCTGAATGGTTTTTATTGAATAAATCAGCTGACTAGTAGGCGCCATTTTTCTTAGCTTCAGTCATGCAGTAGCACTGGTGGTGAAAGGCTTACTTGCCTAAATAGCTTTAGGTATTATTGCTGATGAGGCACTACGTATTACGTATTTTATTATTAGATCTTCCGCCGGAATTAGTCAAAAGAAAAAAAAAATTTTGCTGAGCTTTTTTTGTATGTTACTAATCAAAATAAATATCCTATTTTAAATTAATAAATACACTATATTACTGGTATTTTTTTTCTTTAATTACTGTTAATTCTTAATTGAAGCTCATTATTTACCTAATGGGTTAGTGTAGTTGTTGGCCCAATGATTGCCTAGGAAGACAATGAAGGGTAGTGGAGGCCATCTTGGGCACCTTGCCAATATCAAGAACTACCCCCCCCCCCCCCTTTCTCCTACCCAATCCCCAAGAGATAATTTTCCCCTTGTTTTTCTTCGAAGAGTTCTAGTATACGAGCAGCAGTAATCATCCTTTTTAGAATAATAAAGCTCTGGTGCATTTATTAATGACAAGTTAATGAAAATGGAGTTTTGCTATTTGCGCATTAACTAAAATTTTGCTAACATAATTAGTAAAAAGTCCGTCACGCAGGAGCTGCATAACTAAGCACTTTCCTCAGAATTTGGGTAGTGTAGACTGCTTTCCAGAACAATTTGCTTAAAATATCCTACATAAATAAAATAAAAACATGAATAGTTCTCTTTTAATTTTGTAATGAGTAACTGATAAATTATTAATTTGCTTCCAGAGTTATGTTTACACATGGTACCTACTACACTACGTAATAAATAAAAAATCCTCATATTATTGTATTTTGATCTAACGCAGGAACCGGATACAGTCCCTCTAGCGCTCCTTGCGGCGCCTTTGTGAACCTATGTCTGGCTGGCTTTTCTATTGAAATATATTACAAAGTAAACCCCCCTTTCCGATTGACCGATTCAGCTCATTTTTACAACACTTCTTTCTCATGAGTTACCCTCGACGTATACCGCGTTTCGTTACAATACAGCAGAAATTACGACCAGTATGAGTATATTAGTAATTTAGGTGCGGAGTAAACCCCCCCTCCTAATGAACCGATTTAGTTTATTTTTACAACACATATTTACCTGTAGATTACCACTATGAATACCGAGTTTCGTCGAAATATACCTAAAATCACGGCTGGTAGTGGCGAATTGGTATTGTCGGTCCGGAGTAAACCCCCCCTCCTTATAAACCGATTTAGTTTATTTTTATAGCTAACTTTTCTCTCTATATAACCAGTACGAATACCAAGTTTCGTTGAAATATAACAAATATTACGGCTGAAATGGTCAAATTAGTGTTTTGGGTTCGGGGTAAACCCCCCCTTCCGGTGGACCGATTTTGGTGGTTAACGAACTCGTTCAATCGTTTGCTAATTGAATGCTATATACCAAGTTTCGTGACGAAAAAACAAAAACTCTAGTTAGTCGTACAACAAGTTAGTCGTAAGCAATGACATAGTTTAAAAAAAAAAAAATAGTAGAGGTCATAAAAATTACAGTTGATTGTCATGCACTGTCCTAAACACAAAATTACAATCCCTCTCACGACATATACACGACTCTCTAGCACTACACTTCAGGGCGGTGAGGACCTAGATGTTTTCTGCCCTTAAATACCCAATCCATCCATCCTTCGGAGGAAAGTGCTAAAAGGGAAGAAAGCTTGAAATTATTTCGGAAGTATAATATTCGGGATATTGTTTCCTTTTAGTATTTAGGAATTAATACATTTAGTGTCAATGGTAGCGCGAAACCCATGGGGACTACAGACAGGAGTACTTCAACATTGTACAAAATAGCAATACTACCTTATTAACAAATGGCATAAACGCATGGAAAATTGGACTCGACAAAAAATACAATCTGATGAAATTGAAGAGAGTACAAATATTGATGGCGATTACAATTATAAAAGGATATCGAACTATCTCATTCGAGGCAGCCCGTGTTCCCACACAAATTCCCCTACTTTCCGAACAATACACAAATCAATATGCATTAACAAAATTATAACTATAAACAATTACACTAAAAACAGAAGAAGGGATGTTCTATATCCCTCCAGATATAGACCTACACGAAATATCCGACTGACAACCAAATACAAACAGACTGCAGCAAACAAGACCACTCAATGGATGTAGTGTAGTAGTTTATAACCAAGACATATTCTTAGACAAACGAAAATATAGGCTAGGAAAAGACTGAACGAACAATCCAGCAGAAACGTTAGGAAAGCTAAACGCATTAGACTTCATCAGCACACAAGTAGAGCCGCATTCAACAGTTCAAATATCACAAACACATAAATACCGACACGATAGAAAACTACACGATCCAATAATTGAACAAATAAAAGAACCACTACTTCAGGGCCAAATGAAACACATGATTACACACTTTAAATGGGTCAAAGCAAACGACGGACTTGAAGGAAACGAGATACGACCCACAAAATCAGCTTCCAAAGACAATAATATACCAGTAGAATACCAAAAAATATCTGTAAGGCCCAGCGCACATGGTGAGACTATTCTGCAACTCGAGATGCAAACTAGTTGCGTCTAAAACCAGTTTGCAACTTTTTTCAGCAAAAGGCGCGACTGTTCTGCAACGCGAGTTGCAAAACAGTTGCGTATAAAATTATTTATTAACTAAAACAAAACACGCGAGTATATTGGCTTGTTGTAAATCAATTGCCCAACAGTTTCGCAAGTGGTTTGTTTATTTAGTGAGTTACGTGTTTTTTTGTAAGAACTTGCGATGTCAGGCTCACAAGGGGAGTATACAGCGATGGGGGTCACCAATATGAACTATTTTTATTCTGGTGATTCTACACAGAAAAATAGTCGACGTGTCCGAGCGTTCCGTCCAATACGCCTTGGAGCCTAGAAATAAAATAAAATAAGTTGAAAGTGCTTTTTTCATCGAGTTTAAAAAATTATATCGACATGATTCTTTCACCAATTCATTTGTTTTATAGAGTTCCTAGATTAAAAGAAAAATATAATCGTTAAACAATAATTTATATTACGTCAAATAAATTCAAAAATATGTTTATGTTTTCAAGTAAACTAGCATTATACATTTTTTTAGACCAAAAATAATAGCAGAAATAAGCACCCCAAAAAACTTTAATGTGGTAAATATCTTTGAAAACAAAAACTAATGATTTTTCCCAGTCTGAAGGAGACTGCAAATTTGTAAGCGAAAAAGTAACGTGACGTTTTGAAATTCAATATCTCCTCTTGAGATAATCCCATTTTTAATTCATTGAAGTCCTTAAAAAGAAGAAAGACTCCTTGTTCTAACCAATAAATGACCATCATCATATAAATGACTATTGTATTATATCAAAATGTACTTTCAAAAAATGGTTCTCAAAATAAAAATAAAATGTTAATTTTTTTGCATATAACGTCAATCCCAGAACACGTAGAAACACCCTCATTGGAAGGAAATGTGTCAGATTATCGACCCTCCAAGTTTGGTTTGAATCGGGCAAGTATTCTTTGAAATATGGCCGGATTCTTGAATCTTTAACAAACTTATAAGGGCCCTCCCCCTTAGTGAAATTTAAAATACCTTTTTTTTTTTTTTTTTTTTTGTAATATTCACAAAATTTGAATTTAGGGTTTTTTTATGTGCTAAAAACGAATCAGACATCCGTTTTTAAATCAAAAATTGCTTCACGTTAAGTTCTTGATGGCACATATTGTTATTGGCAACATGGCTCAAATACACTTTACTTAAAACTGCCTTTACATACAGTCCAGACAACGAACAGTTATAGATGGAAATTTTTGGAACACAATTTTTGACTTCGTAACTTTGTTTGGCCTAGATAGGAGGTGAACATATCAAAACTCCTCGCCCCTAGCCTTTAAGCCGGAGGGAGGGGGGTTTAGAAGGTCCCATTTTTCGACTTTTCACTTATATCTCGGAAACCCTGCGTCCTAGCGACATGACTACTCTATAACAAATGAATTCTGATTAAATTTCCTACAAGTTCTATTTAATAAAGTTTTTCGAGGTATCTTTAGTTTTCGAAATATCCGCTATTGAAAGTCTGTCATTTTGGGAAAAAACACACTTTTTTCTATTCACGACGGGATATCTCTTCACAAATGCACCCAAAAAATAAATATCGGTTATTGAGTTGTAGAGCATTTCATTAGCTTCAATAATATATATTACAATACTATTTTATATATTTTATTTCAAACGTTATATACGCACTCACTTGGTCTTAACAAAAACATTGCCAATATAATGGTCAAGATATTATATAAATGAGTGTGAATAATTGGTCAGAGGCCAAAAATTATGTATTTCGTACTATTTATACGTCCAGTACTTACATAATGGAGTATATTTTGGACAATACAATGACTGGAAATGGTGAGAAATTGAACGGTTCATTGGTCGACAGTTGTTGCAGGATATCACGGTGAACACTAAAACTGTTTTAACAGTTGAAGGAAATACATAAAATAGTAAAATAATATATATTATTGAAGCGAATGGAATGTCCTACAACCCTGTAGCCGCAATTTATTTTTTGGGTTCATCGTTGAAGAGATATCTGGTCGAAAATAGAAAAAAATGTGTTTTTTCCCAAAATGACAGAATGCACGAGCGGATATTTCGAAAACTAAAGAGATTTCGAAAAGCTTTATAGAATAGAACTTGTAGGAAATTTAATCAGCTTTTATTTGTTATAGAATAGTCATGTCGCTAGGACGCGGGGTTTCCGAGATATAAGTGAAAACCCGAAAAATGGCACCTTCTAACCCCCCCCCTCCCCCCGGCTTAATGGCTAGGGGCGAGGACTTTTGATATGTTCACCTCCTATCCAGCCCAAACAAAGTTACGACGTCAAAAATTGTGTTCCAAAAATTTCCACCTATAGCTGTTTTCAAGCATTCGTTGCATAACATAGCTGAATAACATATGTAATAAATGAACCTTCATGTAACTAAGCAACCACAAATATCGATAGAATGCAAGGCTGTCCGACGAAAGTCTCGTACAACTCAAATGCAACGCAACTGCAACCGTGGGCCCGCGGTTGCAGTTGCGTTGCATTTGCGTTGCATGTGACTGGTTTGAAATCGTCAAAAACAAGTTGCGTCGTGTGCGCCTGTCCATTGAAATACACTGCCGAGGTCGCAAAACAGTTGCGCGTGCAACTGGAGTTGCAAACGAGTTGCATCGTGTGCGATGGGCCTTAACATATGTTTGGTTTCAGGTTAGTTTGAAATCGTCAAAACCAGTTGCGTCGTGTGCGCCTGTCCATTGAAATACACTGCCGAGGTCGCAAAACAGTTGCGCGTGCAACTGGAGTTGCAAACGAGTTGCATCGTGTGCGATGGGCCTTAACATATGTTTGGTTTCAGGTTAGTTTGAAATCGTCAAAACCAGTTGCGTCGTGTGCGCCTGTCCATTTAAATACACTGCCGAGGTCGCAAAACAGTTGCGCGTGCAACTGGAGTTGCAAACGAGTTGCATCGTGTGCGATGGGCCTTAACATATGTTTGGTTTCAGGTTAGTTTGAAATCGTCAAAACCAGTTGCGTCGTGTGCGCCTGTCCATTGAAATACATTGCCGAGGTCGCAAAACAGTTGCGCTTGCAACTAGTTTGCAACTGGAGTTGCAAAACAGTCTCACCGTGTGCACTGGGCCTAACACATGCTGTAAATAAAACCATAGAAAGCTGGCAAACAAAATGGGAAAACTCATAAAAAGGACGTACAATATTTTCATTTATACCTAACATGGAGAGTCACTTAGTGCGGAAACATACATGTAATGTTATCTACAAGATACAATTATTAACTGGACATAAACTATAAACACATACTTAAACAAGCTAAATATAACTAACAGCTTGGCTTGCACATGCGACTACCACAAATAATACACTAGAAGATAGACAAACAATTCAAGAGAATGTAAAAAAATTGGCCCAGCACTTTTTCTGTGCTGTTTGAAAAACATTATTCATGTATCAGAGATTTCGTAAGAGAGCATACCTTACGAGAAAGAAAATTGATAGGTACTCCGAAAAATGATAGAAATAAAATAAAAATTAAATTAAATTTAAAATATCAGCTAATTTACATTTATGCACATGTTTTTAATTGATTAATTATCTTTTTAAGTGTTAAGACCTAACCACAGCACGTTTAATCACATTGCTCGACTAGAGAACGACGCTTTAAACGGGTTTTATTAAAAAAATGTCTACAGCTGTTCACTGACTGGGTCTAAAGAGAGTAACTGTAAGTGTAAGTCTTCAGTCGTAAGTAAGTTCAAGTCAACTGATTCTTCTTTGATTGCTTGTTTTCCTTTTTGACCTCAGTCGATGTAAATGCATACTAACAGAATGCAACACGCGAGAGTACTTGACTATACCATTTGATATTTCTGAATTATTTTCCGATAAAAGCCCACACATTGTTACCATTTAACAACACCTACATAAAATAAAACTTTATAATAAAATATGACACAATTTACCGTATGCATGCGTCAACTGAGAGTGTGTGTGTGTGCGCGCACGTGCCATTGGGTGTTTGAGTGTGTGTAATACTGTTTAGGAGCGGCTGCAGAATAGAAAATAAAGTCTACAAGAATACAATAATGATTTTTATCTTGCAATAAAGAATTTTTTATTTTATTATATATAATTATTACAATTTGCTCATTGTTTATTTAGTCATTTTTAATATAGTTAATAGTGAAATGTATTATGTATGTTTTTATTATTATTATTTTTTTTTCTTAGTTTTATGTTTTATGTGTTTAGCAAATCACAGTGCTGTTGTGGAGCTCCATGAATCATTAATGTATTATAAAAAAAAAAAAGTAATACAATTCCATAAAACACATGTTATATACATTGTGTATTAAAACATGTAGTACGAAATAAACAAATACACATACATAAATATACATATATATATTCCTGCCGCATCTTCGTCAAGGAAGCGTGCTACCACCACGCAATTTAAGGCAAATCAAGGCGTTTTATCACAACAATCGGATGCTCGAATGAGCGGGAAGTGAAGCGATTGCAACTGTGCCTTTTTTGATCCAATGAAACTTCATAATAAACAAAAAATAGAATAGCATCAAAGGTTTTATTGTGGGAATAGAAAGACATTGAGGGGGGGGGGGGGGGTTTACGAGTCCAGTGATGGCTGAACTCGCTTGTAAGTACTAAGCAGTAAAACTTGATAGCATTACAGATTTTATGGTGCATTCTCGACCTGACGTGAATTTTCTGATAATAACCTTACTTCGCTGAACACGAGGATATATATATATATATATATATATATATATATATATATATATATATGTATATATATATATATATATATATATATATATTTGGTGATTCTTATCTTATTCTTTATTTTTTTTTTTTACAGCGCATCTGTTCAGGCCCAGTAACATGTAGAGTATTAGCGCCGGGCTATCTATAGATTGCCACACTTCCAGAGCATCGAAGGTAGAGCAAGACATTTTTAAGCGGGCCGATGCATGAAAAAACTCAAACTGCTGGACGGGGTACTTGATCCTGCATCTCCCCTTCAGTAGTAATCGGAATCGCTATCCACCCTACCACATAGGACCCCGTTATCCATTAAAATGGCCATTTGCTATGAGCTCCTTTTTTTAAACTGGTAAACTGCTATGATTTAGCAGGATTTTTTGATTATAGTTATGTTTTTTAGCCAACTCCTAGATGAAAAAACTCAGCCTGCTGTAAGTGGGACTCAAATGTGGAGACTCAATCATTTTTATTACCGATAATATATTAGGAAATGCTTCTATCGCACACCATGGCTTGGCAAATACAATTATAAATAAATTTTACGTAAATTGCTGTTTGAAGAGTGGACTTCTAACTACCGCGACAACATACAGTAGAAATCGTGCTGGCTCGACTTATAATTGTCCACGCTATACTAAGAAAATGCGTATGCTATGACTAGAACACAAAACAAATCGTCAAAGAGACAATCTTCAGAGTAAATTACATAATTACAAAGTGCAGAACATGTATTATTCCACAAGACTTGATGTTTTGTTCAAAATATCAGGCAGTAACTACATACAATGTTAACAACAGAATATAAAATTGTCGAATCTCAATTGACGGCATCTGTTAAATAATCAGAAGCGTTCAAGATCAGTAAAAACATCAAATTAAAAAAATTGTTTTTAATAATCAGAGAACCAGGTTTTCTCATCACAATGCTGGTTCATTAGATCATACAATTACTTTCAAATGATGAGAAAGGTGTCCCCAAATAAGGTCAGTCATATCCAACTTTCGGATATTATGTTTATTCAATGTCATCAATTTCTTTTCTTTTTTTAATTTTAAGAGATTATCTAATACAAGTGGGTTTGGAATAAAACAACTCTCAAAGCGTCTACATAAACCATAATCGTCAGGAAAATACCGCCTATTATCAAGAATTTCATAAGATATCGATCTGAAAAAAATTAATTAATTTTTTAATTCGTACTTTGTAATAATAAAATATTCTCGTTAAGCAGTGTATTATGTTTTAAGCTGGCTTTTGAAGGGCAATAGATGGCTCTTAAATTGAATTCAACTGTTGCGACCCTCATAATTGAGATATTTCTCTAACAAGGTTTGAATAACCTTTTCAATCTCCCTGGAGATGAACTTAATAGACAATTTATAATGAAGAAACAAGAAGTTTTCTATTTTAGGTCCTTTATATTTTAACTTATTATTTATTTACCAAATATAGGGCACAGATCACGTTTTATTTTTTCAGAAATCTATTTTTAGTAATGGACAACATAATCACCGTTCTATACATTTGAGGAAGGGAGATTAATCAATATTTTGGAGATTTATTGTTTTATTGTTTGAATTTATTTCTTGATGTTCCTGTTCTATACATTTTTGTTGTATAAAAAAAATTGAAAGTTATTTATTTTAAAAATTTTCAAAGTATGGGGTAAAATTTACCCCACGGTGTCATTACCGTGGATGTCAATGGCAGTGCTAATCCAGGGTTATTTATAACTTCAAACGAGGAATGTTTTGAGGTATGTGATCACTTTCCACGTATGTCTTGCATTCTACAAGAAAGAATCAGCCAGCTAAGTCACAGGTCTGGATTTTTTTCCTAATGGATAAACCAGATGAAGATGCCAAACCTCACCAAAGGTAAATATTTGTTTCTAGTGTCCCGCAACTTTGGAGATAATCTCTTTTACCAGTTTAATTAGTTCCAATCAGAAAAAAACAATGCAATAATGACGTTTGTAATGAGAGGCAAATAGTCAGCCTTTGAGGTGAGAAAACGTCAGATTAAAGAACAAATCTATACTTCGAACATTTCGTAAGCTCTTTGGCAGCCCTTTTTCAGCTAAAAATGCCCATTGGATGGAGGAAAACCATGATTATACTTATCAATGGTCACAGAAATGTTATCATGGTCTTCTTCCATCATGGAGGCTTACAAAAAGCATACTGAAACGTTTGAAATTTAGTTTTTTCCCGAAAATCTAAGGTTTTCTCTAAGCCGAATCACAACTATTGATTTCTTAATATTTAATTTTGTTCTAAACGATAAGAATTCTGCCTCTAGGGATATGAAAGGAACTGCGCTAAGATGACGTAGTTACCGCGAGTCGGACGATAAACAATATCAGAATTTCATTAATAGATTTTCTCTTGAATTTACATTATAATACATTATTACTCTCATAGTTTTTGTAATATATATATATATATATATATATATATATATATATATATATATATATAATTTTATGATATATGATAATAATATGAGATTGACTGTTATTACTGTTTTATGGGGTTACTTAGTCTAAGACTATATATTTTGTGGATCTGCATTCAAATGAAAAGAATGAATGTTTGCCGGTATTTTATATTAATAAAACTTTTGCTTCCGGATCATTATCGTCGGAAAATTGTAGCCGTTTGTTAGTTCGTCAAGGGAAAGCGCTGTTTTCTTTTTAGGAGAAGCCAATACTTTTGTATAACTACAATATAGATGCCGCTAGTACATTTCAAGTGTCAAAGCTCACAAGGGGAGTGCAAGACGTGCCCCTTACCGAGTCAAACGAGAATTTTTGTATATGTAGTACTTAACTAGAAAAAGGTCCTGTTATAGCGAGATAACGCACTTCTCAAGCATTCAGCTGAAAAACAATGTTGAAATTTTACTTCAAGTTCTTAGGTCGTTCCGATAATCTCGTCGTGCATTAATTTTTTGTTTTTGTTTTGTTCTTAAGAACATTTTATAACATTAATAAATAAATATTAAATTTTATTTTTAATGATTGACATTAGGTTTTTTAAAACCTAAATTTTTAACATTTTGTTTCATATATTGAAATAAAATTCGAATGCTATAAATCTTACATACGTCCAAGGGTTGATAGCTGTGAGTCTTGATAAATACAAATGACGAATGAAAACACAGTTAATGAATTGAGGATTAAAGGCATATAAACAACAATAAGCCGTCGTGTTCATTATAAGTTGAAAGAATGAAGACAAAACCTTATTTTTAAAGACGGTATTATGGTTTTATATACTATTTTTCGCAAACAACATACATACAAACATTTTTTTGGGGGGTTTGTTCTGGATTTCTTCCTTTAGGAGGTTTGTGAAACGGCTTCTCTCTCCAGCGGTGCTGCTCCACTCCAAACATATCTGTGTTGTGAAACATAAGCACAGAGTTGTGAAACATTTCTTTATTTGTCTTTATCAAGACTGACAGCTATCAACCCTTGGACTTATAAAAGATTTATAACATTCGAATTTTCTTTTAATATATGGAACAAAATGTTACGAATTAAATGTAAATTATTAAAAAAAAACTAATATTTATTTAGTTCTTAAAAACAAAAGGATGATTCCATAACTTCTGCCTGATCTTATAGAACTTGCTCGGTCAGAAATAACCATTCATAAACGCGTGGTGCTTGCATGTGTGAGTTTGGGTTTTTGTGCGCATTCTAACACAAGTTACCTATTGTTTGTTTTTGTCGCGAAATGTGGTATACAGTAATTCCATTGAAGAACAACTAATGTGTTCTCCATTAGATAGGGATATAACGTACTAAACCAATGAGGGAGATATTCTCACCGAGATAAAAGATACACAGAGCACATAAGATTTTCTCTTTAGGTTTTAAAACGTAGTTTTGATACGAAAGTAGTGGTCTTCTTTTTTAATATGTTCTTTAATAAGTAAAAATATTGTTGTAAATATGTCCTTCTATTACCCCAGATCACCAGCAGTATGTAGTTTAAAACACTTATTCAAATTATTAACAAACTATAATATTTTTTTTATTCCTCTCTAAATCACACTAGATTAGCCAAATTCTGTAGGTTTATGTTTTTAGAGAACAACAATTCAAAACCCATATAAATTACAATAGACTAAGTAGGCTTAAGCCTGTCTCAATTGTAAATGCCACAGTCCCCTCTAACGTAAGCGTAGGATAAGATGTAGCTTAAAGCCCAGCTCCAGGTTCCAATACGTTGGGCCTGGTGCTCTCTCTGAACATGAAATGAACATGGATGAGGTAGGTCTGAGGAAGCTGGAGAGGAATCTGGCGAAATATTGCAGCATGGAGTAATTTATTTTGTAACTCAGGAATGACAAATTAGTTTCTAAATAAAATGTAGATTTAATTTAAATTAATTAGGAAAACATTTATTTTCTTGAAGCAGATGAGGCGATTTATTACCACCCTATTACATATTCTATAAACCATGATATCTCATTTAATGAATGTAAGAGTTGGCGCAAGACGCGATAAATAAAACGGACATTAATTATTCGTTCCAAAATATAGTAGTAAGGCCAAAAGTTGCTTAGTACTTAAATCAGAAATGAAGTATGAAGCGAAATTTTAATGGGATATTTTTTCATTTCTATCTCTTTGCTCTCATTTTATGAGATAGGTTCCCTACATACTTCATTTATGATTTAAGTACTAAGCAAATTTTGGCCTTACTACCATATTTTGGAACGAATAATAATTTCCAATTGCGATTTTCGCGCCTTGCACCAACTCTTACATTCATTAGATTAAAATATAATGGTTTATGGATTATGTAATAGGGTGGTAATAAATCGCCACAGCTGCTTCAAGTAAATAAATGTTTTTGTAATTATTGTAATTTAAATTAAATCTACATTTAATTTACAAACTGATTTGTAATTCCTGAGTTACAAAATAAATAACGGAATAAAATTATTTTAAGCACATAAACCGCAAATTTCAACTGAATTCAAAATCAAATAATTTTATCACGGCAGAAACATTAGCAAATAAGAGGATCAATATAAAAAAAAAAAAGCTTACAGAGGGAAAAAAATGTTTGTTCATTACTTACATCAATCTCGATAAAAACCTCATACCGAAATAGCTACATTTCATGGAAAAGCCTGCCATTGTACGGTTAGGAATCAATGCTATGAAAAAAGTAAAAATAAATTAATCCTCTGGTAGATGGAGTATTAAAAAACAACGAACGTATATTACACCGCGAAAGTTATTTCAAAGTAATTACCTATTTTAAATTAATGAAACCATGGGTACGTTAAATAAATGAATAATTAAATTTACTGAAATATTATAAAAATTTAAACAGATTTTAAAATAAAAAAAAAAATAAACTGAATTTATAAAAAAATTATAGAGGATTGGTTAAAAAGAAGAAGAAAAAGATTAATGCGTAGTCTCTTGGATTACACACCCAAATATATGGAATATACTCGTAGATACTATAGAGACATCATGATATTTTACGAATCACCTTCTGTTTTATTTATAATTCATTTAATCAACTTCTTTGTAAATGATTAACAATCAGTATCTGGAGGAAGGTTCCATTCATGTTACAACGCTTCTGTACCATTGATTGAAAAAATGTTGTAACATCGTTGTTACAAAAATGTTGTAACATATTGTAACAGTCCGACTCGCAGGAGCTGCGTCATTCAAGCGCATTTTCGCCGACAAATATTTTTCCGGTCGATTTGAAAAATCTTCAATAAAAACTACTAATTGTATCAGTAATGCGATGGCGTAATAAAATTGGTAACTCTAATTACATGATTACTATGATTTTTTCGAGGTACTCCGCATATTTGGCTAATAGTATTAAAACCCTCTTTTGTTGTGAACTTGCATTTAAGGATGCTATCCTATAAATAATTTAACTAAGACATTGTATTGAAACAAGTGAATATTGAAATGTATTTTTGTTAAGTATAGACAAGAAAAAAAAAATAAATACAATTAAAAACCAAATAACTTAGAAAATTTTATGGAAGAAAAATTTAATTTTTTTTTCTTATTAAATAATTTTAATGAAAACGAAAATCTTCTACGAAGTTATATATTTATTGTAGAATAAGGTGAAATGGATTACCTATGATTATGAAACCATTTGCCCTACGTGAGGTCAGGGCCGTAAAGTCAAGTTCAGCCGAAATCGACAGTCATTTACTGTACTTTTACAGAAAGGTCTGTATTGCAATGTCTTCAATTGGATTGTTAGTCTTTGTCAGGTTCGATATTCATGAGTTAGTCGTGTATGGCCTATTCATAGCCTCGCAAAGAGTACATCTCGGCGTAATGTCACTGTGACCAGTCAATAACAGCGAGTTTTACAGATCTTTGTTTATTGTCACAACATACTAATCTAGTCACCATTTATATCGTATGATTCTTCTAGTATGCCTAATTACATAATTGTAGGATAGATCAAACGGTTGGTAAATCTGACCTTCTATTATAAATCTAGTATGTCTGTCAGATGTAGTATTTTGACCAAGGTATATACGTACACGTTATATTAAAAAATACATTTTAACAATAAAAAAATTTAAGTACGTGCTGTGAGAGAAGAAATGAGTTTCTAGTGTTTCGTTAAAGGACAGCGACAGTTACGATAAACCGCAGTTATATCCTGGAATGTTTGTTGGAAGAGATAGTGATTGGTAGGCGCAAGGCAGCATACATCTTAATGTAACGCCCTTCAAATGTTAGCACTCCTATTATTGCGTAATTTGGCACGAACGTTTACATTTAACAAACCACGGGTCATAAACCACATGAATATAAGCAGATATTCCGTTTTTGCCCTCCCTCTCCTGCCTAAATATAGGAGGCGGCGGTATAAGTCCGTTCTAGCCATTAAATATGTCAGCGGGGTGATATTTTGTAGCAACAAGTGGTTGGAAAAAGTCAGCAACGCCCTTTCATGGAGTAGCATTTGCATACTTATGAGGAGAGAATTTCCATCGTGACCTACATATTAGTCCAGACAGTTGGCGGAAGGCCTGCTGCGTGTATGAGGATTCTCTTGGTTGTCAGCTGGAAGGGAATAAGTGCTTTATTTCAGAGGAGAGAATAATTATTCTTCCGCAGAAGACTGAAGCATTTTTAAGATAATGAACTCTAGAATAACTGAATCTTCTTAGAACGAAATTATTTCAAAATATAGGCCTATAATTAAAACAAATAGAAGAGTATCACAAAATCATTATGCATCGTCCTAATTATTACTCATTTGAGACATTAAATACATCAAAAAGATTGGATACAATTTTATCTACGTTGGAATCAAACACGTGAACGATAAGTAATAAAAGAAGTAATCTTTTCCACCTAGTCCAATATTTTCCTTATCCTAAAAACACCCTATTCCTTGTATGTACAGAGCCAATTTAGTAGCCAGGGTAACGAAGGGTTTCGGAATAGGAAATGGTTACGCCGCTTGTTTATAATATGCCTTCATAGTGAGGAGAGTCCAAGTGGATTATTAAGATGTTGAGAGAAGTCAATAATTTAAAGGATTTGGTGGAGGCCCTATGATACTCATGTTTCCAAAGGGAAGTAATATAATTCTGAATTGGTTCTGGAGATAGGAACAGAGAATCAGGCAGAAAGTGCTCGGAAATATTTGCTTCTATGAAAATCCTAGATGTCTGTCTCTAGGTGTAATCTGGAGAATCAGACGTCGAAGAAGGAACCAACATATAACTATACTTTCCTGCAGCTCACTTACCTAACCTCCTTTCGAGATAAGGAGGTGCGAACCACCTTCCAGAGAGGGTGAGGAAAGAACGGAAGAGGAATCCCGAAAAGGAAGGGTTTTATGCTAAATTTAACATTACATAAAATATTCTAGGTAATATGGCCAACCAAAAAAATGAGATAATAGGTCACAAAACAAAGTTTAGATTTACAAATCTGTTTTCTTTAAATGTAGTTCTTTCTTGATCTAAATTAAGGGAAGCATATTTCATTCATGGTGGCCTTTAAGACTGTCTAAATAACCTATCCAAAAGTTCCATTTTTAGCCTGTGAACGTTTTAATTGTTTGGGGTTCCTTGATACACATGTAAATCCTGTTATCCTGATAGCTGAACCCTGACTCGAATGATTACTGTCTTTATGTAATATTTCACTTTCTTTTCTTCAGTTTTAAAATTTTCAAATTACTAGTGGAAAACGGAATTAGCTCAGAAACAATATTTAAAATGCTTAAGGACTTACCTAATCTGTAATGAGAAGGAGTTAGATGTCCTGCGGTATAAAATGTAACGATCTAAACTGGAAAATTTACGGAAATCAAAAATTTCTCTTGTACAGGAAGATGACTCATTGACATGGAAATGACATGCCAGAGTCTGTTTGACATCGTTCATTAGCATTCTATTTCATGTAAATGGCGGGTAAAATGCCACAAAAGCACTGGGCCAAGCACTTAAATCTAGGCCTCAATGAGATAAATATTCAGAAATTTACTCTTCGATTATAAATTCACCACAAAGCTTCAATTGTTGAAGAGATATTTTATTATTTTCAACTTATGTCATTTAACTATGTTGTCATGATTTTTTTTATTTAACTTATTCTTTTTTCTAAAAAAAAAAAAAATTACTGCGACTCGCAATTTATAAAATAATAACGCACAATAAGCAACTGAGATGAACAAACAAAAAGGACAGTTCGGATGAACGAAATCAACACTGCAAGTTTTAAGCACTTATTTCTTCAACGAATTTAGTAAGTTTTCGAATTGTTAACTTAAAACTGCTCATGTCTGTTATTAATAATGTTTTCTACTAAGACCTACTTAACTCCAGTCATAAAAAAATATAAATATCTTAGTTTGGATGAATATAAAACGTCTGGAATAAGTTTCCACTGAAGCCGACGTTTCCAAGTACCTGAATAGAAAATTCGTTCTGTCTACTTTTCTCGATAATGGTGATTGACATCGCCTTAAAATAGGCTGATAGGTAGATGAGATTTTATGGTCTCGGGGCTGAGATGGCACCACATCCCTACGCTTTAGCTCTTAGATTTTGATAAAAATTAATAGGGTAATGTATATTTTATTATATTTTATTTTTGTTGTTGTTTAGTTTAACATTGTAAATAGTTAATTTGTTAACTTAATTATAAATATGAATAATAACCTTGTGTTAACATTGTAAATAGGTAAATTGTTAAGTTAAATATAAATATGAATTATAACCATATATAATTATAGCGTTAAAACTACCTATATCAGATTTAAAGCTCTGTACTGTGTATGTTAAAGTATATTTACAGTCTATTTCTGTAAAACCATCTAAGATGATCTATCAGCTATCAATGTAAATAATATCCATATGTCAAGCTCTTGTCGCCAAAGCTGCGAAGTGTCTCAATAAATATAATAATAACAATATTTTATGGCAGTTAAGAAGGCAGTGAAATTTCAGGCTTTAGCAGTGAAATTACTTTTTCAATATAAATAGTCAACAAAAATGAGACACATTCGGCTTACTTTAAAATTGTACTTTGTGTTCCAATACTCTATCTGTTCTTCAGGAAACAGGGGGAGTGTTTCATTTCCGCTAGCGTTCGAGAAAGGGAGGGGGAGAGGTAGTAGGTTATTAACTGAAGCCAGTTATTAACGATGCGGTTGGAGGTATTAGTTCATTTTAATGACGTACTGATACAAGGGAGGGTTTGGCTGTAATCTACTACTGGCAGAGGGCTTAGTGACTTGTTACGACGGGTTAGGACCGGCCTCGCTGGCTATATTCAATCAACCGAATTTCATCAATAGCAGGAAATTATCTTTAGTTCAATCTTGGTTTACCGCCATAACAAACAATATAATTCATACTGACCTTCAGCCCGTCAAATATTACATAACATAACGAGGTGATTTTCTCATTCAGTTTCTAACAAGATTTTTACGAGATATTTTTTTTTTTTTTTTTTTTTTAAAGGCGTGTCAACCTTAGGGTCATGAACGCCGTTGAATGAATCTGCCATTATATTCGGATGTGAAATTTTTCCTCATTTATTTTGAATTTAATAATTTATTGAATCAGCTTTTGGTTTTTATTGAATTACTTATCATTGTCATTATTTATCATTGATCCTGGCATTTTTGCTTACTTATATTACTTGCAGTATATTTCCATGCAATATTTATTTGCGTTTCTGTACACAGAACAAATGTAAATAAACGCGCTCACGCACAAGCGGACACACACACACAGACTTATGCACTCACCCATACACATACACCAACCCATATCCATGCAACCTCACTCACATATTCTCTAACACAGACAACACACACACACAAACACACACACACACACACACACACACAAACACAATGCTCTATCCTGCTTATTTAATTAATCCTATGTCTTTATTTATTTAGATTTTATTTATTTATTCCGATTTGTCTATAAAGTTTAATACCTTTCTAACGTTATCATCATCATCTCCAAGTATTTCATCCATGATATTTGATAACATTAGCTCTTCTCTAATTGACTGATATATTCGGCATTCTGTAAGTAGATGTTTCACTGTTACTTGAACGTTCCATGATTCACAGATTGGGGGTGGTTCTTTAGAAAAAAGGAATGAATGCGTTAATCTTGTATGCCCAATCGGCTTAAGGCAACTTCATGTTTTCTATTGACACACGTTGGGGTCTTCCAAGCTTTAACTGTCGATTTTATTTCTCTTAATTTGTTGTTTTCTATTATCTGCCATGTAGATTGCCAGTTTTGCCAACTATTTCCTTCAGGTAATTAATGATATCGTTCTTTGGAACCCTATGATAGGCAATGCCTTCGTTTACAGCTCTTTTCGCTAAGGCATCGGCCACCTCATTCTCTTTTATTCCGCAGTGACCGGGTACCCATACGAAAAGAACTTTTTCACTATTTCTTTGATGTTCTGCTATGGTTTCATGAGTGAGTGTGATCAGTGGATGGTTTGAGAATGGATTCCTCAGAGCAAGAAGTGCAGACAATGAATCCGTAAAAATTACTTTATAGTTAGAGTTAGTTATTATATTTAAGGCCTTTGTTATGGCCAACAGTTCGGCAGTGAAGATGCTACACATTTTACTGACGGCGAACATATTGTTCGTGGTGTTGGAGTGTGTTGCAGCACCAACACACTCCAACACCACGAACCAACCAACTGTGGTTGGTACAACGAGATATGATTTGTACAACTGGACAAGCTTGACCGCACGGCTATAGAATTAAAAAAATCGGTTATGAAAAATATCTTATTTTTAAAATTTGTATTCATTTTTTTATGTACAAAAATCAATTCTCAAAACTGAAATTTTAATACAGACTCACTTGTTCATACTTAAATATGTTGGGAATTTCGCACCCGGGGTTCATAATATAGTAATTTAATTCAAAAAATAGACCTAAAGCTTCCTAATGACAGAGTCATATTATCATCTAAAGCCAGGCATTGTTATTACGATATAAGGCTCAACAGAAAACGAGATATTCTGTGTTCAAATCCCTGTCTAGAGAGTTACGAGTTTCTAAAATTCACTACGGGACAAAAAAACCGGAGCACCTTGAATTTCAGTGTTATTTCCTTTCCAGGTTAATAGAATTTGCAAATTTTGAACTCAGACTTCAGTTGAGATCTCCCACAGGCTTCGTGACGCTCGGGAAACGGATGTCAGCTCACGAACAGTACGCAAAAGGCTCACTGAAGCTGGGCTGAATGCTATGGTCCCCGTTTCCCGTCCTCTCCTAACCCAAGAACACCGAGCGGCTCGCCTCCGATTTTGAAGAGAACATGCCGCATGGACTGAAGACGATTGGGCCTCTGTTCTGTTTTCTTACGAGTCTAGGTATAACTGCTATACTTCAGATGGTCGAGTTCGAGTATGGAGAAGACCAGGAGAGCGGTATGGGCATTGTAAAATAGCGGGAAGAGTGCAGTTCGGAGGAGGGTCAGTGATGGTTTGGGGTAGCATTTTTCTAGAGGCGAGTACAGACCTCCACGTGTTCCAAAGACCGGTTCTCAATGCACACACGTACATCACCGACATCCTAGAGGAATATGTGGTGCCTTTTGGTCCGTTTATAGGCAATGAATTCCTCTTGATGCAGGATAATGTCCATTCGCAGGTCGCAATTGTGGTAAGGGGCTACATGGACGAGCTTGGTATCCGGACCATGTAGTGGCCAGCATGCAGCTCGGACCTCAATCCTATTGAGCATCTCCGGGACCAGCTTGGGAGGTCCATCAGTCAACAACAAAATCATCCAGGTAACTTCCAAGACCTGAGAATTGCCCTGGTACATGAGTGGCACCAGATTCTTGAAGATCAGGTAGCCAATTTAATATGTGGTATACCAGGAAGGATGGAGGCCGTTATTTGTGCCTGGGGAGGAAACCCTAGGTACTAGAAACAATATTTTTTATGTAGAACAAGAATTCGAGGTGTTTTATTTTTACTTTGGAAGTGTGTTAATTTTTTACTTATCTGTATTTTTTCGATTTTTTTTTTCTTCACTAATGGTGACCTACAAGCTGAATATATACACTACATTTTGAGATAAAAATTTGCAAATTTTATTAACCTGGAAAAGAAATAACGACGAAATTCAAGGTGCGCCAGTTTCTTTGTCCAGCAGTGTAATTCATTCACTAGCATCGTAAACCATCCTGGTTATTATTAGGTTTTTTTAAAAAATAAAAAAAAGTATTATACCAATAATTAAAAAGTCAATATATTTTTTTGATCGATTTGCTTAAAATAACCTACATAAATTTTAAAAAGTCCGATTCGCAGGAACTGTGTTATCAGAACGCGTTTCCGTTCATATCTCTAGTGTCATTAGTAAAGGAATAGAAGCGCGAATTCAGCGAGAAAAAAAAAGTTTCTAAAACATGAAATTTTGTATTCAGCTCTTTCGGAGTGGGTCATGAGGTCAACCTCATAAGCGGGTTTCCGCCTTATGGAGGGAGGGAGGAAATGAGCTGAAAAAAACGAACAAAAAATGAATTCCGACAATGAATTACTATTTTACAGTCAGTATCCCGACAATATGAATTGTCAAGACTAAATACAGACTTCTACTATTTGTACTGTGAATAATCATCGAATTTTCTAGTCTAGAAAAAAAAAAAATCAACTCCCTAATTGAAATGAGTCGGCCGGACGGATTCCTAATAATTGGGACATACTGAATAGGTTGCAATGTGCAATGTTACAAGAGTGTATTAAACGGATACAATGTGATCCTGTTCTTCATAATTAGTAGATGCACCGGTCTCGGGTTTCCTCCAATGCAACTCAAAGGCGGTTCCATAGAGGTCACGCTACAAACAATGCGGAAACCACATACAAACCGCACATTTCACACAACAATATTTTCATACATACATACATACATTTAGAAAAGAAGCTGAGAACATTATGTTACCCAATCAAATACATACTAAATTTGTTAATAATGATAGAGGATTGAACTTATATAGTCGAACCAATAAGTTTAAATAAAACGCGAAAATACAAATAAATAGGCCTTAAAAATTTGTATTAATTAAATATAAATTAAGTAATATATAAAAGCAAAGTGAATTCCTCAGTAAGGGAAAGGATACAAAAACACAAAATTTTATGGTCTTTTATATTTGTATTTACAACATATTCAATTATTAAAATAATATTCATGGGAAATATGGCTTTCTAATTAGTTTTGAATGATATATTGGTAGTTTCATCGCATAAAGCAATAATTTAGCTGATTAGTTTAACTGATGAATTTTGTTTACTTCAATAATACACTTCTATCAGTAGTTTTCGATATTGCAAACTGAGTTTTTTGTAAATAATAAAACATATATCCCTTATAGCATATTAACACTATGACTACCGGTGGCATAGAAAACTATGTCAGTATTAATGTAGTGTAATGTCTGCTTAGAAGAGACAACAAATTATGAAAGCACTGTCTTATACTGGATTAAACCCCCACTTCTCATATGCTGATTTTGCATATTTTTCTAAGACACGTTTATTATTTGTCTGGACGTTTTAGAGGGATTTTAGTTGATTTATAACCAGGGACCGAAAATAACTTATACTTTTCATTTCAAATGTTTCACTTAACCTTCATATCATTATTCCTTAAGATACATAAATGTTAAAAACAAATAAAATGTTAAAAATATATCGATGATTTTACTCTCACAATACAAAATTTTGTCAACAATTTTTAACGAGATTATTTTGTATAAAAATCAACAGGCATTCATTAGTTTTAAAAATATAAATTAACATTTTTTTTTTCGCAATTTCTTGGATTATTTTTTATTTCGGTCCTTGATTACATCAAATTAATAATTTCAGAGCGAACTAACCTCCGTCCTATTTATGAACCAATGTTGAGGAAGTTATGTATGTAAAAAAAAAAATACTGCATACCCATTTTCGTGGCAACAATATAAATTGAGGCCACTATCGTGTTAAAAGTGATTTATATCTACGTAAAGAGGGATAGAGATTTTGCAATACCATCTTGATAATATAGAAAAATAGAACACATTCAAATAAAGTTTCAAATTGTATTAGATGCGTTGCCACTATAGATTATTTCTACATCGAAGTAACCCTACGATGTGGGAGTTTATTGTTTTATTCTGCACATCCCATAAATGTTTATGTGAAACTGTTACTGTTTTTGTTTTTAAATATATAATAATGAATAACTTAAGATGATGAAAAAATGGATATAAAAACAAAAAAAAAAAAAACCAAAGTGCCTTAATATAGACACTTAAAATACAAAATAATGCTATGATTTCTGTGTCTCTATAGCTTAGTTACCTCTCATAGATCAGATATATTCTTAGCAAAACGTTTTTAAAGGAAAATATTATTTTGGTAAGGGAAAAAGGAGTTTATGTGCCAATTTGTTAAATGTTTTTAAGTCTGTGCGCTGACTGTCTACAGCCGCATATTAGATGGTATGCGTTTTTTCGGTGTAATGAATCGGGTGCAGGGACATGTATTTGATTCTGTTGGTGTGATGCTGCAATTTAATGAGTTATAACTTCTATAGGAATATAAATACTGTTTAAAAGTATTATTTTTGTGAAAATCATTGATCGGGGAAAATGCCACAAGTAAACGAAGCGATTATAGCAAAAGTTTTTATCATTATTGAGTAATATTTTTTCTTCATATAAAAAAATAGAAAGCGGCTGAGAATAAAAGAAAATATCAAAAAGAAAAGAACAAAGAGAAATGTATAGTGACTCTGGACGACCCCCCCCCCCCCACCAATAGGAGAGTAAAAGGAAGAAAGGCTCGTGATTTCTAAAGAGTACTGACAGTGTTGCCCCCGAGGGGTCGACAGTTCAAGTTAAACAGCTCTCTGTATCTACTTACTTTTATTGGGCCCCCAGGGTTGGCCCACCTGCGACTCATGCCCCAATACTTCCCCCAATGATTTCCCTTTCAACGACTTCCCTGTTGTGTTTTTCTTTCCCAGCCAGACGGCGCTTCTACAAACGATTCAAGGCTCCCTCTATTGTTCTTTCCTACATTCCTCTCTTCATGGAACCAGCTACCGTCAATGCGCGTCGATCCGAGTATTCGAGTCGCCACAACTCAACCTTAAGGCTGCTGCTAAAATTGAAATACTCCAGAGCTTTCTGCAGGGAAACATGTCAGAGATATAAAAAAAAAATGATTACTAGAAAATATTACTAAATTGTTCTGAGTAGATGATCGTTGATCGTGGGAATTCCCAACGTGGATTCTGTCGGCGGTTAATCATAAGAGTTTAATAATATCAAATTTTCGAAAGGGATGTTTCTATTTAAATTGCACTCATGAAAGAATTTTTGAAACATTTCTTTAACTCTTTATCCATCGTACCAATTAGATACTTAAATATATACACAAATTTGAAACATCATTATTTTTGTGATATGGGTTCTGAACGTAAAATTTTCTACTTGGTACTTTCGGATTGCGGCATGAGGTCAACCTCATTAGCGAATTTCCCCCGATAGAAGAAGGGAGGAAACACGCTAAAATTACTTTTTTTTATAATATATATTAGTCAGTTAATAAGATATCGGCGATAATTTTTGTTCTTTAGCCATGAAACTTGGTTTATAGTATTTCCATAACTAACTAATAGACAAGTTCGTTAAAGCAAAACACAGTTCGTTAATATGCCCCAGACAGTCAAAAGTTTTTCATATTTTTCAGAACCTAACTAAAGACAAAGATTTGTTCTAAAAGTAAACTATAACGGGGTTAGGTTATAGTAAACCCCCAGTATAATTTGGGGTTTACTCCAGAACAAAAAAAAAATTAATGATCACCACTAATATAAAAGATTAATATTTTCATAAAGTAATATTTTATTATATAAAAGGGCAAACGTGTGCATGCTTATTTTGTATTTATGTAGCTTATTTTTATCAAATGTTTCAGTATGTATACAAGCAACTAGCTGACGTACTTGACATGTATGATTCAATTTATTAAGTAGGGAACTCCAAATCTGCAATGAAATATGCAAAACACACTTCATGAACTCAAGAAACCCAACGGTTTTTATAAAAAACGGATCCTCAAAAAAAAATCTCCATAAATGCAATGCAACATTTATTTATTTGCTTGCGTTTACGATTCAAAGGTAAACGATAGGTGCATACTAATCGATAGGTGCATACTAAAACAATTCAATCGGTTCCATCAAAAAACAAGAACCTGACACTAGTTACTAAAGTGGAAGACATCTGTCGTTATGTATATACACATACATATATATTACATACACGTTCATATGCAATAAAATGTAAATATATATT
The DNA here is from genome assembly GCA_946811695.1 of Gonocerus acuteangulatus. Lineage (NCBI taxonomy): Eukaryota > Metazoa > Arthropoda > Insecta > Hemiptera > Coreidae > Gonocerus > Gonocerus acuteangulatus. The sequence continues at coordinate 52,916,987 of OX328124.1, read as the reverse complement.
TAAGCAATCATACATATTTATAAACATACAAACGAACGTATGTATATAAAAACACACACCCATTTAGACAAAAAGGAAAAATAATTACAAAAATAAATAAATTAATTGTTGTCTAAATATTTTGTTGTCACGCCAATATGATTGAGGTCAAAATTACCATTTCTTTTGATCCGCTACCTTAACAATATTTTAATTTTCACACAGGTTACATACCGTTTCGGCAGAAACGATTATTTCATTCACGTTGCTCTATTATGTGAGTGAGAACTTGTTTTTAAACATAATTTTAAGCTCTGTTGCCGAATAAATAGCTGCGGGAAATATAATTAATTATTTTTTTTTTAATTTAAGGAAAATAATAAGTACTTTTCAAATGCCATTGAAGATAATAAGTACTTTTCAAATGCCAGTGAAGATAATATCCATACAGTGATAACAGCTTGTGCCGAAACGTTTTGGAAAGTAACTGCAAAAATAAAATTTGGTTGAGATAGCAGATCAAAAGATTTTTTTTTTTTTAATAAATAAATAAAATAAAAATTGAAATGAAGAAGAAAATTCAGATTATTATTATATTTAGTTAAAACTTTGTCATGTATGTTAAGTTCTTATAAAAGTAAAATAAAATCTTCTGTCAGTATGTCACGAAGGTTGCAATGATTGTACAGGTCACAGCAAAGTCCCTTGAAGAATGGAGCCAAGAAAGTAATCAGAAAATGGATTGAAGGCGTGAGAAAAAAAAAAACCCACCAAGCTCCTAGAGAAGACTTTTGCCCTCAAAAATCAAAATAAATGAAGAAACATTATCTCTTTGTGACCTAGTGGGTCCACATATCACTTAATCCTCCCAAATATCAAACGACATTTTGAGAATGGTCGCGCCATTTATTTGGAAATTTAATCTGCTTCTGTTCACCCGCTTAACAACCACACCCGAGATTTCTTGAGTATATATGCCTTTTCGATTTTCCTATGAGCGAGTTAACTAGGGCGCTGAACTTTTTACGGACATTCAATGCAATCGCTGGTAAATGCATAAACTTGATTTTTAATTTACTTAAACTATTATCGCCTAGACTGGAGTATTGTAATACTTTTGCTTTGTTTGTGTATTTTATTGCTGCATTACTGTAGCTTCCTAACAAAACGACATCTAGTGAGCTATATCTAAAGGTAATAAAAATGGTGTAAAAAAAAATGGGTATTTTTAGACTAATTTTTCATATAAATTTGGTCTTTAGTGGTTAAATAAACAATACACTAATGTCTAATTAGTTGAAAAATGTTAATAACGGCATCAATTTCGAAAAAAGAAATTAATTTATATAAATATTCATATATACTTTCAAAGCTCTTAGTTTATTCGTAGTTTATTTTCCTCGTTTTTAGTGTGAACTTGATATTCGCAATGTTGAGTAATAATAAATATGAGCATAGCAGGCAATTAAACACCAAAGATACAAAGTCATTTCTTATTAAAAAAAAAATATACATAAGTTACAAATTTAGAATTACTAATTTAACAAAATAAAATTGTTTTTAATACGGAAGCCTATATAACAAAAATAATTTCAAACCGTGACCCCGATGACGAAATCCGAAAGTGCTGCCAAAGAATGATGACGTTCCTTAATTCATGTGTCACAAAATAAAAATAAGTTAACTTTTGTGAGTGTGTGTGTGCGTGTTACAGTCAAAGAGCTCTAACGTCTACAAAAACGGTTCGAACTTGATAAAATTGACGCAAAAAACTTTCTCAAAAACGAAAGATCGATTACATTAATCAGCAGAACCCACACTCAAATACGAGCGACTCTTTTTTTGCAACAAACGTCTCCCAAAAAAATGTCGTAGCATTTACAGTTAATAAATCTTCAGGTGCACTTTGTATAGAAACTTTGAGGTTGGAAATCGAATAAAACGTTTTTACGAAAATATAAATAAATAGTTTTTTTAAATAGTGTGGGTGGGCAAGAATTGTGGGTTTGGGGCTAAAACGGCAAATTTGCTGAATATGTTATCACACGTTTGATATTCATTGAAACAAGAATATTTACATTTTGGTTAGGTCAAGAACAAGAATAACGGGAAAAGTCCGACTCGCAGGAGCCGCGGCATCTTAGCGCGCTCCAGTTCCGTAAGTAAAGAAGTAGAAGCATTTATTGGCAGGTTTTGATCTTTAAGGGGTGAATTCTTGAATATTATCGCAGCGAGGAGGGTATACTATATCGATGGTTCTAAGACAACGTGCGCGGTGATCGATTTTAATTCCACAGGAATTGCTTTACTATTGACATACTTGCAGTCGCCGCGGTCTTGAATCCAGGTAAAGAAACCCCAGAGAAGATCATTCCTTTTCTTTAATGACTCAAGATGTGCCCTCGGAAGTTTCGAAGACCCCTATCCCTGCCTATGGAAGGAGGAAAGAACCGTAGTAAAAAATTATCAACAGATATGAGTAGTTAGGAACATTTTATTAAATATCGTATACGGCTCTTATATTTCGTTTCATTCAACGCAGAAGCGTAAAATAAACACGCTAAGGTGACAGATTCCTTGGTATATTTTTTGACGATGACATGAATAAAACACTAACGCTCCCTTAGCAGTTATAAAAACAAGATATGAAAATTCCATAAATGTTTTAAACCGAATGAGCTAATAACTATGAGAATAATAATACACTTAGAGCAATACAGTTTTTAGTTTTGCGGTAAAAATTGATATTCAAATATTTCCTGAAAGCTTTTAGATTGTAATTAGCAAAGGTTACCGTTCGATGAGAGTGTATGTTGACCGTCTGTGCTGCTCGAGTCAACATCCACTTCCTGGCTAAAACAAACAGTCAAACGCCGTTAATATTTTAAAACTGACAGGGACGGGTTGAAAAGAGTGAGGATCGGCCACTCCAATCCGAGGATAATTCAGCTCCATATGTTTGCGCTTTCCCCTGACAAATGTTGACATTAATTTCTCCAACAACTCCGCTAATTCACATTCATAACACTAATGAAAATTGAAGTGTCTCATCCTTCGATTTCCGTGACTTTGTGGCGGCTGAAAGAATTTATTAATTTCATAATTTTTTTCAAATAGCTGAAAAACAAAACACTGTAGATTTGCAACGACATAATTTTTACTGTAGTCTTTTATATTATTCTACTTCCCCTCAAAAGCTCAATCATTCGACCGAACCAAAATATTATTCTTATCTTATAAAATGATAAAACAATTACAAGAACATAAGATACACTTGACAATGTTTTGTCTACTTCAGCACTTAAAATTCTCTAGAAACACTGGCGCAAGCAGGGATGCATACTTATTGATTTCTATTGAAAATATATTCTATGGGTATTGAAGGGCTCCTGCACCATCTTCAGTCGATGGAGGACACTCCTCGCCGGGGCGGGCCGTTGAGGATCGTCTGGGGTTTCATATTTTGTTTTATTATTTATTCATTTATTTATTTAGGTTATATATGTTTTTGTTTTACTTTGGTGTGTGTGTGTGTATTATGTTTGACTGCACTATGATATATATCCATCGAGTATAGTAGCTCTGGTCTAGTGGGTGAAGTATAAGAGTATTTAATTCTGTAATTTTTTCTTATTATTATATTTATCGTTTTATAGTTTGTTTTGTTTTTTAATTATTAATTTAAATTTTGTAGTGTACACTGACTTCTTATGTTTATTTCGCTATTTTTTATTGCATTTTATTTTATTTATATAGTTATGTATTTTTATTTCTAGTTAGTAGAGGTACTGATAAAAGTGATGTGTACGTATTTTGTTTAGGTCTCACAGCAACTGGGCTTGATGTTTTCAAGCCTAAATAACGAGGGTGAAGGAGACGCCCAATTGTTAAGTTGACCATGTATGAGTCTTTTAAAAAGTGTTTGATCATTATGTAAATGGATTTTATCTCCTAATTAAGTAAAATTAAAAAATAAAATAAAATATATGAGTGTGCGTGTGTGAATATATATATATATATATATATATATATATATATATTTCTCAAACTGCGTATTTATTTTATGTTAATAATTCAGTGTTAGATTATTAGGAATATCGTGAAATGAAATTAACTGTTTAATATTACATTTGTAATAAGGCCGCCAGCTTGCGGCCCAATGACAGTTGCGAAAACGTGGAATTAAATAATGTTCCGCAAGGGACATTATTTATTTTGATTAGGGGGGGGGTCGTGTAAAACCCCTAGTAGAAATGTTTATTATTTTCATAGAACAATTCTATCATTCGGAGACGTCCGGGTGTTTCATCGGTAATTACACTACAGTTAAAATATGTTAACTTGTAAAAATTGTTTACAAATTTGATTGTGTAATTGACTAAACATGTAATATTTCTTGTATTGTTGTGTGGATGAATAATGAACTGTATAACTGTTGTATAGGTACAATTTCACTTGTATATTTGGATGTATATTATATGTGGAAATGTAATTGGATGTGTATACGTAATAATAATTACTTGGAGCTAATCGCCTAAGTTGTGGGTGTTCATAAATAAAATAAAATAAAAATACAATAATAAATAAATAATATTATTTGATTTATGATTATTTGCTTTAGGCGTCCACTTCCCTAATTATTAGTACACCATTTGAATGGTGATACTCGGAAGAAGAATGTTTGCTGAGCGAGTGTGTGCATAGGGAGTGTGTACTATGCTAACAGCGTTCAATTGATCCCCACGCCACTCGACAGTGCCTTACCATATGTGTGCCCCCGGCTCAATCTGGATTCACGAACAGCGGCTCACATCTCAAACTCGAATTGTACCTCCACCCAGCCCTCCGCCACAATATGTTAATATTGTTTTCATAAATGAACCTAAGCTCCAATCCCCCGCTGAGATTGCATTTGCCTAATTAATTGGCTGGAGATGTTTCCAATACGGAATTAGTAAATTAAACTGACTTAGTTATATGGTTTCGGGATTAGAGGGATTATTAATTCATATTTCCATAAAGAATAGACCTAATATTTATTATGTTTTAAAGAAATGCAACTGTCAATAAGGAATTGAAGATAAATACAAGTTCTAGATTTGCTACAACCGTGAGATTTAAACGGCAGTATTCAGTACATTTCACTGCTGGCAATGTACGCCCTGGATACAGCGACAGATGATAAAGATAAGGGATATATACAGCACTGAAAGGAACTCACGTAAGGCATACTTGTACCGTGAAAACAAATTATGTGGGAGGAAATAATGCCTAACGTTTAAGGTAGATCATACCCAGTTGTAGTTTTCATTTTGGGGCGTCGAAAAAATTTTTTTTTTTAATTTTCTTTATTTTTTATTTTTTGTATTGAAATTTACAACCTTTACAGGGAACAACATGTAAATAGCACTTACTATATTGATCTATATCTCATGGATACATAAGAGGGGACAAGACAACCATTGGTCTAATTTAAGATATTATTTGGTGATATAACGGAAGAAAACTGTCTTACTCATATCAACGAAACGAAATCCTCCAAAACAGGTCAACAATATGTCAAAATGTATGACAAGGATAGCAGTGAAATATGCCAAGGCTAAATACAACTTTAATAATAATACGTAATTTAGACTTTGAGTGTTTACGTCCCAAAAACAAGTACCGCTTGCCCTATTAAAACTTCTGTCAGTAAGATTAGGTTTGCTATTATGTATGATATACGTACTAGTTTTCCAGAAAAATGGTAAGCAAACTCGCTTTTTTTAAGACATGGATACGCCCTGCCTCTGTGTCCCATGTTAAAAAGTGTACCTTTGTGGCTCAATATCTCGAATTCTACTTGGAGAGTCCTATCTTTTTCCAATGCATAGAGGACACTTTAATTAACTTGTAGGGTAATTTATAAAATAATAGTTCGAAAATGGAAGATTAATTAATTTATTTTATTTACTTCAATTGATACATTGCTCGAAAAAAATATGGAGAGATTTTTTAAGGGTTGTATTTTGGGATTTTAAGGATTGCATCAGTTCAAGAATTAACCCCGAAGGCCTCATGTCAATTTTTGTGTATAATCTCAAAGATTGTATGCATTAGAAAACATATTAAATACAATAATAAAAGCAAAAACGCGATTTTTTTATAATAGTCATACATTTAAAGGGCTGCAACTTCGCTCCAAATGAGCGAGTTCGTTGAGGTCTCAAAAAATTAGTATTTGTAAGCACTAAAAGGCAATACGCAGGAAATATTCGTTTATTTTTGTTAACAACTAGAATAAAAATTGTATAGTATAAAATATTCTAAAATATGAGTTTTTTAGCGCGGTTCCTCCCTCCCCCATAGGGAGTTCGTTAACCAGCAAAATCCGCCCACTGGAAGAAGGCGTTTGGGGCGAAATTCGCGCAGAAAAAATCGTAACGCTTACGTTTTTAGCGCGGTTCCTCCCTCCCCCATAGGGAGGAACCCCGCTTATAAAGTTGATACAATGAAACAATCCGGAAGTGTCGACAAGAAAATTTCGCGTTTCAGAACCCCTAGAGACCGAAAATAACGGTGGTTCAAATTTGTATATATATATATATATATATATATATATATATATTTGTCTGTTCGCTCATTTCTGGCTTGCCTGACGGTCCGATTTTCATGAAATTTGGTACAAAAATCAGTCGTCCAATTTGAAAGGTCAAGTTCGTTAACCAGCAAAATCCGCCCACTGGAAGATGGCGTTTGGGGCGAAATTCGCGCAGAAAAATCGTAACGCTTACGTTTTTAGCGCGGTTCCTCCCTCCCCCATAGGGAGGAACCCCGCTTATAGGGTTGATACAATGAAACAATCCGGAAGTGCCGACTAGAAAATTTCGCGTTTCAGAACCCCTAGAGACCGAAAATAACGGTGGTTCAAATTTGTATATATATATATATATATATATATATATATATATATATATATATGTATATATTTATTTATATATATATATATATATATATATATATATTTGTCTGTTCGCTCTCTAGATAGAAGACGAATGGTCCGATTTTGGTGAAATTTGGTAAAAAAATCCTTCGTCCAATTTGAAAGGTCAAGTTCGTTAACCAGCAAAATCCGCCTACTGGAAGATGGCGTTTGGGGCGAAATTCGCGCAAAAAAAATCGTAACGCTTACGTTTTTGAGTTCATAAGCTTGTAAGTACTCTTTTTATAGGCTTCTTGGGCTAGGAAAACGAATGAAACCATTTTCAAGGCGATAGCTTTAACCGTTTTCGAGAAAATAGGAAAAATAGTTTTTGAATACCGTTTTTGGTTTGGGTACTTAGAATCACGGGATTCAGTTGAAACATTATCTGCATGTTCTACTTTCATTAAAACTAATATGTTGAAAGTTATGTTACGTTTGGAGTTAAGGAAGGGTTAGAATAAAATATTTTATGAACAGACATGAAAAGTTTTGGGAAGTTCGTATACTTTCATTAATATCTCGAACACGGTTGGGAAATCGTGGTAAGTGGATAGAAACTATTTGAAAGCTTACTAAATTCTCTACAAAAAAGATTTTAAAACCATTTTTGATTAGGTTATGTCAATCGGAGAAATAAGTGCTTAAAACTTCAAATACGTCTGTTTTGTTCTTATGAACGGGTTTTTGTCGTTCTTGTTGTAATTTTTGTCTCTTTCCCTTCGTTTTTTATTGCTTTTTATTTTTGTAATTTCTTATGTTGCGAAAATTTTGTGTGTAAAACAGGATATGAAAAATGAGGCCAATTTTCTGTTGCTAGAAATAATATAAATTTTGGGAACTTCATTAATATCTCGAAAACTGTTGAGAATTTTGGCAAACGGAAGAATACCATTAGAAAGCTTATTAAATGCTCTACATAAAAGGTTCTAATGAAAGTTTTGATTAGGCGATGTCAATCGGAGAAATAAGAGCTTAAAGCTTTAAAGTAATTGATTTCGCTTATTCGAAGTGTTCTTTTTGTCTGTATTTTATTCCTTGTTATTTTTTAATTGCTTATAGTTGGATAATGTATTCGAAAATAAAACAGGTTAAGTAAAATAACATAAACAATGTATTGTTAGAAATATAGAGTTCCAAGATTCCAAGACCTTGTAACTAGCGGGACGGTTTCTAGTGTTGCCGACCCTTCCAGGTAAGATTGTAAATCCTACCTTTCAAGACTGGTGGAACCAAAATATAACTGTCAGGGTTCGGTCACTGCTACTTAATAAAACTACATTTTATCGTAAAAATGGTTTTATTGTGCCGACGTTTCGGCTTGAACTTCAAGCCTTCATCAGGGCTGTAAATACAAGTAGGACATATTTAACACTAATATAAGCACACATCTATGTAAATATACCTAACATATATATATATATATATATATATATATACATATATAATATATATATATTTATATATATGCATATACACATACACATATACACGCACACATATGTACATATATATGCCCACATACATACACATATGGGGTATGTATTATTAAGTAGCAGTGACCTAACCCGGACAATCCCTACCTTGCATCATCAACGGTCAACGATCTCCTCTCAACAAAATAATAACTGCTTCTATTTTAATCTTTCGAAATTAGACTAGGGATAAGAACGGAACCGCGCTAAGATGAGGCAGTTCCTGCGAGTCGGACTTTTTGAGTTCATAAGCTTGTAAGTACTCTTTTTATAGGCTTCTTGGGCTAGGAAAACGAATGAAACCATTTTCAAGGCGATAGCTTTAACCGTTTTCGAGAAAATAGGAAAAATAGTTTTTGAATACCGTTTTTGGTTTGGGTACTTAGAATCACGGGATTCAGTTGAAACATTATCTGCATGTTCTACTTTCATTAAAACTAATATGTTGAAAGTTATGTTACGTTTGGAGTTAAGGAAGGGTTAGAATAAAATATTTTATGAACAGACATGAAAAGTTTTGGGAACTTCGTATACTTTCATTAATATCTCGAACACGGTTGGGAAATCGTGGTAAGTGGATAGAAACTATTTGAAAGCTTACTAAATTCTCTACAAAAATGATTCTAAAACTATTTTTGATTAGGTTATGTCAATCGGAGAAATAAGTGCTTAAAACTTCAAATACGTCTGTTTTGTTCTTATGAACGGGTTTTTGTCGTTCTTTTTGTAATTTTTGTCTATTTCCCTTGGTTTTTTATTTTTGTAATTTCTTATGTTAGGAAAATGTATTTGTTTGTAAAACAGGATAGGAAAAATGAGCCCAATTTTCTGTTGCTAGAAATAATGAAAATTTTGGGAACTTCGTATACTTTCATTAATATCTCGAAAACGGTTGAAAATCTTGTGAAGCGAATGGTTACCATTCGAAAGGTTACTAAATTTTCTACAAAAAATGTTTTGAAGACATTTGCGATGGGACGGTTGTATTTGGAGAAATAAGTGCTTAAAACATAGGTAATTTCGTTCCTTTGAACGAATCTTTTTGTTTGTTTCCTACAGTTTTTTTTTTTCACTGCTCGTTATTTTTGTGATTGCTTATAGTAGTCAAATGTATTAGTCAATAAAACAGGATACGTATATATAGAAACAATATTTTGTTTCAATTCGAAGGTGAGGAGCTAGGAGGCTTAGGGTGGAGGGCTTCCCAGTACAGGTATCGCCCAGTGTATCCTCGTCATCTGTAAGTCCCTTTCTAGAGTCATAAAGATAAGCCTCCAAACAACTTTAGGAATGTAGGATTTCTAACTTTTGCCAGTATCAGAACAGCCGCTCTTTACATACCACAGTGGTACTGACGTACCGGTTTATACTAGTTGCACTCCACACGGTGGTAGTACTTGTTATATGCCACAGCGGATCGCTCATTATAACATTATTTTATACGTATTAAATAGGTACTTAAAAAAAAATTTATTTGTGTATAAGTGTAGCGTTATTGGGATTAGAATAAAATATTTTATTAACAGACATGAAATGGTTTGGAATCTTCGTATATTGTCCTTAATTTTTTTTTCTTTTATGGTGCATCGAAATCTGAGTCATTAGCACCATTTTTTCCTTATGAGCTTATATAATACTTCGATTTAGCTAGCAACAATATTTTACACCCCAATTAAAGTGATTTGCTCTTCTTATAAACATAATATTTACATTATAATATAAACATAATACATTAATTTGTCTGACAAAAAAAAAGTCCGACCCGCAGGAACTGCTTCATCTTAGCGCGGTTCCGTTCTTATCTCAAGTGCGATTAGTGAAGGAATATAGCAGCTATCGGTAGGTATTAGCACCATTTTCCCCCCTTAATATCTTCAAAACAGTTAAGAAATCGTGGGAAGTACGATGTAACCATTCAAAAGCTTACTAAATTCTCTAAAAAAAAGATTCTGAAGGAAATTTCGATGGGGCAATGTCAGTCGGAGAAGTAAGTGGTTAAAACTACGAAAGTGTTAGTTTTGTTATTTTAAACGGGTTTTACCTCACTTTTGTTTTTTAAGTTTATTTAACGGTGGAATGAGTATTTCATTAAAGCTGAGAAAATAAGAATCATATTGGTAATAGAGTTTTCCTAGAGTGAGCGTCGCGATGACGGGAGAGTCCCATCCGCTTAGAAAACTGTCAGTTTCCATATGTGGCGCTTTAAGCTTCCTTCTCTTTGAGATTTTATTTTATATTTTTAACGAAAGATCAAAACCTACCAATAGCAGCTACTATTCCTTTCCTAATCGCACTTCGGATAAGAACGGAACCGCGCTAAGATGATGCAGTTCCTGCGAGTCGGACTTTTTAGGGGTGGGGCTTAAACAAAAAGTGCAGGGGTATTTCTGACCCAGGATTCGGATTCAATGACCCCAAAAACATATAGTAAACATGGTCTGGTCCCTGGGTCCGGATTTTTTTTTTTCTTTCTTGTGGCTGTGTAATTGAAACATACTGAATTAGAATAAATGCATAATTGTTAAATTCTACGAAACAAATATCTAACGTACCATATCTCGAGGAAATAAGCACATGTTTTCTATAAATTATAAATGGCGACTTGATTGGCATACTGTGACTGACAATAAACTAAGATCTACTAAAACGACTATTACAGACTCGACATCATCGTACAGGAGCTCACGCCGAGAAGTAGTTCTTGCGAGACTAAGAATCGGCCATACACGCATTAACCACGAGTACCTGATGACAAAAACCGAAAAACCCAAATGCACGACTTGGAACACAGATCTTACTGTAAAACATACACTAACACAGACTGTCGGTTACGGCATACCTTTGTCATTCCTCATGATCTGACAGACATACTTTCTGAAGGTAGCTATTATATTAACACAACACTGACATTTTTTATAAACGACAAAATATAATAGATAACCATAAGAACCTATTTCACCTTTTTTGCAATAATAATGAAAACTATTTCACTCTATAATTAAATAAATAACTCACTAATTCTAATTTTATTTAATTATTTTTCATTATACTTATTTTTATTTAATTTTTGTTTCCTTTACTATCTATATCTCATACATACATACTATACTTATATAATTGTCTGTAGCAACTAGTATTTTGGAGTGGCATTGTTGAGTTCGGCACCTGCATCAGCTTAACTCAGGAAATTAAATGCTCTTCGCCTTAGATGCGGAGCATCGTCATCAATAAATAATAATAATATAAATTATAAACGTCGACGATATTTGTAAAAATACGTCATTTATATAACAATCTCTCCACCCAATTACACAAAAATGATTTAAAACTAAACCCATATTATATAACTCAGGTTAAATTAATGATATATTTTGCTTCTCATATCAAATTTTAAAAAAAAAGTGATACCATATCTGATGAAAGATCATAAAAGTATATTAACACTTGCGACCTTTCATCTAATCTAGAAAATTAAATTCTAAAAAAGGACCAGTTTTTTCTCATGGTGAGTTGACTTTCTCGTTAGCCCTCCCATGCTGTGTCGCAGGGCATCCCTGCAGCTCTTTGCAGGATGACAATTTTTGGCAAATTAACTAAATACTAAATTTTAATGCAAAATCTATAAGTCAAAACATTTAAAAGGAATATTTTTCATTTTACAAAAATGCACGAGGAATACTGGTGGGTTGACGTTTTTCAGTGGCGTGAAATAGTCCATTGTCATAAATTAACCTCTCATATTTAAATTATTTTTATGAGTCGCTCCTTTCAATGCGATGTAAACGTTTATGAAAGATTTCACCCCTTTAACTACTTTTTTATAATGCTTTTTCTACTCCTGGGAGTAAAATGCCTGGAAAAACAATTATTACGAAGAATTCCTCTTTCTTTCAACTCCTTCTTTATTACAAAAAAAAGGCGAATGAATGCCTTACTTAAACCACAAGTCCTACTGAAATGGCGTTATTTCATATCCCCGCGAAGATAATTTTTTTTTTTTTTTTTTTTTCCCCTAGCGGAACTCTACTAGCTGTGGAACGCTTAGTCCAAACGTTAAGCCTTCAACAGGCCTAGTTTTTGTTAAATGGATGGGGAGAAATGAGAGGAAGGATCATTAAAACATTTATGGTGTAAGATCCCGATACACCTCGACCTTCATCAAGCTGATTAATGGATGAAAATGATTTTATATCAAATTAATTATGGCAATAAAGATACTCCAAATGGGTTGTCTAAAAAATTTCAGTTCAGAATATGATTAATTTACAATTTAATTTTTTATTTTTTTTCAAAATTGCATCGGGTTGATTAATAGACAAACTCCATGCCAATCGAAAGTATGAAGCCTATAGAATATGCAAACGATCGGTTGTCTATTTTGATCCAGTCACAAGCATGGGTTGTCGGGTGTAAACAGGTAACTCGAAATGAGTAACTTGCATCGGTCTGATTAATGAATTAAAGTTAGGTTAAAATAAATATCATTTCATTACGAACACGGTGGTATAGGGTTGTCTGAGAAAAATCAGTCCTGAATTCCGGTTGTCGAGCTTTAAAGAGTGAAATATTGCTGCGAGGAAATACGTGCGACAGCGAGGTAATAGTCATATATATATATATAGGGTGTCCCGCATTGAGGTGTCATAAATTTAGGGGTTTATTCTGCACTTCATTTGAAGTTCATTGGCACAAAAATGAACGTTCTATCTGAAATTGTAGTAGAGCTACACAAGCGTTTGTGTATTTTAAGAACTACTGGTTTTGTTTTTAAAGAAAAACTGTGTTTTCAAGATTTTTGATCAATGTATCTTAAATAACGACGACATTTTTAGAATCTAAATTACATTTCCAATAAGAAACAGCCGTTATTGAAATATTACCATGTAAATTAAGAGCTATATTAAAAGCCATATAGATGAGAATGTTTAATATTAGTGTTTTATTAAATTATTCAATATTTTTTTACTCGGCTATTATTAGCCTCAGAGGTTTGCATCCTCCTCAAAATTTGCATTATTTAGAATAATAGAAAAAGTTCTATATAAATCAATATTTTTCTGATGGTTGTGACTGGATAAAAATAGACAACCTATCGTTTGCATATTCTATAGGCTTCATACTTTCGATTGGCATGGAATTTGTCTATTAATCAACCCGATGCAATTTTGGAAAAAAATAAAAAATTAAATTGTAAATTAATCATATTCTGGACTGAATTTTATTAGACAACCCATTTGCAGTATCTTTGAAGGTCGAGGTGTATCGGGATCTTAGACCATTAGAAAAATAGTTTATATTTAGAAGTATTCATTTCAATGTCTACACATTTCTCATGATCATAAGAATTTCCTATATAATATACTGTAATTAAATAATATCTCTAATAACGATGACCCCAGAGACAAAGTAATACTATAACACCCAAGACCCCACCATCAAATGAACCAAGTACCGATTTTGCAGGTAAAATAATCGTTTGCAATATACCACCTTTCGTGGGGAAAACAAAAACTCTGGTGTTTATCGTGTAATCAAACATATACTTATGTATATTTATATATATATATATATATATATATATATATATATATATATATATATATAGGGGAAGGTGTTGTACCTCTGACCATATTGTACCTTTGACCACCGAGGCTGTGGCGGCATGTAGCAACATTTTATTAATGTTGGTGTAATTAGTGTTTAGCTCCTTCACTAGAGGGCTTGTGTAACCTACTTTGGATTATTCAAGTCAAAGAGGATTCTTGCAAAAAATACTTATCCACTTCTATCATAAAAATTTAAGTTATTTATTGATGACGTTTTTCCTCATAATATTTTTTGTATTATGTATTTTTAGATGTAAGTCATTTGACAAAGTAGCTATTACAATAAGAAACATGGTGTAGCCTCTGAAATTGATTTATCTTAACCCTAAAATTGTTAGCATACTTTTTAATTTTCACTACCAGGGTGTTGTACCTCTGACCACGACTAGTTGTTGTTCCTTTGACCAGGTCAAAGGTACAACACACCCGAGAATTTTTTTTATAATTCAACTTTTATGTTCTTCTGCTACAAATTTAAAAAAAAAATTAATCTTACTATTAAATATTTAGTTACAGAGATCTGTGGTATTAAATGCCCAATGTTTAATATCCAATATATGAAAAAACAAACTTTAAGTGACAAGTTTACGAGAGAAGATGAAAATTTGTATGATATTGATGTTGAAGACATTGTGGCTAAACTTCCATGCCCTACTATTGCTAGTGGATCTGCTTAACAGTTAAAACGTTTATCAGTTGGACTGGATTTTTCAGCATATTAAGCATAACATAATATCAATAATAGTTTTTTTTTATTATGCTTACATCCTTGTCCTGTATTTATTAAACTTACAATTAATTGCAGTATTACTGAATACAATTTTTCTTCTGGACTGCTGTATTGTTTTTACGTGGTCAGAGGTACAACACCCTGTGGTCAAAGGTACAACTACTTGTTGTACCTTTGACCACTGTACTAGAATACTAACTACAATGAAATAATAAAAAAATTTAGCGTTAATATTCAAGCTAAAAAAAATTGAATTTTGCAAAGTGGTCAAAGGTACAACACCTTCCCCTATATATATACATATATATATATATATATATATATATATATATATATATATATATATGGTATTTAGAAAGTGGGAAACCTGTAGATAGACCCGTGTTAGAAGCCAACCATAAAAAAAAAGAAAAAAAAGTTAACTAGGCGTAAAATAACATAAAAATAAATAATAACATAAACGTAAAAACTCCAAGAGAAATGTGGAGGTCCTTTCGAGACAAAGATTTAAGAATAACTAATTTTACTTATTACTTAGAAGACATGCCTCAGTGTGCTTATCGTTCACGATAAAATGCACTTAAAATAAAATAAAATTAAAGAGAATCTAGGCCTGAATGCACAGTTTCTTGTGAAAATCCTTCAATTGAAGATATTTTTTACAGAATGAAGAGCCTACGAAGCCCTTCGAAAACAATTTGATGAATTAAACCAAAGAGCATTGAGATTCTTGAGAGCTACAGATCTGTTTTATAAAATATAATTAACCTAATGAAAAAGAAATAAATATTAAGACTAAACTTAATTAAGTTATTTTAAGTATGAGATAATTTAATTACCTTGATGTTTTTTACAATGATTTTATTATTATTAAGTATATTTTATTTACAAAAATCTATTTTATTTTCCTAGATTAATTGGTTTTCATAGTTTTCTCTATTTTCAGTAACTTATATTTGTCTAATTTTTAGTTTTAACAAATTTCAATACGGAACAGTGAACCACGTCGTTGTGTTTAATCTATTCCTACTTCTGTTGGCAAGCAAATCCCGGGCGTTTCAGTAGGAATTGTAATATTCCAAAGTTAATTAACCAAGCCACAAATAGAAGAAAACTCAGATGAGTTCCAGAGAAAACAATCGGCCAACTTCTCTGCCAGAAAGTTTAAAAGAAAACAAACTTTTAAATGTTCATTAAGATAAAAAGCCACTTGAAAGGGTCAACCAGTTCAAGGATGTTTATTTTCCTCCTCACAATCAGAAACCTCAGCCCTTCATTGGGAAACTTAGGTTACTCATTTTGGAACCAATAGGAACAATAAAAAATAAGATGTCTCAATTAATAGTGATATATGAATAATAACAAGTCCGTCATGCAAGAGCATATTTAAGAAAAGTTGGTTACTTCACGCCATATTGATGAGAAATATTTATTAATTAATAAATATATATATATATATATATATATATATATATATATATATATATATATATATATATAAACTTTTAACCGATTTTTATCACGCAACCTTCCTATAACAAACAATTGGACGAGTTCGGCAACCAGTAATTAATTGCTATTATGAATACACACGTAACAGTCGAAATATTCATATATACAAATATTCATTTCAAAATTAATTGTAGAAAGTAATAACAATTACCGCGGGAAATAAAATTTTTAATCGTAATTGCGGGTTAGTGCGAATGCATTTTTAATTGTTAATCACCTCTGCAAGTACTTTTTCCCCAACTCCGGGTTAAATAGTTGGGAGGAAAGGTCAAATCTTGTAGATAAATGTTTAAAATGTAAACGAAAAGTAAAGGAATTATAATTTACTCATGACAAATGATTGATGAGTAACGATTAAATTTTCACTAGTTACTTTTACTCGAGTAATCATTCACTCGAGTGATTGCCCAACACTGGATTGCAAACCCATTATTTTGGGCTGTCTCTCAATGTTTTATTATTTTAATTTGACCGTCTCTTTATTTATACGATTTTGCTTAGACATGCTACGACCCTATTCTCAACAGAGCAATGGTGATGGCTTTCCTTTTTCGGGAAAAAAACTCCAATCCGAGTGATAATCGAACATACAACCCGACCATAAAATATTTACGGCCTTCGTGATTTAAAAAAAAAAAAAAAAAACTTTTCTTATTTAGGCAGAAGTCCTCGTATCCGTTTCATTCAGTTTTCATTGCAATGAAGGGAGAAATCTGTCAAAGAAACGATAAGCTCAAGCACAAAGAGCAAACAAAATTAACGCTAAAAGTAAATAGAGTTAGGAAGGGAGTCGAAATTAATGGAAAAGGGCTGGATGGGAGAGAGGGGAGCAAAGAAAGGACAGAGATAACAGGATTAGGAGCCTATCTCTGAAGGATCTAGGAGTCTTAAGGATGCCCTGATAGCAGGTCCGAAGGATTAGAACTAAGTTTTAACGACAAACTACAAACTAACTCGAAAAACTAATCTATACGAGGAGTCGGCATCACATGGTTTTCCAATCTTTTCCACAGTTTCCTGGTGCTAACGATTTTAACGACCTGTACGCACTAAGAAACGCTTAGGTTTCCTTTGCATATTGCTGTGAAATGTTGCGTATTTTATAATGTTCTTCTGTAGCTTGTTGGCCATAACATTTACTTTTAAAGATCAATAAAAGAAATATTTACTTTGAAACTCGCGAGACGTTGGAACTGTAAGAAGCTGAAATATAAAGAATTTCGTGCACAAAACTATAGTAAATAAATAGACTTATGTGCTGCATTTACAAATAACGTGAAGATGGCCACTAAAACATAACTGACCAAGGACAATTCTGGTGAATGATCAAATATATTTCAAAGATGAAAATAAAAACAACCCCCTATCGATTTTTATAGATAAAAGTTACTTCTAGAACTATTATTAATATTTTAATAGATATATATTCAATGCAATTTTATTACAAAAACACAAGTAGAACCTCAAAAAATTGTTAAACATGACACATGCAGGCCCGGTAGCCGTGAGCGTTAAGGCGTGAGCACTTATCACTCCGTGCCAAAGGTCGTGGGTCCGATTTCCACTAAGGGTGGTGGCTTTTCTTTCGATAAAAGAAAAGGCATCAGCCCTATTCTGGCTAGAAAAGTGTGCTAACCTGTAAATAACCCGTCCCAAAAGTCTTAGTTAATAATAATGGACGTTAAAATTTAAATAATAATAAACATGACACAGAAACAAAAAAGAATTTTAGTTAGAACTTACCTAACATACCAAGAACCTTATATCCCTAGTTGATGGTTACATAGAGGGAATATTATATTAGTCTGAGGCGGTCGAGGAGAGCGTAGCTAGGCGAATGAGATAAGGGAGGTATCTAACCCATGTGTATCTGTTGAACACAGCTACCCCAACCCAGATGGGCCTATGCGGCTCTACGTGACCGACTCCTGTTATAGCCCACCAGCCACTCAACTCCTCAACAAACACCAAATGGATTCCACATTCATACCTTTTACTTACTTTACACTTTTATCCATTAGCATTACTTTTTTTTCTTGCTTCAGACTAAGATCAAAATACCAGGAACTTATTTAGAAGTGAAATGTGTAAGCCTACAATGGCAGACCACTAGTGAGTAAATATTTTATAAGAACAAAATGATAAAATACGTTTGCCTTTATACGTAAGACAAACGTATATTGGTTAGAAAAAGGAAGCTCGTTTCTTTTTAAAGAGCCCTAGGACGTAAAAATCAGATTATTTCAAGGAAAGCTGTTGATTTTCAAAACGTAAATATTTTCGCTTACAATTTTTAGGCTCTTCCGGACTAGGAAGAATAATTTTTTTTCGATGATATTTACCACATTAGGGTTTCTTGGGGGGGCTGATTTTAAATATGTTATTAATATTGGTGCGAAAAGACTTATATTGCTAGTTTACTTACGTAAACATATTTTTAAGTTTACTTGACGAAATACGAATTATTGTTAACGACTACGTTTTTCCTTTAATCTACTCTCTAAAACAAATCAATTGGCGTAAGACTCATGTCGATATCATTTTTCAAACTCATGAAATAAAATAAAGCATATTCAACACATTTTATTTTATTTCTCGGTTTGGACAAAACAATCGGACTATTTTTCTATGCAGAATCACCAGAAAAAATTTGACCAGATCGGTGACCTCACCGCTGTGAGACAAAAGACAAGGAATTAAAAACTTCTGCTAGCTAACTTAACTTCTTCATCGGCCATTCCTGAGTTCACCTATCTACTTCTTGAATAATATAGATTGTACGAGTACATCTCGTCGCTGGCACGTCGAACTATCGAATATGCAAAATGTCGTTTTTCAGATTCAAGACTTTGCTCTTGGATTGTGGACGATACGGCTAGTCGTAGATTGTCACAGCTCTAATTCCTTTAGAATAGCCTTTACTGCCTTAAATAAAGTATCGTATAAGACCATTTATCAATATATTACTTCGTCAATGAATAGAATATGTTCGTTCTCTAATTTGCACCGATTTGCATATTGGAGAGTTTGACATGGTAGGGACGATATAACCACGAGATATTTCACGGTTATTTATATATTCCGTTGTAAGAACGATATATCCGGCCAAAGTCCTAATTTATAGTACTTCCATTGCAGTTCGTCTTGCAAGTCAGCGATAGAGATTTAGAGGCTTCCTCACACTTATAAAAATGCTCAAATATTTAATAAGAACAAAACACTTTTTATTGCTGTTTTAACAAAGAATTAATGAATTACTATTTTTTTATATAACCTCTTAATAACATCTAGGTAACAATTCTAACTGTTGCTACAGAGAAATTGCTATTAGAATTATAGCTGTCCTTTAAGAATTGTATAATCTTTTAAAGTATCGAGGAAATGGCTTGAGAGGGTAGGATGAACATAAGATGCTATTGATAGGCGTGTTAAATGAGACATGTAGAGCGGAATGTACGTTAGGCACATGGAGGCGATGATCTAGAAGAATATCGAAGGGCTATAAATAGAATAGATAGCTTCTGCTCCTGGATAATACCCTCAGATATCAGGAACCCTTACGCTCCTCCCCCCCAAAAAAAATAAAAGTTGGAAATATTAAGATTTCAACATATATAAAAACACACTTTATCAATATTTTTTTTTTGTCTAAGTATTACTCCCTATAATTTTTTACCTTCTCTTAGCGAAAAAATAAAATAAAGATCACCTAACAGGCAAATATACGTTCCGCCTGGCTTATAAGTAAAATTAATGCATTTTCTATTCACTTTTTGTTGAATATATGTGGCGTAGTTCTTAAAAAAATAGTACGTTCTTATTTTTCTTTTTTTTAAATAAAATTACTATTATTCAAGTTTTAACGTCCATATATTATTGACGACTAATTTTAAGACCTATCTATCTATAGGTTGCCACCCTTTTCTAGCCAGGAAAGGGCCTCTTCTATTTTTGAAAGAAAAGCCACCACCCCTAGTGGGAATCGAATCCTCGACCTTTGGCACTCACGGCCACCGGGCCTCCAAAATAAAATAAATTAGTACAAAGAAATGAAGTATGTATTATTCTTTAAGACCTACGCCACATGTACCTAAGAAAAACATTATTGCCGTATATAATAAAATGTAAAAATTAAATACGCTAAACACAAAAGAATTCTGGAATCTTTAGTTAATATAATAATAATAATTCTGACCACTTCATTAGAAGTG
This sequence comes from Gonocerus acuteangulatus, assembly GCA_946811695.1. Lineage (NCBI taxonomy): Eukaryota > Metazoa > Arthropoda > Insecta > Hemiptera > Coreidae > Gonocerus > Gonocerus acuteangulatus. The sequence goes on along the minus strand of OX328124.1, from coordinate 52,896,513 downwards.
TAAATATATGTAACTACATTTTACTAATGAAGTAGCATTAACATTAGTCTTATTGTGGCTAAGAAAGGTACTTGTAGACAACACGTGCCGAAATACTGTTCTATTTTTAAAGGGGGCGGGGGGGGAAGAAAAATAATATGTAATTAAATACATTTTATGGAATCCAGGAAGTTATACTCATCATGTTAATTTCCTAATTAATTATTTATATTATTAATTGAATAAAAAAAAATAAAACCATTCCCGGAAAAGGCCTCAAGGGCCGGTGGGTAGAGATTACTGTAGAGGTATCTGGTTTTTGACCAAACGGTACTCTAGGGAATTAGTGGGGTCAGTACTGTGCTCAGGCAGCCTGATTTTTCGCTTTAAAGATGTCTATAAATTTTTATTTTTTTTTCCTACAGGCTGGGCCATTAACGCCCATGGTGCAGTGGGGAATTTTCTCAACGAACTGTGAGATAAGAAACTACCTACTGCAAGTGGTATTCGAACCCCGGTCTCCCGCGCGAAAATCCAAGGCATTAGCGACTAGACCACGGAGAGACAGAGGTTCCCATAAATAGATAAATTAAAGGCTGGTGTGACTCGAAGCCACTAGTAGATAAAGTCTTTAGTGCGCTAGAGTTTTCAACCCAGGCCCTCAACCACTCAGATACTCGAGTGGTACCCCTGAGCTCATCTCCCCCCAAATAGTTGGTATTTATACACAACCTACATAAATATTTGTTTAAACTCATCATTTGGTCCATCATAAAAATGTGGTAAAAATCACAGGAAATATCAGGATATGATCGTAACATTTCTTGTATAGGTTAGATTATCGTAGAGCTAAAATACAAACAAATTATTTAAATATTTAGCGTTTCCAAGTTACAAATACACGTTTTAATCAGAATCAATATTTATCTGCTTTCTATTTAATTTTGTCACGGTCTCACTAATGTGTAAATAAATAAATAAATATTCAATTTTCTGCATTAAATAAACTACGCATATCTTATATTAATTTTTAATATTTTATATAGAGGATAAAATGAATCATTGAATACTGTCAAGGGGATTGAATGACTAATGCAATTGCTTATCCCTCAAAAATAAATCCCGTGTGGAAATGCTTTTAAAGAGTTTGCAACATAGCGAAAAGCCCATAATGTGGTTTCTGAAATTCTTCAATATTCCCTTTCAACTCGACCCATCCTCTCTCATACATTCCTAAATTCTGAATAAATTATTAAGTCAAACCTTTACGGAGTTTAATATTAAATTGCATGACATGTTTTGATTATGTATGATGATTATTTAGTGAAATCAATTTTTAAGGGTATCTCGTATTTTAATTACGAGTAAATCTCTAGTGGTAAAATAATATTAACATGTTCCTACCCCGACAAGTTGCGTCATCCTATCGCCGTTCTCACATAAGGCCTCTGGTACGATACGAGCGAAGAACGATAAGCGATAAGCAAAAAGCGTCAGAGCGCAGTTTGCTCACATTAATGTTAATCTGGAGTGCAGTAAGAATGAGGGAGGACTGGCTACAATAGGCATGAGCGACCGGGCGACGTCGCTTGCAGGTTCCGGGCTGTCGCTCATCGCTCAGCTCCCCATTAATACAATTTTTCTCGTCGCTCACCCCAGACATTATACTTTGTGTGCTACAAAAAAAGGCTACGGCCTCTAAATCTTGACCGATTTCAATGAATTTTCTTTTAAATGAAAGGTAATAAAATTTCGAACAACTTTGCCAATTCACATTTATGTTTTTTGTTTCCCTTGTTTATTATATTACGTGGAAGATGTTTATAACCATCCAATGTTTAAAACTTTCCAACGTTTATAACCTTCCAATGCGTATAACCTTCTAGATACCTTTCTCATAAATAATTTGATGATATTGAGCTTCTAATTTCGGAAGTGCAAGGTATGAATTGACAGATACAGTGATTTTAAAAATACAACCGTAACCAAGGACCTATGAGAAGAGGTTGGAAATGCATTAAACATGCAAGGTAAGATATTTTTATTAGATCAACTGTTTAGGGTTGCCACCCTAAAGATGCTTTTTTTTTTTCAACTCTGCCAACAGCAGCGCCGTCTACCTCACCGGGTTGAACTAACCCCGGTCAAGTCGAGACAGACGAAGTCCACCCCGCTTAGACAGCGTGTACAGTCAAGAATCCATCTCGCTACACAGCGTGAAAAGTAATTTTGTTCTTTTTCACCGGCTTTAATACACCATGGCCGAGTAGTCACCTAAAACCACCGGGCAGCGGAGGAGCAAAGACATGCAGCTGACCATAATGAAGAAACAGGGAGAGATGCACCCCTTCTATCCAACCAGGCACCGTCAACAGGTACCTATTTAATATAATTTCATGGATTCCAGCAGCCCAACATCTTCATCACCACATCATCAGCTCATCATCATTTCAACTCACCTGTCCCACAACTTTCAAAATTTCATTAATCTATTAACCACCATTTGTTTCTGATTTTGGCAATTTCCCCCCACTCTTCATTGTACTCAATAAATATAAATTATCAACTCAATATTCATACAGTCCACTTATTTATCCAGCCCCACAAAAATATTACTTCCACATCATACCATATAAAAAATGGTGGTGTGGCACTCCTTTTTACATGGTCCGACCGAGCCGGATATTTTTCACTATTCTCTAGAGTAGATAATTTATATTTATTTCAAAAAATGCTACATATGAGCCATTAGCAACAAGTAGCTGATTTGTCTCAGCATTTCATTTTTTCTATATGCACTTACCTTGCATATATATCATTGTTCATAAAGTTAAATGGCTCAAGTAAAATTAATTGTTTAACCATTTCATCTGTGTCAATTATTTCTATGATAATGGTTTTCTAAATCTAAAGTGGGCATAAACTCAGTATTCATTAATTATTGTGAGGTGAGCTTCAAACATACTTTAACTTAAGCTATCAGTGTTAAATTCATATTGAAACAACATTAAATTAAATTGTTTATTTCCATTAACTCAAGTAATTTCTAATTTTAGCACTATTTCAAGGCTGATTTTTTAAATTAAATTTTGCAAAGGTAGATAACCTTCACTTGATACTTACTGAGATGATTTTTTTTCTCTTATTTCAAATCTTAGCTGTTCAATCTTAAATCTTTCAAAGCATTTGTTCATTAATTATTCTTTCTGTGATAAGGTTTAATAAAATCATCTTGAACACTTAATTATTTTATTTATTAAGTGAATACATACAATCATTAGGACTCATATTTTACATTATCATTTCTTAATGTCCTTTATTTCAATTAATTCACAATATATGCTTCAATTATCACATTTCACTATTGATCAACCACTAGTTTTCACTTATTTCTTCACAAATTCTGCAGAACAACTTAATTTATTCCAGCTTCTTGATCCACATTGTTTACATGGCAGGTAACCTCCCTACTGGTCTCCCGCTTGCCGGCTTCCAGCGAGGTAGGCACTCCCGCGCTTTCTCAATCAAGAGCTGGTCTTTCTCATGCCTGTGACGTCACCGTGTATTCTTCTTGTGGCGTCTCACAGCGCTAGTTTGTTCTTTTTCATTCAGATTTGTCTTTGTGTTGATCATATTGCTTTAATTCAATTCTATATGTGTTTGAGCATTATTCAATTATTTCATGTGATTTATCTCATTTTCTATTTTGTATTTTTCTTATTGTTGACACTTTGGGCTGCTGTTTAATTTCTCTTGTATCTCCTCTCCTTTTATCGGTCAGCTTTGTCTTCTCACCTCCCGCCCGGTAGGTTGTTTGTTTTGTCATCTTTCCATCCATTTGATTTATCTACTTCGCTATTTTCTATTTTATTTTCTATTGTTTATTTTCTTCTTCATTATGCCTGAAACGCGTGGAAATAAAAATCCTAATCGAGATGAAGAACCTACGGCACTCCGCATGAAGGAACTTACTGCGAAGGCAACCACCCTTGAGCGCATGCTTACCGACTATGAACTCAACATAAAGCATATTTCTCAAGTCGACGAAGAAAACCTTGTCGGTCGAGCCTTCGTTAATTTTAAGGCCAAATTGTCTTCTGCTGAATCTTACTGGTCAAGATTCCAGGCCACCTGGTACGAGAGGACCGAGTTGCAGGTGCTAATTGGAGAATCGGACGGCTTCCCTTCGAATTCATGGAGGGACCGTTATTCTGCCTTGAAGAACGAGGTAATCGAGGCCAACACCATTCTTCTTGGCGTTCAAGAAAACCAAGCAGCGCAACAAGGGCCGACAACAGTCCCTCAACCAGGTTGGGCATTTCATTCCGCTATAAGCCCTTCTTCGAAATCTCAGCTTCCAAAAATCCCGATTCCCACGTTTTCAGGCGACATTCTGAAATGGACACATTTTCGAGACACCTTTGCCTCTATGGTGCACGATGATCCTGGCTTGTCTAATGTAGAGAAGTTCCACTATTTATTAGGAGCATTGAAGGGAGAAGCCGCTGCTCTCATATCCCGCTTTCCTGTTGAAGACAACTCCTACGTCCAGGCTTGGGAAAAGGTGCTCAAAACCTATGACAATCCCCGAATTTTAGCCAGTCTTCTAATTCATCGTATAGTGGACTGTGAAATCAAGGCGAACCGGAGTGAACTACAACGGTACGATGAGTTCCTCACTGATGTCGCAGACAGCATAGACTCATTCCGTTCCTTAAAACTAGAACACCCTGAGGAGTTTCTTCTATCTTCGCTTGCTTTACGAGCCTTAGACGCCGACACTCGAAAGGACTTCGAGATAGACATCAAATCGGCCAAAAGTTTCCCCACTGCTGATGATGTCATCAACTTCGTGCGGGAACGCAGGACAGCCTTAATGATGTCATTCCGTGCATCGACCACATCTTCAGCCAGTCGTAGTTCTACAAGGAAATCTTCTACCAGTCCTCGTCACCCCAACAGAAGAGCCACCATATACAAGCCTGTCTCTCTTCACGCCAGTTACGCCGACACAAGATGCAAAGAAGGCTGTCAAGATGTAACTTCAGGCGGTGAATCTAGTTCTCAGAAGCTCAGTAAGCCTCCTGCTCTGAAACAAACCATTAGATGTCCCTCTTGCCAAGAAGCGCACTATTTAGGTCTTTGTCCAGGGTTTCAAGATCTTCCGCCCAGCAAGAGAGCAGAGCTTGCTAAGTCTCTTCATGTTTGTTTTAATTGCTTGAGAACAGGCCACGGGGTAACTCGTTGCTCCTCCAAATTTAGGTGCAGACATTGCAAGGGTAAACACCATACCCTCATTCACTCCAAGACCAGGAATGTGGCAGAGGCCAAGGATGAGAGCCGTGACCAGACAGAGCCTGAAATCTTCACAGGATTTGGATCGACTCGTCAATCTATCAACCCAAATGGTACGGTTGTGCTTGGGACCGCCAAGGTCCTCCTGATGAGTGATAATGGAGATTTTCAAGTGGCGAGGGCAGTTCTCGACTCAGGAAGCCAGCACACTTTCATAACCACATCTCTTGCAAACAAGCTCAAGTCGAAGATTATTCCATTCAAGGGCTCCATTACTAGCCTCGGTGAGTCTGCTCTCCCAAAATCACAGCTTAGAGGCTCCATCAATTGTGATATCCGATCTTCTCGAGGCAATCACGAACTCCAGGTAAGACCCATCGTTATTGATCGAATAACGTCTGTACTTCCAGGTCGCCGTATACCTCTGAGCATCGCCGAAAAATTCCGCCACCTACCCCTGGCCGATCACGATTTTTGCTGTCCTGGACCAGTAGATCTTCTGATTGGAGGCGATATCTACCCTCGAGTCATCACGGGAGCTCCTTACCACTCAGAAGTTGAGGATTTGTACTTAACTCCCACAGTATTTGGTCTCATCATATCGGGATCTCTGAACGAGGCCCCATCCAACTCCAGCTTCTCATTCTTTACGGAATCCCAGCTCAATGTAGAAAACCAGTTAAAACAGTTCTGGGAAATCGAAGAGCCTCTACCTACAGATAGGAGCGACCCACAAGACAAATTCTGCGAGGAACATTTTCTTCGCACCCACTCGCGTTCCTCCGATGGCAGGTACATCGTTAGACTTCCCTTTGAGAAGGACATCTCTGAGATAGGGCAAAACAGAGACATGGTTTTCCGACGATTCTACGCCCTCGAGCACAAACTTAGCAAGAATCCCAAACTTTCAGAAAAATACTCGGAATTTATGACAGAGTATCATAAGTTAGGGCATATGTCACCGGCAATTGAATCATCTTCATATCTCATACCCCACCACGGTGTTTGGCAGGATGGCACGCAAGGCCGAAAGCTGCGAGTGGTTTTTGATGGCTCGTGTCAGTCTTCGATTCAAAGCTTGAACGATGCCCTCCTATCAGGCCCCAGTCTGCAAGGTGACCTGTGCAACATCTTGATTCAGTTCTGGCTCCACGTCATACCCCTGTGTGCAGATCTCGTAAAAATGTACCGCCAGATCCTACTGCATCCATCTGATAGGCGATTCCAGCACATCCTTTGGCGTGAAAGGCCTTCAGATTCGATTCAGGAATTCGAGCTGAACACGGTCACATATGGCGTCAAGTCGAGCGCATTTCAAGCTATCCGAACCATCAAGCAACTCGTCATCGATGAAGGCGCAAACTATCCTATCGCAGCAGGCCGTGTCTTGACGGACATGTATGTAGACGACATCGCCAGCGGCGCCGATACCATGGAAGAAGCCATGCAATTGCAGAGTGAATTGCGTGCTTTGTTCCAGAAGGGAGGTTTCACACTTGGTAAGTGGGCCTCAACAATCTCTGATATAATTCCTGCCGACGCGGACACGGTTTCATCCAAAACTCTCCAATCCTCAGATGATCATTGCTTAAAAATTCTTGGCCTTATCTGGAACTCTAGGGACGACGTATTTTCATATACTGTACGCTCACCGCCCACGCATGGAGTCACCAAGCGTGCTATGCTGTCCGCTGTGGCAAGGACGTTCGACCCTTTGGGTTTGCTTTCCCCTGTCATATTTCTCGCAAAGGCTCTAATTCAGGATGTATGGAGGACCAAGCTTGGATGGGATGACTTGCTCAAGGGAGAACTCCTAGAAAACTGGAAGAATTTAACAAACGATTGGTGCGACTTGTCACAACTCTCAATACCACGCTACATATCCTTTCCTAATGCTCAGTTCACAGTGATAGGCTTTTGTGATGCCTCCCAGAAAGGTTATGCAGCAGCGTTGTACTTGCGAACAGAAGCTCCTAGTGGCGACGTGAAGGTCTCCCTAATCAAGGCCAAAACGAAGGTGGCCCCCTTGAAATACACATCTATCCCCAGACTAGAGCTCTGTGGTGCACTTCTTCTCTCTCGTCTGGTATCTTCCGTTCCAGACACATTAAGGCGAGAAGTCATTTGTTTCTCTGACTCCAAAGTTGTTCTCGACTGGTTAGCAACCCCAGTGCATACTCTGAAGGTGTTCGAGGCTAACCGAGTGTCCCAAATTGTGAAAACCGTCCCTGACAACTATTGGCGCCACGTACCGTCAGAGGAGAATCCCGCCGACCTGGCGTCCCGCGGCTGCACTCCCTCCCGGCTAAAGGACAAAGGACTCTGGTGGAACGGACCATCCTGGCTATGCTCTCCCACTAGCGACTGGTTTCAGCCCACCGAAACAAGGGTTTCACTGGGTGCATTTTCTCAGCCGAGCAAAGAGCAGGAGCTCACGCATGATTGGACCACGAGGTTTTCCTCCTACGTCACCTTAATTCGTGCTATCGCCAGAATCTTGCGCTACACGAAACGAACCCTTCGTAGATTAAGGAACCCGCCTCAAAGGGAGTCTGACACACCACCCACTTACCTTGAAGCCATTTCAACCGAGGAGTTTCGTGACGCCGAACTTAGAGTCATCAGGTTCACACAAAATTTGTACCTTCCCAAAGAACTGTTCAACGAACCTGATACGACACCCAAGGCCTACGCTCCACTCTCGCCATTCCTTGACGAACGACGAGTTCTCAGGGTGGGCGGAAGGCTACACAACGCTCCAATTGAGTCATCAAGCAAGCATCCTATTTTGCTTCCTTATAATTCCTGGCTAGCACGACTCGTCATTGCGCATATACACAATAACCATTTTCACGCTGGGCCAACGCTCACCTTGTCTCTTCTTAGGGCAAAGTATTGGATTCCCAGAGCTCCCAAACTCATAAGTAGCTGTATCAAGCGCTGCTCGCATTGCCGCATACTAAGGGCGAAACCCATCACACCGCACATGGCATCCCTGCCTAAAGACAGATTCCACCAGTTCCGGGCATTCACTGAAGTTGGAGTGGACTACGCAGGACCCTTCCTGATCAAGGAATCGCGGCTGCGGACTTCGGCTACCGGCAAGGCATACCTGTCTGTATTCGTATGCCTAGCGACCAAAGCGCTACACTTGGAGCTGGTCCCTTCACTAACTACCAGCTCGTTTCTCTCAGCCCTTGAGCGATTCATGGCGCGTCGGGGTACTCCTGCCGTGATCTGGTCCGATCACGGCACCAATTTCGTCGGAGCTTCAAGATTTCTCAAGGATGTATACAAGTTTCAAATTGAGGTTTCCGACACCATCACCAACTCACTCGCCCCCAAAGGCGTCCGATGGAAGTTCATTCCACCGCGTGCTCCACACTTCGGCGGTCTCTGGGAAGCTGCAGTGAAGTCGACGAAAACTCTCTTAGCTGGATACCTAGGGAAGCAGCCATACCATTACGACGAGCTGGTCACGGCCTTCACAAAAATAGAAGGTCTTTTAAATTCCCGTCCCTTATGCCCTCTCAATGAAGACGTGGAAGACTATGACTTTCTTACTCCCGGCCATTTTTTGATAGGCTCCGCCTTATGTACTCTCCCCGAACCTGCTTCATCGAACCAAGTTTTAAGTTCCCACCCTTCGAAATGGCAAGCCATGCAATTACAAATAGCTCGAATCTGGAATCGTTGGCGCAGAGAGTACTTGCACACGCTTCAACAAAGGGTGAAATGGACTCGTAAGGTCCCTAATATGAAGGTAGGTGATCTCGTGATACTAATCGAGAAACGGTCCTTGCTCGGACAGTGGCCAGTCGCCAGGATTGTGGAGACTCATCCTGGACGTGATGGCACGATCCGCACTGTTATCGTGCGTACACCATCCGGCGGCATCCTCACCAGAGCTGTAACTTCCCTAGCCCCATTGTTCTCCTCTGAGATGGGTGATCCCTCAGAGAGTTAGATACTCCCTTATATTGTTTATTTGTTGTATATTTCCCTTTCTATTTCCCTTTTCTCCAGATGGAATTACATGTATTTTTTTTTGTTGTTTTCTTTTATCATCCCTTTGTCTATGTCTAGTTGACACTTATTCGTTCTTCTCTTGAAGGCATTGCATATGTATATTTTATTTCTTATTTCTTGTCAAGTTGACTAACTTATTTATTTACATTATCATACTTTTTCTTTTCTCTAAATTATTACATTGGGTGAAGCTCACCAAATAACAAGTGCATTTTTTTTCTTTAAATTATTATGAATAATTTAGGTGGGCGGTATGTTTAGGGTTGCCACCCTAAAGATGCTTTTTTTTTTTCAACTCTGCCAACAGCAGCGCCGTCTACCTCACCGGGTTGAACTAACCCCGGTCAAGTCGAGACAGACGAAGTCCACCCCGCTTAGACAGCGTGTACAGTCAAGAATCCATCTCGCTACACAGCGTGAAAAGTAATTTTGTTCTTTTTCACCGGCTTTAATACACCATGGCCGAGTAGTCACCTAAAACCACCGGGCAGCGGAGGAGCAAAGACATGCAGCTGACCATAATGAAGAAACAGGGAGAGATGCACCCCTTCTATCCAACCAGGCACCGTCAACAGGTACCTATTTAATATAATTTCATGGATTCCAGCAGCCCAACATCTTCATCACCACATCATCAGCTCATCATCATTTCAACTCACCTGTCCCACAACTTTCAAAATTTCATTAATCTATTAACCACCATTTGTTTCTGATTTTGGCAATTTCCCCCCACTCTTCATTGTACTCAATAAATATAAATTATCAACTCAATATTCATACAGTCCACTTATTTATCCAGCCCCACAAAAATATTACTTCCACATCATACCATATAAAAAATGGTGGTGTGGCACTCCTTTTTACATCAACATTTAAGATATTATTTTTTTAAAATAATATTTTAAAATAAAAACCATATATTGGAGTATGCGATGACGAAGACTAATGGACATTACCGCCCAGCCGCTGTGTATCGTAGCCGGCACCACTCTTCTGCTAAACCCTCGGTCGCTCTGCCGTTCTGTCGCTCATCGCTCTTCGGTCGTATCGTACCCGAGGCCTAAGGCTTATATCTGATGTGAATTGGAAAGCTTAACCCTTTCCGGACTGGACTACATACGGACTTATCACTTATGACGGCTCTGCTTTCATCCTGGCTCTCTCCTCCGACGGGGCTGTGTAAGCCTCTGAACCATCCGAATCTCTTTCTAAATTCCGCGCTATTGTGCTATTACGGATTTATTTAGTTTCTCCCTATCCTCTTTAATTTACAAATTGCCCAGTTAACGTTTAATTACAAATTATAGTTATTTCTTAACTTTTACATTTTTTACAAAAGATCGTAACTGTTTTTAGTCTAAGCTTTCCAAATGACACTAGTAATAAGAAAAGCGCTAAGATAACGCAGTTCCTGCGTGTCGGAGTTTTCTTTAAGGGGGTAAACGGGTAGTAGGTTGGGACTCTCCATTCCGAACACTTTTTAACCGAGCTGCTTTTTCGTCAGCTAAGGGCTATGAAACGTCGATATTTCTCAAAGATGTGCGGAAACGAAACGCGAACTAAAACAAGTCCAAATATGCTGCATGTTCTACCAAATCCTGACATAAATTGCTTACTTGCCTACCACCTCAGGACGTGATGATGAAGCCTCTGGTAGGAAACGACCCTCTGCCTGTTCTCCCCTACAGTTCGCTCATATATAAATAACCGAGCAGCCCCTAGAAGGAAGTTAGTGAAACATGTACCACATGTGGGTATGAGTTATGGAAGCCAGGCTCAGCATAAGCTCCTCAACCACTGCAGCATTATCTTAACTCTTGCATTAACATTTAATGATCTCGTCCAAGCGGGATTCTGGCCCACCGTTTTACTTCGTTCGCTTCATTAGCTATTCCTTTCATTTTCCCTCTTCCATCAGGTTCCTCTTTAGGCTACGAATTATTCATGTATCCGGTACCTAATTGACAGCAGGTAGGTTTCCGTCCGGAAATCATCTTAGATGAGGAAGTATTATTTTAAAAATAAATCTTAATTAAGGTAAGGATGTAACATAAACATTACTATTCAATAAGTCATTTATAAAAATACTAACATATCACAGTTATACACTAAGTTGTTTGTTATTAGGAAAGGATGAGGCAAAAATAAACAACAAAAGAAGATACACCTAGGCGACTGACGAAGAATAACTTTCAGGTGAAAGAATAAGCCTTCAGGCCAACGGCCATAGCCACGTTGAATACACCGGTTCCCATAGATCACCGAAGTTAAGCAACGTCGGGCGTGGTCAGTACCTGAATGGGTGACCGACCACGTGCTGTTGGCATTAGAAAAGGGTGGCAACCTGTAGATAGCCCGGCGCTAATAGCCAAATAGTTGATGCGCCGTAAAAAAAAAAAAAAAAAAAAAAAAAAAAAAAAAAAAAAAAAAATAAGCCTTCAGTCACGTTTCAAGCAATTCAGTCTTAAATACGACAAAAACCAGAACAATTCGGAGCAACGACACATAAGAAGATTGGAAATTTAAATGATTTTATATTACTTATTATTATTTTCATTGGATGCAGCGGAAATAAACTAAAACGCACTGATAACCACACTTTAAATTATCAAAGTGTATTAAAATTCATAATTTCCGTAGCAGCAAATATTAACTATGGGCAAAAATGTATACTGGCAATGACAAATACCAATCGTTGTATTTGACTTTTAAAAGACAATTAAAATTTGGTTTTCTGCTGAATTCAATTTTTTCGTGTCTTATACGTATATAAGACCAGGAAAAAAAAATGAAAAATCCACGTAGAAGACGGCAGAATAAGTGCAAGCAATAAAATAAATACTTCTTATTACCTTCCATTTGAACGTATCGACCAAATTTTTAAAACGGAATCAACTACTTAATTTAAATTTAATGGCAATGCATATTGTCTCTGAGCTATAACTCATCACTACTCTAATACTGTAAAAAAAAATCCAACGCACACACACAGAAACCAACGTCTTAAGAACTTTCCTAACCAGACACATCACAGACAGACATAATTTTTATTTTGAAAATTTCCCTTTCCTCTCTGCGGAGTTCAATCTCTAGAAATCCGAATATATTCGCCTTCAAAACTATTCTATCAACCATAATATTGACAAAGAAGTAATCTTTTCGACCTACTCTAATATTTCCAAATCTTAAAAATCACACCTTTAGGTAACAACACAATCTCTCCAATCCAGGAGTTTTACATGATTCCCATGTGATCGGGCATCGTGATCATGGAGCGTCCATTCTGATGCTCACTCGCACTGAAGGATGAATGCCTTTCCAACCTCCAAACATAACCTCATAGCCCACCAACTACCTTAATTTATCTCCATTAGTTACTTACATTAGTGAGGTAACAGAAGTCGTTCGTTTTCGAAAACTAAAATAGTGATACTTTTAATCATCTTAGTTTTTCTTTTCATGAAAAAAAAGCATCGGTTGATCAATAGATGCGTCATAGGTCAGAACAGCGTATGCCGTATTTGAAATGATGCTTAATCGATACTTACTATTAGGACCGAGAAACAACAAACGCTATTTTTTTACGGAGCATCTGCATGTACCAACAATAAGTTATTTACTTTCTTATTTTTATTATTATTTATTTATTTATTTTTGTATTTGTATCAAAAGCGAACATGCTATAAGATTTTTTTTTCACCACTTATTACCTTGACAAAGGAGTAGGCCACGATTTAATCATAAATGTATTAGTATGAATGAATGCAATAATTAAAGGAGCTAATATAATAAAATTAAAGATAAAATCGTTGGAATAAACATAATTTGCTTAAAGTAAGTGGTACATTTAAGCATCAGTGATTATTTCAAATACGAATTTTGTAATTTTATTTCGAATTCCTGTCATTCAATCAGTTCTAGCTCGTTTAGCGGTTCCTCGATAACAGAAAACAAATTGGAAACAATATAAAAAGGGTTTGCGATTGGACCGTACAACTGAACATTGAACAAATTGATGTTTTGCTGTAGAGTTTCCGCTGGACTGTATTTTGGTGAAAAATTATCCGGCTTCTCTCCAGACCGGTGCTCTCCACCCATTACTTTCCGTCGGAAACTCACACAGCTTCATCAAATGGGACCTCCCAACGGCGCTTGCTCAATGTGTGATTTTAAGGAAAATAAAAAAAGGTTATGAAAATTGTATTTATTTACAAGCTCGGGGTTACGTTTCCTCATTATATTACTTCATTCACATTACATCACATCTACTATATATTTGTCAACTATCACTCACTGACTATCATCACCCAGCCCAAACCACTTGACAAAAAAAATTGAAATTTTGCATGGACACTCACCAAGAAAGATTTTTTTTTTATATATTCAAATTTTTAAGTATTTTTAGAGGGGTTTGAATTTTTAGTTTTAAAGAGAGCATGCCTGTGCAGAATGCGTTGCTAGGACGAAAACAGAACAGCAGTTACCGTACTGTATTTAATTTATAGTATTATTTTTAATTGCGGTTAATTTCAACTATGATGGCAGTTCTTGAATTAGTAGAAATAAACTGTCTCTTGTAGAGGTTATGCTATGAGGGACAAAATCGCCATTTTAATGGCGGTTCATTTCAACCCCATAGAATTTATGCTATACCTGGTGATGGTCCATCCGAAGTAATAATATCCGGAATCCCTGCACAGCCTCTTCACCCATCAGTATCCCCAGTCAGAACACTTATTGGTAATGCTCGCAAATACCATATAATGGGTGTTTCAAAATGACATCTGAGAAACATAAATTTTTAAATTTTAACGTACATTTATTATTGACAACGAAAATTAACCTGTATTGCTTACGCTGCTGTTACTGGTAACCTATATATAAAGGTTTTATCTCAAGGTTATCCTTTTCTAGTCACTGGACCGGAGCGCCCCAGTGTCATGAAACATTATACATCATCAATTGATGTATAAGGTATTACATCAGTAGACAGATTCTACGTAAAATATTAGATCTTATGCATCAGATATTATAGTCTAGATGGGGCTTCGTTCATGGGATAGGAACTCTGCTTGACGCTCGAACGTTATTCACAGCAGTCAGTAATACTGAAATGTTCCTAAGGTTCCAGATAAACTATTGCAGATACCTCTGTACCATTGGTCTTTCAGCTTACCAATGTGGTTTCCGGCCCCAGCATTCTACAACCCACCATATCGCTAGAGTCGAAAATGACATCTTAAATGCCTTTTTAACCAAGAAATCAGTTCTTGCTGTACCTTTAGACCTTGAAAAGGCCTATGACAGGGTATGGAGAAGACTGATCCTATCACAGATGCTTGAATGGGGAGTCCAAGGTAAAGTCTTGAAGTATTTGCACATTTATCTTTCCAACAGAACATTCAGGGTGAGAATAGGCACTGCTCTCTCAGATGTATTTCTGCAGGAGAATGGAGTGCCTCAAGGAGGTGTACTGAGTACTACTCTGTTTAATATCGCTGTAAATTCCGTCATAGGCTGTATTTCTCAAGGAGTGTCTTATTGTCAGTATGCTGATGACCTCCTGATTTACACCTCATATTCACGACTTGACAAGGGACAACAACAAATACAGGCTTCATTAAAAAATTTAGAAAAATGGTGTACTAAAACTGGGTTTCAATTCTCTAACGATAAGACGAAATATATAATATTCTCTAGGAAAAGAGGAAACCAAATTGCCCAATTATCATTACACCAGAAAGCCATCGACGGAACTGACTTACTCACATTTCTGGGAATGACATTAGACAGAAAACTGACGTGGTTACCTCACCTAAAGGGACTTCTTACCAAATGCAAGACATCCTTGAATCTGCTAAGAATCCTTAGTAATACTAAATGGGGTGCTGACAAATGTACCATGCTCACATTCTATCGTTCCTGTACCAGGTCTCTTCTGGATTATGGTTGTGTAGCATATTCATCTGCCAGTCCAACCGCTCTTAAACTACTCAACACCATACACAACACTGGACTAAGGCTTGCGACAGGAGCATTTAGGACCAGTCCTTCAGAAAGCCTGTGTGCATTAGCTGGCGAACCACCATTGCACATCAGGCGTCGAATGGTGTGCTCTAAATTTATTTTAAAGTCGAAAGGACTCGGTACACCATGTGTAACCGATTTTTTAAATAACCCAAATTTTAACAAATACTTAATGGCAAACTACAGAAGGAAACCATTAATTGTAAGAGTTTTAGAAGATAGAAGATTCCACATCCTGACAGAAACAGCAATCATCCCAAACACATTCACTGACATTCCACCTTGGAGAGTAAAGAACTTAAGGATTGACTTAACATTAACAAAATACAAAAAGACTGACCCAACTTCTACTGTATTTTATAAACATCTAGTAAACTTAATGATGCGACAGGATACTGACACGTTGTACATTTGCAGTGACGGTTCCAAGACAAAATTCGGAACAGGAGCAGCTGCAATTGTTGACGACAACACTTACCTACTGAAACTACCCGACGAGACGACTGTATATACAGCTGAACTGCACGGAATACTGTTAGCACTAACAAACGTTCAAGACAGAATTAATCGACACATAACTGTTTGCACTGACTCCTTAAGTTCGTTACTCTCCATCCAAAACATGTACAGTACACATCCAATCATCAGTAACATATTATCACAAATATATAAACTACAAAACAATAATACACACATTACGTTGCTATGGTTACCTGGACACGAAGACATCAAACTCAGTACTGCCGTCGACTTACAAGCAAAACTAGCCACTCAAAGACCAACCTTTGACTTACATACTGTGACTTCATCGGACTTATACAAAACATTACTGACATACATTCAGTACGAATGGGAAAGTGAGTGGTATCAAGCAGAAACAAAGTTAAGAGAAATTAAAAATACAACGAAAGCCTGGTCAAAGGAACACTTCTCTCGACGAGATGATGTTATTTTAACCAGGCTGCGGATTGGACACACTCTACTTACCCATTCGTACTTACTAGAAAGAAAGGACAGACCAACCTGTAAATACTGCAATGAGACTCTGACAGTTAAACATATACTTACAAACTGCAGGCGACTCATTAACTTAAATATCCCCCACGACTTACTGACAGAGGGTAGCCCACACATCCGTACAATCCTCAAACATTTGAAAAACACACATTTATACAACAAGCTGTAAATAGTTCACTTAACTTTCACATCCACTATTTCAAAATTTTATGTTTACATCTAATTATTACTTTAGTGTTACTATTTGTTCTGTTTTTATTTTATTTATTTTTTTTATTTGTTTTTATTTTTATTATTTTTTTTTTGTTTACTTTATCTTCTTTTTCCCGTTTTGTTAACATTTATGTTCTTTAATTATTCATTTACCTTTTCTTTTCTTTTCTTCTTCTTTTTTTTTTTTTTTTTCTTGACGTAACAAACATAAAATGAGTTTGTCGCCAATGTTGCGATGCTCAACAATGAAATAAAATAAATAAATAAATAATACCGATGAAACTATACAATAACACCTACACAAAAAAGATCTTTTAAATATTTCAGTGAAATAAATAATATACTGAGAAAATGGTTCAATAATTATTCGACAAATTTAATAGAGCATAAATTAAAGAAGAAGAAAAGCAAACGAGCATATATATATATATATATATATATATATATATATATATATATAGATCAATTTGGATTTAAACCTTAACTATTTAGCATATCTGACCGATTTCTTCAATAATTTACATATTGGAGACCCGATGGCCGTGAGGGTTAAGGCGTGAGCACTTAACACTCCGTGGCAAAGGTCGTGGGTTCGATTCCCACTAGGGGTGGTGGCTTTTCTTTCGAAAAAGAAAAGGCATCCCCCAATCCCGGCTAGAAAAGGGTGTTAACCTATAGATAACCCGTCCTAAAATTCCTAGTTAATAATAAATGGACGTTAAAATTAAAATTAATTTACAAATTATAACGAAACGAAAGGAATCAATGATCAGCATTGAGTCAAGAACAAGGAGAAAGGTGAAACAAGTATTTAAAAGTTAAAATTCAAAAATAAATAGTAATGGTAAAAGAGAACAACACAACGATAATCCAGTGGAATCACGTAGTAAAAAAAACGAACTCATTACTAAAAACTCGTTAAATGAACAAGTATTTTTAGAAAAGGAAAAAAAAAGAATTTACCAATAGTAAAAATGACCGATTTGAAAGCAACAAATCGATATTTTACTTTAATTTTTAATATATTAAAATTTAAAACTCTTTGTAAAGACAATTGTAAAAAAAAAAAAAGATGGAAATTTAAGCACAAAATAGAAACTAGTTTTAGTTAAATTAAATAAAGTAACTAGCATGAAATACAATATTTATAAAACTAATTCTGAAGAATATTATTTTGGGGAAGTATTGACGGAACACTCACTGATTAAGTAACATATATATATAACAACAATATATATATAAAGTTGCGAGAAGGTAAAAGTACATTTCTGAAACTTCTGTGAGCTTTCTGTAATATTCTTAGAAGGAATAAGACCTTCCTGGACATGGAATCAACTACACACCTGTGAGCTTTAAGAATTCTTGCTCGGTTGACGGGAGAAACACAGTTGTTGAGATGCTTGCAGTGGGCAGGACGGCAAATACAACATCCCGAACATGTATTGATAACAGCTTTGATAAGGGTTGCTCTTCGAGTAGAATGTAAGCATCTACCTTCAACTAAACTCACCCCTTCCCGCAGAGGTTTTAGCTGAAGCGTGTGGTTCGATCGACAAACAGGATTGAAGTCTTTTTTTTATTATTATTTTTGCTGTTCTTTTTTTAGTATCCCTCGAAAGTATATGGAACTGATATTTGGAGTTAATATTTAAATTTAAGTCAAAATGATCATTTGTTATTATTATGTTTTTCATATATTTTTTTCTTAAATATTAAAACAGTTTGATAAACTTTAAACCTTATTTATCATGTTTTTTTGTTGATGTAAATTAATATGAATTTAATTTTTATGTTGAGTTAAAATATTATCTTAATAGAGAAATCGCATGTGTTATTTTGGTCACGTGTACAGCGTTTTTACTTTTTTTATAAGTCACTTCAATCATTATTTTAATGTTCATTTAAAAGTCAGTAATATATCCAATATTAAATTTTTGGTAGCACTACCGGCTGGAGGTACACAATAATCTATTAAAAATTAAAGTTAAAGCCTGCGGTAGCGGAAAATATACATTGACAAGAAGGGACGATGTCGTACTGATAAGACTTCGAATGGGGCGTTTTTACTCAAAAAAACAAAAGAGCAAAAGAAAAAACAAAACAAATCAATATGCAGACATGTAAAGTAGCTTTGACCATTAACCAATCTCAACGAAGGCAAAAGACGTGACAACACATTCTAAAGGTAAAAGATCTAGTTCTAGAAGATTGCCACTATATAATTTAGAAAAGCAATTTCATAAATTCATAAAATTTAAAACTAATTTCAATATTATAAATTACGATATTAAGCTTTCATTTTAATTGTTTATTTTATACCTTTCAAATATTTACCCCATACACACTTTATTTCATTAATTAATTATATTTTTATCTTTACTTTATCTCTATTTTTTCGTCAGCATCTTTGTACGTTTATTTTTATCAATCAATGGTTTTTGAGAAATGCAAGAGCCATTAGGCAGAGAAATAATATATATATATATATATATATATATATATATATATATATATATATATATATATATATATATATATATTTTTTTTTTTTAATTAATACCTATTACTCCAAATAAATGTACACGCCATTCGTGGTTCAGCAATTAATCTTTGAATATTTTCATAAACGTTGTAGGCAAAGGACTATACTTTTTCGAATCATCAGACAATGACAAAACATGGCTCATAAAACTCTTTTAAATAAAATTAATTGTAGAGCGCAAAATGTGTTTCTCTTTTGTCATCATAGCCTAGTATATATATATATATATATATATATATATATATATATATATATATATATATATATATATATTTCATTTCAATATTTAAGACCCAAAATGAATAAGAGAAAAAGAGGATCGGAAATCGGGATACGATAATTCAATGAGCTCACAGGTGGAGCTGTGGAAATGACAGCCTTCATATATATTTGTTGGGTATTACAAGGAGGCTCAATGTTGGTTATAGGGCGTCAAGGCGAATAAAAATAACTGTTTTAATTAAATGATTTTTTTTAAGGATCATTGAAGATAACTATCTCGTGAAATTGAGACCAAAAAAGATATCACTTGACATGAAGTGAAGTCTTACAATTTAAGTGTGTCTGTATCAAACATGGGCGCATATAGGACATAATTGCAGGGGGGGGGGGGGAGCTGGGAAAATTTCGGGGGGCCGGGACTATTCCCGGGGTATAGAATACAAACAATTTATAACTTGGAATAGTTCTAGCCAAGTAAAACGCTATTACGCCTAAAATAAAACATTTTTAATGAAGTAATCTTATTTAATTTATTTTTAAAAGGTTTTATGACACATATTTCCGATCAAATGAAAATTTCGGAGGGCTGCAGCCTCCTCACCCCTCCTTTACTCCTTTATATACCGTGGTATCAAAAAAACTAACTAGCTAGCAAAGATCCTGGAAACTAGCGAAGTACCTTCGCAAGATCAAATCATGTAATATTAACAAGAATGCGCAATAGGCACATATTCCTGGGAGAATCCTGCATTAAAGAAACAACGGAGACATTTTTGATAACACCGTAACATAACACTTACTGTAAAACATGCAGGAACTTCTGTCACTCGACAGTCATAGATCATTTACAACACATTAATGTCTAAACAATATTTAACATTCTCGCATATCCAAAAAATTGAATAATAAACGTACGATATATTATTGATTTTATCCTTTATTTTTACTATAGAACCTTATTTTATGCTTAAAATATTGTGTGGCTACTGTTGCAAACGTTTTCTGTAGTGTTGAATTTATTGGGCTGTCCAGAAAGTTCATAGGGATTTTGAAATTAAGGTTTCATCTTAATTTGTTTAACTTGTAATGGATATAAAGTCTATTTGTGTTTATATGCCTTTAATCCAATTTATTCATTTAGGATTACAGATATATAAACAAAAATAGCTTCAGTATTCATAATAAGTTGAAAGAATTAAAATAAATCTAATTGTCTTCTCTAGGAACATCCCGTGCAACCCGATACTATGCCAGTTGGAATTTTACAACAATAATAATCAGAAGAATCAAATAATAATAAAAAGAAAAAAAAGAAAAAGAAATATATATTTTTCAGTGCAGATACGACAACAATGAATTTCCACAGCCATAGTTAAAACATTGTTAGAGTTGTAAAATTGGAGAAGGATTCGTAATTATACTCATCAACTTAAATATAAATACCAAAATGATCCATCATTACGAGTATTGACAAATTCCCGATTAACAAATATACACAAGTCAAATTAGTTACGAAAACAGTGTTACTGGAATAAGAAAGATTGGAAATGGTTTTAATTATTCAAATAGGCATCAGATGTCAATAATATGATATTTGCCCAATTTCTGTGTTGAACTATAACCATAAGATGGGGAAAACCTTGTTATTATCGGATTTTTTTTTTTTTTTCGAAACTTACTCTGAAACAAAGTAATAAATCGGAATGCTTAATGTTACCAAACATTTAGATCATTACGCTTCACACAGAATGAGGTCCATAACTTTTCATGTCGACAGAGTGGTTTCGAAGAAAATATACAGAAAAATCACCAATTATTTTCCACTTTTGCGTAAATTCAGATTTCGGTGCAATAACCCTCGAGATATTTATCAAACGCTCACTTCTCTTCAAAAACACTGAGTCGAATGGAAACGGTATGGCACTCAATCAACGCAAAATGTATTGATCTAAATGATTGGCAATAGTGACCTTCTCCAATTAATTCGTCTTTTCAGATGAATTATAGAACTCCGCAAACTTCATCCTATTATTGATATTTAATCCATATGTAAATAAATAACATTAACCTCCACATGTAGCATTTAACACGTCCGGTTATGAATAAAATGTCAAACAAAACTTGCTAAAATTAAAAATATTGAAATGGCTTATTGAATTATTGAAGACGCCAAAGATATCACACTATACACAAACGGTTCATTACATTTTTCCAGATTAATGTTTGAATGAATTATTGTAAAGTCATCAAACGAAATTTAAAGTCTAGAGTTGTCAACAAACGAGAGGTAGAAAGAAAATATAATTCAACAAAATAAAATGACCTTTATTATTCCCAGCTGCTGGAAATAATTCAAATCTAGAACATAAGACCAGAATTATTCTGCCAAAGGCAATATAGTGACTATTCAATTGTACTAGTTGCGGTCGACAAGGGAGATAGTTACTAATTGAAGATTTACTGCTAAAGTATTGCTGTCCTGGGTATTGGCACAAATAGATTTAAAGGAAATGTGGCTACAGAAGTTAGGACACTAAATCAGCTGCTCTATTGATATGCCATCCGATACTAATACCCTTTAGGGGACGTTATCGCTTTTCAGTACTCTGTCATTAAGTGATTTAATAATATATTTTCAATTTGTTCTGTATGTTATACTTTACTTTAGAAATTATTTTTATAAATTTCCTGAATAGTCACATAAAAGATTTTTTAAAGGGATAGCTCCGATCATATGGCCTTGTGATCCACAGTATCATATAAGTTCTTTATAAAAAGAGATTTTGTATGTTAGCATGTATCCTCCCTGCCTGCGGGAGAACAAGTCGCTTATGACGTCGACTCTGTGATGCAATGATTGTTTCTCAAGGGATCCTTGTACATGAATAATGAGAAGAGATAGTCGACCGTTGGGATATAAAAAGTGTACATTATCGGGGTTCGGCCATGTGAATGAATAAAAATCCGACTCGCAGGAACTGCGTCACCTCAGCGCGGTTCCGTTCATATCTCTAGTGTCATTAGCAAAGGAGAAGAAGCAGTTTTTTTTTTGTTTTTTTTTTGCGTGTGTGTTTAACAGCGTATCAACATTAGGGCTATTAACGCCGCAGAAGCAGTTATTGGTAGGTTTTGATCTTTCGTGAAAAATAAAAAATTACATCTCAAAGAGAAGGAAGATTTAAGGCGCCACAACAGGAAACTGATAGTATTCTAAGCGGAAATGACTCCCTCCATATTCTTGACGTTCTCCGTGGGAAACAGTGTTACCAATACGCTTTTATACCTTACTTAATTAAAATACTAATTGTGCTATTAAAAGCAATTAGAAAAACAATGACCAATTAAAACTTTAGGTAAACAGTGACCTTTAACCCTAAATTAGTGGCGTCGGGTCATATTGACCCGAAGGTATTTATTAATTCGATTTTTGCTTTTTAACTCATTGTAATTGTCTTCCCTATCCATTGTAATCTCCTAGAACTGTTTTCTTCAAGTTTCAGTATTAGTGACATCTTGACATGTGCAAATGTGTGTGTAAGGACCATTCCTCACTTTTCTGCAAGTAACGTAAGCCTTACTTTTTTATTTTATTTTTTGTTATTGAATGAAAACTATATAAATTTTCATTTTGTAAACAAACAACGCCGTCATTTTCATACCTTCCATTCAGGACTATTTTTTTAAAGATTTTTTTATGTAAATGTTTATAACTATTGTATTATTTTATTAAATTACATATATTTGAATAAATATTTGTATTTATAATTATCTTTTTTTAATTACATTACCAAAAAAAAATCAATTTAAAATTCGGGCCACTGGTGACCCGACGCCACTAGTTATGGAAGAAAAAGCACGCCACTAACTAAGGGTTAAACCTAAGAAAACTGACAATTTTGAACTTTTAAGCACTTATTTCTCGGATTGACATAGCCCCATCGAAAATTACAATTCAGCCATTTATGAAGGGAATTTAGTAAGCTTTCGAATGGTCAACTTCCACTTACCGCGATTTCCCAACCGTTTTCGAGATATTTTGGAATGTATACGAAAAAGTCAAAACTTTTCAAGCATGTTAATGAAATATTTTATTTCTAGTACTTACTTAACTCAAATACGTAAGGGTTCCGAATTGTTTTGCGCGAATTTCGCTCCAAAAGCCATGTTGCGGTGGACGGATTCTGCTGGTTAACGAATTTGACCTTTCAAATTAGACGAAAGATTTTTGTACCTATTTTCATCAAAATCGGACCATTTTTGAGTCGTCAGGAGCGCGAACAGACAAATATATATGTACACATAAACATGTTCTATTTCTTTCGATGGCATATATATTTATATATATATTTCAGTAAATATATATATACACACAAATTAGAACCACCAATATTTTCGTGGTCCATGTGGTCTGAAACCGATCCGACCATGGGGTCGAGAAATTTTCTAGTCGGCACTTCCGGATTGCTTCATGAGGTCAACCTCATAAGCGGGGTTCCTCCCTACGGAGGGAGGCAGGAACCGCGCTAAAAACAAAATTTTATAACTAAAATGAGTTATATTTTTGCCAAGGTCTCGGCTTCCAATGCCGTGTATTCTTTAGGACTATGGAGGAGAAGGAGAACTGTCGCATTTCGTGGAGGCTACATTTCTGAGAAAGGGGGCAGTTCTCTCTCTCCTCCATAGCCCTAGAAGAACGTTTGCCTGTTCGCAAAAATAAAGCCCATTTTAGTCATAAAATGTAGTTTCTATCCTATTCACGTGACCGAACCCCAATAATCTAAACATTTTGTATATAAATATATATTTTTCAGAACAGGCTCTGCCGCCAACAGAAAATGTCAGATGTTCCTATAATTTGGCAACAATTTTAAAAATTTGCCTAACGGAACACTGTTTGTTGTACTTTTTAGTGCAAAACATTTTGTGAGAAATTTGACGAAGTAGTTCAAATGAAACATCCTTTAAGGCAATATCTTTAACTTCTTTAATGTTAAGAGAAACTATACCGTATACTATACCGGGCACTTGAATACGTTGTACATTCATATGTCCTTCACAAAGGAGCGGCACAAATTAGCACATTCCTCATGTGTATTGTACGCAGGGCCGCCACATGGGGGGGGGGGGACAACCGGGAACAGTTGTCCTGGGCCCGGGCGCCGTGGGAGCCCAGCCCGGGCCTCGCTTAGTAGAAAAATTGTATAGGTTATGAGCTTGTAAAAAGAACTACTGCGATTGTCGGCTTTTATTGTCATTTCGCTCAAAACTCAAGATTAAAATAATTTTAAAATGTCCCAAGTCCTATAGCAGAATTTTCAGTCTGGCTCTGAGAAGTGGGGGCCCGGCGCTAAGATGTGGCGGCCCTGATTGTACGATGTATTCCTGAATAATTTGCTCAAAATAACCTACATATAAAAATGAATTAACAGTTGTGACTTTTTGTATTTGCAATGAGAAGATGACTCCATTATTAATTTGTTAGTTAAAAGTGAAAGAAATTTAAAAACCCAGAACAGGATTAGCTAGGAAATCTTTATGCCGATCAGGCAGGAATATTTCTTCCTTTATTATTTATTTATTAAGCGTACAAAAAGTTATTTACTATTTAACGCTATGTAAGCTAAATATTTCTTTTATTATAGAAGCTATACGCTAGGTAATCAAAAGGGAAACTGGTAATTTATCAGAAAACATATATCTTTATTTATGAAAAAACATTTTAACGAAGAAATAATAAATAAAAAATAAATAAAAAAAAAATAATAATAATGATAATAAATTTACCCAGGAATAAAGGAGGACGAGGTCCCGCAAATATTCAAAACTTATGTCGCTCCCAGGAAATTAACCTGATGAGCTAGATAATGGCAAGCGAGAATCTTCTTTTCAAGGAAATGGTCAAACTGGACAAGAATTATACAGCATTAAAATTAAAAACAAGCAACTGGCCGGAAATTACGACAGAATCGGATCGCCTTGGCACGTGGCTAAAGAAAGCATTACACGGGCGATACCATAGTCGGTTATTTGATCCGGAGGTGTTGCTCTCATGGTCGGTAGCGTGGTTGAATTCTGGAAGGCTATTCCCCGAAACAGAGGGGTTTGTAATAGCCATCCAGGATCAAGTAATAGCAACAAGATCCTATCAACGTCACGTTTTGAAGGATGTCAACATCTCTGACAAATGTAGATTTTGTAACAAAACGTATGAGTCGATCCAGCACATTACGGGGGGCTGTGAGATTCTTGCGGGATCAGATTATCTTCAGCGGCATAATAACGCGGCCAAAATATATCATCAAGCACTCGCAGAAAAATATGGTATGTTGAATGGTGTGGTCCCTTATTACCGCTACGTCCCAAATAGACTTTTGGAGAAAGGTACAATTAAAATGTATTGGGACGAAGCAATGTTAACGGACCGTACAGTCCATCACAATAAACCGGACATTCTTATCATTGACAAGGGAAGCAAGAGAGCCGATATTATTGATTTCGCAATCCCAATGATGAGAATATCCGGAAATCATATGCCGAGAATCTGCGCAAGTATCAGGAGTTGGCCATAGAGCTGAAAGACTTGTATAAGTTGGATTCTGCAAGGATTACAGCCGTCATAATCTCTACCAACGGGCTCATTCCAAAAACGACAATTGCCGCAAATACCTATTTGAAACTGCCGGGGGATCTAATTAAAAATGCCCAACAAGCGGTACTGCTTGATACCGCCAGAACGGATCGGAAATTTTTAAATGATCGCCCGTAAAAAAAACAACAAAAAATCAATAAAAAACAATTCTTTCGGTTGGCAACAGCCCCCGAAAGAATTTCTCCCAGGAGACTGAGGAGAAAACCCCCAAGATAATGATAAAGGAAAATACATAAAAATTATAAGGAAGATCTTGAAAAAAGTTAGAACTTATTTTTCATTTATAAATATTTTAGAATGGTATTAATGTGTGTACTGTCCTGTTTAAGCAATTAGGTAAGTCAATGTCTTCACTTTCTGTATAAAAATATCTTCTTTTCCTTTATTATAACACTGTTTTAAACAATTTTCTCTTACTGAAACCCAGTTAAGATCGTAGAAAGAACTCTACTCAGAGAAGATTGGTTTTTAATTCTATTTTGATATTGTTTGTTTTCTGAAAAGATACATTTTTCCAACCTTCTTTCTGTGTTTGTTATTTAAAAAACTTGTTCATAATTGTATTTTTTCTCGCATATATAAACTCGAGGTAGATATTAATCACTCGCCGCCCGACTAAATGAAGGTTTAAATCAATATTGCGGTACTGACCTTAGAGGTAAAGTTCCTGGCGTTGAGAAAGGTAATCCCCACTGTTGGGGATAATCTAACCCCCCCCCCCCCCCCCGCCAATTCTCCTAGAGTACCGGCATACCAAAATCCTCCTTCAAATGTAGTCTTTATCTGGAGATTATTTTTGCAAGGGTGGGATATACTGTGATTTAAAATTTTCCCCAAGCCAACAATAAAAAATGAGGTGGTTTAATCAGACATTAGGTAAGTTTGACATAAACCGCGTTTATTTCATTCTTTTCACATATGTACTTACATTTAATCCCGCTTAATAAGAATGGTAGCGATCATTATTGAATCTCTAACGTACAATAAAAAATCCGACTCATGGGAGACACTTCTATCTGGAATGAATAGAATAGAATAGAATTTATTTGGCACAAGTACATTGACATTGCCAAGGATCTGGCCATTTTGTGTTAATGGTTTTAATATTTAATAATAATAATAATAATAATAATGCTAATAGTAATATAATGCCCAAAATAAAGAATAATACAACAAAATTAGAAATAAGAACAAAGCCTGAATAATATAATCAAAAAATATGAATATACCTATGAACAAAAAAAAATGTGAAAGTAAATGAAATAATTATACAACCCTCTTTAAGAACAAAAATATATTATTTAACTTTACAGTACTATCAATATTTAGCACATTTTCTAATGATAATTCGTCCCTTTTTTCCAAAATGTATGACTGTAAATATTGTTGCCTTTGAATTTTATGCGTTTGGCAGTGCAGCATTAGGTGCTTCAAACTATTGAAAATGTATCTATTGCACAACTGACATATTTCGTCAGATTTTATGATAATGGTTTTATTTTTAAGGGATATTCTCGTATATTCATTATTGCAGACTCTTAATTGGCTTATGGCCCTTAACTTTTCAATACTAACATTAAATTGAAGATATATTCTATCTGGAATGTGATTGATGTCACCATTTGTTTTAAATATACCTGACTTTTTTTTTTTTTCAAAAACAATGAAAAAAAGTCCGACTCGCAGAAACTGCATCATCTTAGCGCGGTTCCGTTCATATCCCAAGTGTCATTTGAAAGGCTTAGAAAAGAAATAAACTTTATATATATCTCGTGAAAATTGTCGAAATCCTCTCGAACATCTCCAATAAAAATGATATTAAGGCCTCACGGAGACCGACAGTAGCTAACATATACACAGAAGCGGGAATTACACAATCCGGCTCTAATTCTAAAGCAAAGCTCTATAAATCAATACAAAACATCCCTAATAAAGCCTTACAAATACAACATAAGAAATTACAAAAAAAAAGCAATAAAAAACTAAGGGAAAGAGACAAAAAGAACGACAAAAACCCGTTCTTATGAACTAAACAGACGTATTTGAATTTTTAAGCACATATTTCTTCGATTGACATCACCTAATCAAAATTGTTTCAGAATCTTTTTTGTAGAGAATTTAGAAAGCTTTCAAATAGTTTCTATACACTTATCAAAATTTCCCAACCGTGTTCGAGATATTAATGAAAGTATGCGAAGTTCCCAAAACTTTTCATGTCTGTTCATAAAATATTTTATTCTAACCCTTCCTTTACTCCAAACGTAACCAAAAGTTTAACATGTTAGTTTTGATGAAATTCAAACATGCAAAAAATGTTTCAACTGAATCCCATGATTGTAAGTACCCAAACCAAAAACGTTATTCAGCAACTATTTTTCCAATTTTCTCGAAAACGGTTAAAGCTATCGCCTTAAAAATGGTGTCATTCGTTTTCCTAGGCCAAGAAGCCAACAAAACAAGTACTTGCAAGCATATGAACTCAAAAGCGTTACGATTTTATTTGCGCGAATTTCGCCCCAAACACCATCTTCCAGTGGGCGGATTTTGCTGGTTTACGAACTTGACCTTTCAAAATGGAGATGGATTTTTGTACCAAATTTCATAAAAATCGGACCATTGCTCTCTGAGCTACGCCGCGAACAGAAAAAAAAATATATATATAAATTTGAACCACCGTCATTTTCGGTCTCTAGGGGTTCTGAAACGCAAAATTTTCTAGTCGGTACTTCCGGATTGTTTCATTAGATCAACCTTGTAAGCGGGGTTCCTCCCTATGAAGGGAGGGAGGAACCGCGCTAAAAGGTGGGGTAGCACTTTGTGTTACTTTTCATTTAGGAAAAACAAACATAACTAAAATAAAAAATTATTGGGATATCCCGTGATCTAGTGGCTAGCGCCTTAGATTCATAAGCGGGAGATGGTGGGTTCGATCCCCACCGGCGACAGGAATTTTCTCATCTCACGGCTCGCTGTGAAGCAAGCGATAAATACGGCAACTCTCAAGCCGAAATTGTGGCTCAGATACGACGTATTAGTAGTCTGGCAGCATGGTCCTGAAGAATTAAAAAAGTTCCTAAGCTTTCTGAATGCTTCCCACCCATCAATCAATTTTACAATGGAAGAAGAGAAGGATGGAAAGCTTCCATTTTTAGATCTTCTGATCATCAAGGAACCAGGCAGCGGATTGAGACATACAGTCTACAAGAAACCTACTGCTACCGGACGATATCTGCATGCTGAATCCCACCACCACCCAGCGCAGAAGAGAGGAGTTGTGCAGAGTCTGACTCACAGGGCTTTCGAATTATGTAGCAACGAAGCCTACCTAGATAAAGAACTCGCTTTCCTCAAGAACGACCTCAAGTCTACCGGCTATGCAACAAGGGAAGTAGATAGAGCAGTCAGTCGTATTAAAAAGAAAAAACAAAATGAAATTGTTGAGACACGAAAAGAAGAACTGGATCACAGAGTAGCACTGCCATACGTCCGAGGGATAAGTGAGAAGATAGGCGGACTGTTCATAAGACGAGGAGTAGACGTCGCTTTTCGACCTTTGGATAAAATAGGCGACTGGCTAGGATCGGCAAAAGATAAACAGAAGCTGCAAGACAAAGGCGTTTATCTTCTCCCTTGCGACTGTGGGATAGTCTACGTAGGACAGACGGGGAAGAAAGTAGCCACTAGAATAGGACAACATTGCGCTAACTACCGTCTGAGACGCACAAAAACGTCTGCCATTGCAAGTCATGGTGAAGAATGTCCCGGGCAAATGCTTTTTGACGAAGCCAGAGTCCTAGCCAAAGAAGACAATCGTCAAAGATGGCTAGTAAGAGAGGCTGTCGAAATATTCAAGCAACCTAAGACTCTGAACAGAGATGAAGGTGTCATTCTACATCCTACATGGAAACCCGTTCTCAGAACTTTTGAAGGAAGATCGGGTGGGAAAATACAAGCAAGCGCAAAGAAGCAAGACGTAGAACAGTCTCAAAGCAGTCCCATCGGCTCTACTCTATGTCAACAGGCCTTGGTACAACAAGGTGTATGTCACATTGTTTTAACGTAAACATTGACGTCAATATTTACGCACCTTCAATAAGTAATAAAATTAAAGTGTATCACTGAATGTCGATCAAATAAAAGAAAATATACCTGTTCACATTTATTTAAAGTTTATTAAGGACCTAAAAAATCGTATAAAATGACAGACCCAGTATCGTTGCAGTCCATAATGGACCTCTTATTAGAGACAAAAAATGAAATTAAAAAAGGCAACGAAGATGTCCAAGCGATGAGAGTCATGATGGAACAATTTAAAAATGAATTAGACCTCACAAGGTCCAAGCTTGAGTCTCTAGAAAATACCCAGCAGCAATTTGAAGCTTGTACTAAAGAAAAAATAAATGAATTTTATTCAGCTGTAAATAATAAATCTGGTAGGGAAAAAAATGTTCTAATTTTTAATATGCCCGAGTCTGAAAATGAAACCCCTGAAAACGTAGAAGACATCATTATATCCTTCTTCTCAAAAGAACCTCTTGTCGATATTAGTCTGATTGAAATAGACTTCATCAAACGAATAGGGAGAAAAACCATTAGAAATCGTCCGATCCTCATAAAATTTCTCTCTATGCGCAGAAAACTCCAAATCTTAAGAGCTCCTCGAAACATCTCTAGAGTTCGCATTTCCTGGGATTACAGCCCAGAGGAGAGGGAGACGGGGAAACAAATATGGTCTTACATAAAATCTTCTAGAGACAAAGACTTCATGACTAAATATAACGGGACGAAAGCGGCAATAAATGGAATTCAATGTTCCCTCGATGAGCTGCGAAGTGGGAGATTCGTCAGCCAGGAAGTTGCATCTGTGGGTCCTGCACAGCATACAATGGAGGTTCGTCACCAAGACTTGCTAGGACAGCTGGATCAAGTTCAGAGTCCTCAGAAGAAGAGAAAGGCTACGTCACAAGTCTCAATGAAAGATTTTTTATCCAGAAAGCCCGGGTCATCCGGCCAACTGAACATAGTGTAACTCGAAATATAGTTGAATCGAAGACTCTCTGCAGTAGACCTAGATCTTTCAAAAGGAACGAATTCACACCTGGCCGCGTGGTGGTCTGGAACTGTAGGGGCCTCCATAACCTCTCTACTTATGGCAATTTCTCGGACCTGGACCTTCTCTGCTGCTTGGAAACCCATCATATGGTGGAACCAGTCTCTCTCCCGGCATCTCTAGTGGGCTTCACCTGTATATCAGTACCCGCTGTAAAGGTGAGGAAGTTCGGTCGTGCAAGTGGAGGTATTATCTTGATAATAAGAAATAATAAGTTCAAGGTGTCTATTGTGGAAAGGTGCTCAGAGTGGCTCATTGTGCGAGTAAATGTTGATAGCTGCTTTTTTTGGTTAGGTATAGTTTATTTCAAACCTTCTTGTGAATTTCATTCTGTCTTAGAGAAATTTGACATCTCTGTAAAAAACATAGCTTCTTGCTACAGAAATATCCCATTTGTTATCTCTGGCGATTTCAATTGTCTAATGCACGATTTAAATCAGTTAGATCCAGTAATCCTGGAAAATTCTCCCTTTAACTCGACTAGAAACAGCATGGATTTGATTTGCGGTAGCAAGAGTACAGCCTTAGCAGAAATTATGGAGCTAAATTCCTTTGTTTTACTCAATGGCAGGGCACCTAGTGACCTGCTTGGAAACTATGCATTTATGTCAACTATCGGTAATAGTATTGTAGATCTTGTTTGGGTCAGACTTTAGGGCATAGATTTTATTTCCGATATGACGGTTGAATTACGAGTCACCAATTCGGATCACTTCCCAATAAAATTCTTTGTAAAAGTGCCGAGAACCTTTGAACGGAAGGAGTCCCTCCCTTAAGCTTCAGGTGTTCAATTAAAAAAAAAAGTCCGACTCGCAGGAACTGCAGCATCTTAGCGCGGTTCCGTTCATGTCCCTAGTGCCATTTGATAAGCTTAGAAAAGAAATAAAATTGTCAAAATCCTCCCGAACATCTCGAATAAAAGTGATATTAAGGCGTCAGGGACACCGACAGTAGCTAACTTTTACACAGAAGCGGAAATTACAGAATCTAGCTCTCATTCTAAAGCAAAGCTCTATAAATCAATACAAAATATGCCTAATAAAGCCTTTCTAGAGGATACAGAAGCATGGGCGTATATGAGGGGGGGCTGAGGGGGCTGCAGCCCCTGCCGAAATTTTGAATTGATGATAAAAACTTCTCGTAAAACCCTTAAAAATGAATTAAATAAGATCACTTAGTTCATAAAACATATTTTATTTAACGTGTAATAGCGTTTTAGTTGCCTAAAACTATTCCAAGCTCTAAATATTTAGTATTCCATACCCTGGAAATGGTCTCAGCCCCCCCCCCCCCCGAAATTGTTTTTATATACGCCCATGTACAGAAGGATGAAGAAGAAGTACACAAGATTGAGTAGAATACCCTGCCTAACATAGCCTATATAGAATAATATGCCGAATAAAGCCTATCTAGTAAATACACAAGGACAAATAAAAGTCTTGACGAATAACAATTCAAGAAAAAAAACTTTATTTAACAAAATAAAACAAAGTTTAGTTGCCCAACTACAATAGAATAATATACCTAATTAAGTCTATGGAGTAGACACAAATGGACCAAAAACAAGTCTTGTGGAATATTGTTTTTTTTTCTAATTAAATACTTTTTATCAATATTTAGTATATAACCTTTGTTGAAAACTATTGATTGCTAATTGATGAATCGGGTTACAACTAAGTAGTCTTTATGAATATTTAGTATATAACCTTATGTTTGGATCTGAGTTTTTGAGGTGCTCTCCGCCTAGGATTTGTATTTTTGTCGGTAGATACCTGGGGTATATTTACAGCTCTTGAGGATTAACTCTTAGCAGGTAAATTTCCTGTGGCCCCCTTGTTTCTACGGGCATTGAACCGCCATATTCGCTCATAGTATCTAACCGTTGTGAAGTTTATTTTTTGGATTTAGGACTTAATATACATATGTAGACTAAATCATAGCAAGAAGTAATCCTCCGTCGTCGGTTCTTAACTATGTAGACTCGCTAATGTTATCCAATCTTAGATACATCGTATTTAAAATCCACAGCAAAAACACGACATTTCATCAGAATCCCCTGCTGAATAAAACTTATATAGAATAATATGCAAAATAAAGCCTACCTAGTGGATAAAAATAGAGGGAAAAAGCCGTTCGTGGTGGTAGAAAATCTTAAAAGTATTTCGCTCAGAAATCTCCGAAATATTGTCACAAATTTAACGTACCCTGTTTTATAGCCAAATAGATTTATATTCTATAATCAATAAGAAAAACCTACTAACAATAAAAAACTATGGGTAACTGATGAAAATAGGGAATACCAAGAATAATTCTAAAGAACGAAATCAACATCAGTACTGTAATCTAGATATTCATCTTCGAATTGGCATCTTCGAATTCTAACAAACAAAATATTGATTCTAATTATACGTATCCTGTTTTATTGACAAATAAATTTGACTACTATAAGCAATTAAAAACACTAGGGAATATGCCAAAGAACTCGGAGTAGGAGCCTCGACAGTTTCAAGAAATTTGAAGGAAATCGACAAATCCAACACTGACATTTCATACGGTACAGCCTGATATATTTTTAACAATGAATTGTTTTTCTTATTTTAATTAATCTGTTTTATTGTCAAATACATTATCCAACTTTAAGCAATTAAAAAATAACAAGGAATAAAAACAAACAAACAAAGAACCGTTCGAATAAACGAAATCAATTACTTCAAAGTTTAAGCACTTATTTCTCCGATTGACATAGCCTAATCAAAAATTGTTTTAGAATCTTTTTTGTAGAACATTTAGTAAGCTTTCGCATGGTAACCCTCCGTTTACCAATATTCCTAACCGTCTTCGATATATTAGGGAATGTATACGAAGTTCCCAAAATATTTCATGTCTGTTAATAAAATATTTTATCCTAATCCTTCCTTAGCTCCAAACGTAACCAACATTTTAACATATTAGTGTTGATGAAATTCAAACATGCAGAAAATGTTTCAACTGAATCCAATAATTTTAAGTATCAAAATCAAAGACAAAAAGAACAGTTCGAATAAGCGAAATCAATTACTTTAAAGTTTGAAGCACTTATTTCTCCGATTGACATCGTCTAATCAAAACTTTCATCACAACCTTTTTTGAAGAGCATTTAGTAAGCTTTCTAATGGTATCCTTCCGTTTACCAAGATTCTCAACCTTTTTCGAGATATTAAGAAAAGTATACAAAGTTACCAAAACTTTTTATATCTGTTAATAAAATATTTTATTCTAACCCTTCCTTAACTCCAAACGTAACACAAATTTCAACATATTAGTTTTAATGAAGGTAGAACATGCAGAAAATGTTTCAACTGAATCCCATGATTCTAAGTACCCAAACCAAGAACGGTATTCAAAAACTATTTTTCCAATTTTCTCGAAAACAGTTAAAGCTATCGCCTTGAAAATGGTTTCATTCGTTTTCCTGGCCCAAGAAGCCTATAAAACGAGTGCTTACAAGCTTATGAACTCAAAAACGTAAGCGTTACGATTTTTTTTGCGCGAATTTCGCCCCAAACGCCATCTTCCAGTGG
Organism: Gonocerus acuteangulatus; assembly: GCA_946811695.1. Taxonomy (NCBI): domain Eukaryota; kingdom Metazoa; phylum Arthropoda; class Insecta; order Hemiptera; family Coreidae; genus Gonocerus; species Gonocerus acuteangulatus. The sequence goes on along the minus strand of OX328124.1, from coordinate 52,861,870 downwards.
GCGGATTTTACTGGTTAACGAACTTGACCTTTCAAATTGGACGACAGATTTTTGTACCAAATTTCATCAAAATCGGACCATCAGGGAAGCCAGAAATGAGCGAACAGACAAATATATATATATATATATATATATATATATATATATATATATATATATATACAAATTTGAACCACCGTTATTTTCGGTCTCTAGGGGTTCTGAAATGCGAAATTTTCTTGTCGGCACTTCCGGATTGTTTCATTGTATCAACCTTATAAGCGGGGTTCCTCCCTATGGGGGAGGGAGGAACCGCGCTAAAAGATCTGTTGGGACCCTAAAATGAGCCGCAAATTCTCCGAAACCATGAAGTTATCTCCCTCAGTTGGTCTTACAAATGACATTGGGAACACGGACATATTGTATGAAAATATCGTATTCCAGATTCAGAAAATAGCTTCTAGTTTAGGGATTGTCAAAAGCTTTCAGACGTACAAATCTAGAAAAATTAGCTATAACAACTCATGGTTCGACCACGAATGTCGCGAGAAAAAAATGTTAGCTAAGAAGGCACTTAGGGAATGTAGGAAGCTTGACTTTTCAATGGAAAAAGTTAGGCATTACCTTTCTTGTAAAAAAATCTATAGGGATTTGAAGAGGAAAAAGAAATTACTTTATCTTGAAGAATTAAAAGAAAACCTTAGCAAAGCTAAAGATTCCAAATCCTTTTGGACTGCAGTTCGCAGTGTAAGAAGAAAATCCCCTAAAATATGTGATATATCTCCCAATGATTGGCTAGTTTTCTTTCAGAACATTTTCCCTCCTCGTATTCCTCTTGGCTTACAGTTCATAACGTCTTCCAAAACGTCAGAATTAGCGTCCTTCCTCATAGAACCCTGAATCAATCAAAAGGTGTGTTCTATTGTAGTGATCTACGTGGATTTACCGAAGAAGAAATCCACAAGGAAGTGTCGGAGCAAAACGTGCTAAAAATAAAAAGAATTGGAAATAACACCTCCTCTCTATTTATTGCGACTTTCTGTACCCCTAGACTCCCGGAGAGGATCTATATCGGACACATAGCAGTACCTCTCCGGCTTTATGTACCTCCGCCTCTAATATGCTACAGATGCGGATGTCTTGGGCACCATAAGGCTACATGTAAAAAGGACCCCGTTTGCAGAAAATGTGCTCAACCGCTGCACGAAAACGAATGCACAACAACAAAGTGCGTCCTATGCGATGGTGACCATCGAACTTCTGTTAAATACTGTCCAATTTACGCACAGGAATTCGAAATCAAGAAGATCATGGCGCTTCAGAAACTCAATTACAAGGAAGCGAAAAAAATCGTAATCGGGAAAGAATCTTACGCCCAAGTAGCCGCCGAAAATCCCGCCAAATCAGACGAAATCAAAATCTTAACCCATATGATGATGTTGATGACTCAAAGAATTGAATTACTAGAAAACCTCATCACTAATCACATAGCAAATAAAGAAAATACCTCGCCCCCAGAACTTCAAACGAAACCAGACGACGAGAAGAAGAAAACACAAGAACCTCAGCCAATAGAACGAGAGTTTGACAAGACGAAGACAGAAAAGAAAAAGCCATCCTCAACAAATCTTCGGAAAGACAAACATAGAGAACCAGAAAATGAAGAAGAAGAAGAGGAAGAAATTCTAAGTGGAAATGCCAACAGAACCCCCAGGAAAGGATACAAGGGAAAAAAATAGAGTATGATAGGCCTAAAAGACGGTAAACTTAATGTAAATATGTATTTTGATTTATTTATTCATTTTATTTTTTATTTATTTTCTTTTTGTTTTTTCTCTTTTCTCACTCTTCGTCTTAATAACCCCTTCCTATTTAGTATGATCTATCAAAGCACAATCAATAGCTCTCCCTTTATCTCCTTTTTAAGAGTAAATCTATCTCCCCTAATCAGGCCATTCGGAAATAACCATATTTCTGCACTCTTTTCTATTAATTACCCAAACCAAAGCGATTTAGTCTCATTTTTGGCCATAAATCACAATCTTTCGCTGCATAATATTAGAGTTTTCCAATTCAAACATATATACTCTCATGTCTGTACTGCAATGGAACATAAACGGATTTTTCAGGCATTTAGGTGATCTGAGGTCTCTTTTACACTGTAACCAAATAGAAATCCTGGCTTTACAGGAAACACACTTACAACCCGGTAAGACTGCCAGCTTACATGGCTAGAAACTCTATAGAAGAGATTACTCCCTGGGTGGTAGGGCATGTGGTGGAGTAGCAATATTCGTAGCTGATAGCATTCACAGTGAAGCTATTTCATTGAGAACTACTATTCAGGCGGTAGCTGTCTCAGTTCATCTCCCTTCTCCTCTCACGGTCTGTTCTGTTTATCTTCCACCTAACGAACCATTAGATACTCAGGAAATACGGAATCTACTCAGTCAGTTACCAAGTCCTTTGCTATTTTTAGGAGATATGAACGCCTTAAGCCTTATGTGGCATTCATCCAGAAATAATAGCAAAGGGACACAACTTCAACACATATTTGAACAATTTGACTTGCTATCCCTTAACACTGACAGACCAACACACTTATGCACAAGAACAGGTACACTATCACACATAGACGTGTCATTATGCACCCCGTCATTATACACTCGCTTCACATGGGATGTGGATCGAGATCCTCACGGTAGCGATCACTTCCCAATCCATATTAAACAATCAACACCTCCTCCCAGCTTTAATTCTGCTAAAAGGTATAACACGAAAAAAGCAGATTGGGACTCATACAAGGACATTATAACAGACAAACTTAAAAACACACAAGTAAACACCATACAAGAACTAAACAATTTAATTATTTCAGCTGCTGACCTCACCATTCCACAAACAACAGAAAACTATAAAAAACCACCCGTTCCTTGGTGGAATGATGAATGTAGGCAGGCCGTGAAGGATAAAAGGAAAGCACTCAATTTATTCAATAGAAATCCATCCGATATAAACCTCCAAAATTATAAACATAAAAAAGCAAAAGCACAATGGACAATAAGGAATAGTAAAAGGAAATGCTGGGTGGACTTTTTATCAAATATTAACAGACACACTTCACAACATGACATATGGACTAAAATAAATCAAATAAGACATAAAAAATACAAACCACCGATACCTGGACTCAAAGTTAACAACTCCATCATAACCGACCAGACAAACATCAGCAATATCCTAGGGAATCATTTCGCCTCAATATCTAGCAATCATAATTATACAGCAGAATTCCTGCAACACAAATTACAGAATGACAATACATTGATACCAATAAACCACAATTACGATCACCCCTTAAATGACCCAATAACCGTAGACGAACTCAGACTTGCGCTATCTACAGTACACTCAAGTTCTCCTGGACCTGACAGAATTACTTATGAAATGATTAAACATTTACCCAGCATTTCATTCAAAACCCTTCTAGACATTTACAACGAAATCTTCCAGAGTGGTAACTATCCTCTTTTCTGGAATGAGAGTATAGTGGTACCTATCTTAAAACCAGGTAAAGACGGTGACTTACCCACTAGCTACCGTCCGATTTCATTGACAAACTCTGGTTGCAAACTACTCGAAAAGATAGTAAATAAAAGACTGTTATGGTTTTTAGAAGCAAATAAATTACTGTCACCCTACCAGTGTGGTTTTAGAAATCAACATTCCACAATGCACCATATCGCCAAAGTAGAAAGCGATATATTAAACACTTTCTTAAACAAAGAATCTTTGCTAGCCGTCTCCCTAGATCTAGAGAAAGCCTACGACACCGTATGGAGAAGGCTTATCATATCACAGCTGGTAGATTGGGGTGTCCAGGGCAAAATACTGCAGTACCTAAGTAACTATTTATCTCAAAGAAAATTCAGAGTGAGGGTAGGTACCGCTCTTTCGGATGTCTTTGTTCAAGAAAATGGAGTGCCCCAAGGAGGTGTTCTGAGCACAACCTTATTCAATATTGCTATGAATTCTGTCCATCAGTGTATCACCCCAGGAGTAAAATTTTGCATGTATGCTGACGATCTACTTATATACAGCTCATCCAAACGAATTCACACCGCTGAACAACACATACAAAGTACACTTACAGAATTAGAAAAGTGGAGTGGTAAAACGGGTTTCAGGTTTTCCAGAGACAAAACAAAATATATTGTTTTTACAAGGAAAAGAAATCTTCCAGCCCCCCACCTTACAGTACATCAAACACACATTCAACATACAGAAACACTCAAATTCCTCGGACTAACACTGGACAAAAAATTAACGTGGTTGCCCCATTTGAAAGAGCTCCTTAAAAAATCCAAAAAATCTTTGAATTTTTTAAGAGCTCTCAGTAGCACAAAATGGGGAGCTGACAAATTTACGATGCTTACTCTGTACCGGTCTTTTACCAGATCGCTTCTAGATTACGGATGTATAGCTTATTCTTCTGCCAGCCCAACCACCTTGAAACTACTTGACACAATACAGAACACAGCACTAAGAATTGTCAGCGGTGCATTTAGATCTAGCCCAGCAGAAAGTTTATGTGCCGAAACTGGTGAACCTCCACTGCAGTACAGACGTCGAATGATATGTAATAAATTCGTATTGAAATGTAAAGCTATTGGAACGCCATGCGTCACTGAGTTTTTATATAACCAATACTCCGAAAAATACACCGAAAGAAACGTTAAGCAAAAGCCACTCTCATTACGAACTGAAGACAATCACAGCGACCTAACTCTCTTCCAAACACCTGTTCACACAAATAACATTACTGAGATACCTCCATAGCGACTGAAAAACCTTAAACCAGACTTAACACTGACAAAATACAAAAAATCAGACCCAACTTCTTCGACACACTACAAAAACGTATTCAACTCCCTGTTCAGGCAAAATAACAACACTCAGTACATATTTACGGACGGATCAAAAACTAACTATGGGACTGGTGCTGCCGCCATCACAAGAAACGAATCCTATCACATAAGATTACCCGATCACACTACTGTTTACACAGCAGAACTACACGCAATCCTTTTAGCACTCAAAAACATTGAAGATACAGACACGGACGACATAACAATATGCACTGACTCATTAAGCTCCTTACACTCAATGACAAACATTTACAGCACACACCCTATTGTCATAGAGATTTTTACACAATTATTCCAACTACAAACAAAGAACAGACATATCACTATGTTTTGGTTACCTGGACATGAAGGGATTTCACAGAGCACTACAGTAGACTTACTAGCGAAAACTGCAACTCAAAGACCTACACCTGACCTGAACAAAATCACAGCAACTGACCTATGCAAACTAGCTGAAAATAAGACAGTAAACGACTGGCAGACAGAATGGACTAACTCTCAAAGCAAACTACGGGAAATAAAAAATACAATAATACCCTGGTCAAGAGAAAACCTAACAAGACGAGACCAAGTTATTATTACAAGACTTCGCTTAGGACACAGTTTACTAACGCACTCCTATCTAATGGAACGACAAGACAGACCTGTATGCGCATGTTGTAACGAGACATTAACAGTTAAACACATACTTACTGACTGCAGATTACGAGACTACCTAACAATTCCTCACGACTTACTTGCCGAAAATAGTCCACATATTAACACCATACTAACTCACTTAAAGACAATTAACCTATATTCAAAAATCTAGCCTTATCTCCAATTTACCTCCTAAAGTTAATTTAAAATAATGAACGAAATAGCCTTTATAAAATCATTTACATTTTTAAGAAATTAAGTTAATTAACCTGCATTTAAAAATAAAGCCCTATCTCCAATATAATCTTACCTCTTCTACCCTCCCCCCCCCCCACTTTTTTTTTTCCCCTCTTCACACTCTATTTAATATCTATCATATTACCGTATTGTTATTGTGAAATTTATTATATAAAACATGTTATTGATATTATTAATTAGCTCACTAATGTACTAGCTATACTCATAAAATGTACTGACTTGTTATATATACAATGTGCAAAAAGTATTTTGTAATATCTTGATGTATGTTAAAGAGCAAGTCGCCAAAAGTTGCGAAACTCTTAATAAATAAATATCAAAATAAATACAGTTCATAGACGTTATGCATCCCTACTTAGATACGGAAATCACTCTCTCTGAGCTAGACAGGGCTTTATTATCGAGAAAAAATGGTAAATGCCCAGGCGAAGATGGTATTCCCTACGAACCACTAAAAAACTTACCTCAAAATTGGAAATTATTTATCGTTATGCTGTTTAATAAAGTACTTGATTCAGAAAATACTCCTCGAGGATGGTCCCGGTTTCTGAATATCATGATTCATAAAAAAGGTGACACGAAGAATCCCGAAAATTATAGAAACATAGTTCTGGGGAACAGTTTGTTAAAAATCTTTACCCTGATTCTCTTGAACCGCCTTCTCGTATGGATTGATGAATCGAAAAGTATACCTGAGTGCCAATCGGGGTTCCGTTCGAATCGAGGTTGTATAGACAATATCTTCACCTTAAACTCCCTAATACAAATAGCACACTTCAAGAAAAAAAAAATTATATGCGGCAGTAATTGATTTCCGAAAGGCATTTGATTCGATTAATCATAATTTGCTGTGGTTTAAGCTCTTTAGCATGGGTATCAGCGGGAAGTTCCTTAGAATAATGAAGGCAGTCTATGAACGGGCCTCACTCGTTCAAGATCGAACATCAAACTCAAATGTAGAAATAACTTGTGGAGTTCTTCAAGGCGAGTCTCTTAGTCCAATGCTATTTAACTGCTTTCTCGCGGAACTTGAGGATTACTTTAGATCCAGGGGAAAACACGGCCTTCAAGTAAATCACAGGACGGACATTCTACTTCTGCTTTATGCAGACGATGTAATTATATTTGCAGACTCTCATCGAGATATGCAGCAGAAATTGCAGATACTCAACTCTTACTGTCGGGAGAACAATCTCTCCGTAAATGTAACCAAATCTAAAATTATGAAATTTCAACAGGGCCGAGTGAAAAAAGAGCATCCTTTGCTTTTCGATAATTAGGAAGTGGATTTAGTCGAAGACACCACTTACCTCGGTGTGCAATTCTCGCGGACTAGTGTCTTTCTGAAAGCTGTGACTAGGGCAATAGCAACGACAAACATCGCCGGAAGTGTGGTTAGGGATGTATGTTTGCGATCCAAGTGCACCAGTTGGGAAGCAACTTTACGGCTGCATGAAGCTATGGTGTCTAATACACTCTTATATGGCGCATCGATCTGGGCATTACGCTATCTCGAAAGGATAGAAAGCTGTCACTTGGCCTTCTTCAAAAGAATTCTGGAACTCAACAAGTCAACACCTCATTACCTGGTTAGGCTAGAGACTGGTGTTAAATCAATCTCATGGAATGTCCTGAAGCAAGCCTTAAACTGGATCGACAACATTATGAATATGTCTGAGGATAGGTACCCCAAGATTTGTTTACAAAGACTTGTAGAGCTAGCGGAAAGATCACCGAATCAAGTCAAATTTAATTGGCTATTACAAATAAAAAAAGTGATGGATTCCTTCCAGCAAGGGGAGACACTCTGGCGGCTTATGGCTCTGAATAATAGAAGTTCGGAGATTAGAAATATTTTAAATAGTTTTGAATTGTATTTGGTAGAGCAAGATATTAATAGAGCGAACCAATCCAACTATTGCCCCTTTATAAGCATTTTCTGGAGCCCAATTTGAAAACCCCAATATATCTAAATTTGAGCCTTTCCTTTCCATTTCGCAGAATAATTGCGCAGACTCGAACGTCAAGTATAAATTTTATAAAACTTAGCTATAGGAAGTCAACAATAATAATAAACCCACAAATAACATGTCCAATATGCAATAGTAACCAACAAGAAGATATTTACCACTTACTAGTTGCCTGTCCCCTCTACAACTCCTATAGGTCGGCTTATCTTCCAGAGTTACCACACACATCTCGCGAGAACCTTAATCTGCTTATAAGAAACCTAAATCTATCCCAGGCTCGTAATTTATACACATTTTTAACCATTTCCTTAAACTTAAGAACTTTTGCAACGGAAATTTAATTCAAAACATTAAAAATAACCAGAACCAAATAAGTAATCAATCTAGGCATGAGTTAGGTATTTGTAAATAGTCTTAATTTTATTTATATTATGCATATGTATACTTATATATATTACTTTGAATGTGTGTATATGGGAGTATATGCGTGTAAGTAGGTGTGTCAGTATGGATTTGTATGTAAGTATATGTGGGGTATATACGCATACAGATAAGTTTTTTCGCTTTATGTGAATTACTTATGTTTTGTATTCTTTGCATAGCATGCTGTTTGCCTTATATTACTTGCTTGTTGTATCTGTTGACGTTTATCTTTTTATTGCATTACGTTACCATTATTATTAAATTATTCCTTATAGCATGTTTTTTATTTTACTATATTATTTAGATCTATTTACGGCTTACCTCAAGATTTAATTTAGATCTAGCATGTACCTAAATTTTTAGCTTGCTGTATTCTGTATTATAAAGTGTTAAAGTATATTTATATTTAATATTATAGTTATATTTAAAGTATAGTTATATTTTTTGGTGCATGTAGTTTTATTTTAATTAAGGGTTTGAAATCTTGTAATGTAAGAATTTTGTATGCAAAAAACCTTAAATATGTGCACTCACTCCTTTGTAAAGGGTATTTCCCTAAAACAAAGAACCAATAAAAAAAAATAAATAAATAAAATAACAAGTATACAAAAAAAATTTAAAGACATGGACCGTCTGAAGAAGCAGAATGTGATTTCTGCGAAATATTACGCAAATAACCGCTGGAGAATGCCGTATTAACACAAATAATTCTCCCCAGCGAAGAAACCTCAAAAATAATATATATATATATGCTGGGAGCATTTTTGGATTTTTTGAATAATTACGACTTACTCTATTTCGCAGGAATCACATCCTGTTTCACCAGACTGTGGTCAACGATTTGATATTTAATTTTTTTTACTATAGTTTCATAATACCTGATGTCAATAAATGCATACTTATCTTAACATATAGCGCCTTTGAAATGTGTGCATCTTTTGTATGGGCGTATATAGAAAATAATTTTGGGGGCTGGGATCATTTCCGGGGTATGGAATACTAACAATTTACAACTTTTAATAATTTTAGGCAACTAAAACGCTATTAAAATATAAATGAAATATTTTTTATGAACTAAGTGATCTTATTTAAATTATTTTTAAGGCTTTTATGACACATTTTTACCATCAAATCAAAATTTCGGAGGGGCCGCAGCCCCCTCAGACCCCCGTTATATTCGCCCATGATCTTTTGGCAGCGCTTGGCAACACTATTTGAGTTAAATAATCGAGGGAACAATTTTGAATAAGTTCATGTTGCTTGTGCATGTCTTTGCTTGATGAATTGATAGAGAAAAGACAAGCACAACATTTTTAGCGCGGTTACTCCCTATCTCCATAGGGAGAACCCGCTTATAGGGTTGACCTCACGACGCGATCCGGGCGTGCCGACTAGAAACTTTCTCGTTTCAGACCCCATAGATCACGAAAATATAGGTGGTTCAAATTTGTGTATATATATATATATATATATATATATATATATATATATATATATATACTAGCTGTTAACCGGTGTGCCATGCTACACCTACTTTATATTAAATAGGTGTTACCGGGTGTGGCATGCTACACATGTTTCATATTAAATACCTGTTACCCAGCATGTCATGGTACTCCTACTTTATATTATATATTAAAATGAATGATTATATGACACTTGTTCAAATTATGAGAAAGTAAGTTTATAAGTTGAGAGCTCAGTTAAAAAAAAATATTTTTCAAATTTTCACTGAATGTGGGGTGGAAAATAAATTAACCCTTATTTTAAAAAGTATACTGGAATCATGTAATTGTAGTACCACTTTAAAGAAAATCCTAACCAAACTACCTGTGTATAATTTTTTAAAGAAAATAATGTGTGGTCCATATATAAATATATATTAAAAAATAGCAACAAAATGAAGCATTTAATTAAGGTTATACTTACTTAGTTATAAGTTTTAATCTAGTATAACTGAAACTATTCTTTATTTGTATTGTTTTTGTTTTTTTAAATATAATATTAATATGTTATGTTCTATACCTTTTCATGTAATAATCTGTAACTAAGGTTATTCTTTCTATGATTGAAAAAGTAATTGATGCAGGATTTATGTTAATTGAGCCAAAAGGAAAGTATTAAAAACTTTTTGTTCCAAATAAACTTTCACATTTTGTTGTTGACATTTTCCATTATATTAAAGCTTCTCTTTCAAATCTTAAGGTTTATGAGCTCTTCTTTAAGGATAGCCCTTTTGTCATAGGAAATAGGGGTATCTAAGAAAAACAAATTTAGATATTTTTGTTGCAGCTATAGACAACAATGAATTAAAGCTATTTGGGAATTTCAATAAGGACTTATACTAAATAAATTAAAGGGGGATTAATTTGATTTGGCGAGGGGTCGAGGTTAGCTCAGTGGTAGAGCACTGGACTAATAAACTGGAGCACCTGAGATCGAATCTCGAGCAAACAATAAAGATTTTTTCTTCTAATGTCTTCGTTCTTGGGTTGAATTTGGCCTCACTGGCAGTCCCTAGGCCAACCCAGCCTTTAATAAATTTACCAATGGATACCCTGGGTGCTAATGGCTTGAGGTGTCGAAGCAGCCTAGGGGAAAATCAGGCGGCTGGAGCATAGTACTGACCACACTATCTCCCTAGTGTGCTGTACAGTCATGAATCAGATTCCTCTATAGTATCTGCCACTTAGGGTCCTCGTGGCCTTTCTTTTTCTTTTTTTTTTTTTTGATTTTGCAACAATATTGTGCTCAAATTGCAAGCGTATTTAAATAATGGAGTAGTCAGAGGATATAAATATCTCAGACAAAAGAAAGCAGATATAAAAATATAATAAAACTGCTGGTTGTAAATAAGTCAATAATAAAGAGGCTTGGCATATTTAGATTAATAGAAAATTGCATGGAAAATTCAATTCACCTGGGGGGGGGGATAAATGAAAGAATTCATTTTAATAAGAAGGAAATAGTTTAAAGACAATTCCATAACAGCAAATTAAAATGATATAAACTTAAATATTAAAAGTGAAATTAAGTTAGGCTTGCGATGGACAAAACATTATGAAACAATAAAAATGATATAAAACTTTATATTATATATTAAAATGAATGATTATATGACACTTGTTCAAATTATGAGAAAGTAAGTTTATAAGTTGAGAGCTCAGTTAAAAAATTGTTTTTTCAAATTTTCACTGAATGTGGGGTGGAAAATAAATTAAACCTTATTTTAAAAAGTATACTGGAATCATGTAATTGTAGTACCACTTTAAAGAAAATCCTAACCAAACTACGTGTTTATAATTTTTTAAAGAAAATAATGTGTGGTCCATATATAAATATATATTAAAAAATAGCAACAAAATGAAGCATTTAATTAAGGTCATTCTTACTTAGTTATAAGTTTTAATCTAGTATAACTGAAACTATTCTTTATTTGTATTGTTTTTGTTTTTTTAAATATAATATTAATAATGATGATTAGATAGTTAGCCGTCGAGGTGATAAGCAAAGATGGAATGGTTGGGATTCGGCTAAATAAGCCTCAATATGATTTTGTTTTAAAAAATCTATATTTCGGACGTTTTGTCTACTGATTGGTAGCCTTCGTCAGCTAAAATGACAAAAAAAGAAATTAATACAGAAACCAAAAAAAGTTTATAATTGTGATAGGTAACAGAACTAAAAATACAATTAACTTATAAAAGAACATATCGTCTTAAATTCTTAGAATGAAAAAGTAAATAGGTACAATAATTGATTTTAATAGTAATTAGTAACATTAATTGATTTTACAAAGAAATATAAAACTACATACCAATGAGAAATATAGTAGCTAGTAGGAGGTATATATATACAAATATAGTAGCTAGGTTAGTATCTTATTTCTTTGTAAAATTAATTAATGTTACTATTAGCTACTATATTTGTCATTGGTATGTAGTTTCATATTTCTTTGTAAAATCAATTAATGTTACTAATTACTATTAAAATCAATTATTGTACCTATTTACTTTCTCATTCTACTCATTCTAAGAATTTAAGACGATATGTTCTTTTATATCTTAATTGTATTTTTAGTTCTGTTACCTATCACAATTATAAACTTTTTTTGGTTTCTGTATTAATTTCTTTTTTTGTCATTTTAGCTGACGAAGGCTACCAATAAGTAGCCAAAACATCCGAAATATAGATTTTTTAAAACAAAATCATATTAAAGTTTATTTAGCCGAATCCCAACCATTCCATCTTTACTTATAATATTAATATGTTATGTTCTATACCTTTTCATGTAATAATCTGTAACTAAGGTTTTTCTTTCTATGATTGAAAAAGTAATTGATGCAGGATTTATGTTAATTGAGCCAAAAGGAAAGTATTAAAAACTTTTTGTTCCAAATAAACTTTCACATTTTGTTGTTGACATTTTCCGTTATATTAAAGCTTCTCTTTCAATTCTTAAGGTTTATGAGCTCTTCTTTAAGGATAGCCCTTTTGTCATAGGAAATAGGGCTATCTAAGAAAAACAAATTTAGATATTTTTGTTGCAGCTATAGACAACAATGAATTAAAGCTATTTGGGAATTTCAATAAGGACTTATACTAAATAAATTAATGGGGGATTAATTTGATTTGGCGAGGGATCGAGGTTAGCTCAGTGGTAGAGCACTGGACTAATAAACTGGAGCACCTGAGATCGAATCTCGAGCAAACAATAAAGATTTTTTCTTCTAATGTCTTCGTTCTTGGGTTGAATTTGGCTTCACTGGCAGTCCCTAGGCCAACCCAGCCTTTAATAAATTTACCAATGGATACCCTGGGTGCTAATGGCTTGAGGTGTCGAAGCAGCCTAGGGGAAAATCAGGCGGTTGGAGCATAGTACTGACCACACTATCTCCCTAGTGTGCTGTACAGTCATGAATCCGATTCCTCTATAGTATCTGCCACTTAGGGTCCTCGTGGCCTTTTTTTTTTTTTTTTTTTTTTTGATTTTGCAACAATATTGCGCTCAAATTGCAAGCGTATTTAAATAATGGAGTTGTCAGAGGATATAAATATCTCAGACAAAAGAAAGCAGATATAAAAATGTAATAAAACTGCTGGGTGTAAATATGTCAATAATAAAGAGGCTTGGCATATTTAGATTAATAGAAAATTGCATGGAAAATTCAATTCACCTGGGGGGGGGGGGGATAAATGAAAGAATTCATTTTAATAAGAAGGAAATGTTTTAAAGACAATTCCATGACAGCAAATTAAAATGATATAAATTTAAATATTAAAAGTGAAATTAAGTTAGGCTTGCGATGGACAAAACGTTATGAAACAATAAAAATGATATAAAACTCCATGGTTGCTGCCTTCTCCTTAATGGAACATATTTTTTTAAAGGTTCTAAGATTGAGGGCTTGGAGGAATAATTTATGATAATAAAGTAAATATTTTTGGTACAAATCTAGAAGAGAATGTAATTGATTCCTTGTAGGAGTTATTCATAATGGGTATTACTACCATATTTTTTAAAATTAAATGTGCCTTTTGACCCTTTTTATAATTAAAATTGTTGAGATAAGAAATTATTTAAAAGTAGTAAAAGTGTGGGAGATTCATAAAAGCATGTCAAGTTCATATCCATTTATTACATACACAAACAGAAAGATGTACATCACTTCACATTATAAATTGTATAACCAACAAAAAATATTTTTGGTACAAATCTAGAAGAGAATGTAATTGATTCCTTCTGGAAGTTATTCATAATGGGTATTACTACCATATTTTTTAAAATTAAATGTGCCTTTTTATAATTAAAATTGTTGAGATAAGAAATTATTTAAAAGTAGTAAAAGTGTGGGAGATTCATAAAAGCATGTCAAGTTCATATTCATTTATTACATACACAAACAGCAAGATGTACATCACTTTACATTATAAATTGTATAACCGACAAAAATGTTCCTCCCTAAGGCAGGAAGTATGAACAATATATGAAATATAAAATATCAAATTTAACATATTTCTGAATTTCTCAAATGTTTCTTTACACAATGAGTTTTTAAGCATGTCTCCAATATATTCATTTGACTCAAATGTTAGACAACTCCATTTTTTTCAATTGAAAAAAAAATGGAGTTGTCCAACTTTGATACCAATCTCCTCAAATATACACTTCCGAATTGATTTTACCATTTAAGAATGCAGTCTCTATGTCCAACTGGTCAACATTTTGCATTTACAACTTTCTTATTTTCAACTAAATCCCAAGTATTATTTTGTTTAAAACTATACATTTGTATTTATCCAAGGCTTTCATCTAAAAATAAATCAAGTCCGGTTCCTTTTCTTCATTAAAATTTTTCATCAGTTCCCACTAACCTAACTATTAACTAATCATCATCATCAACATGCATAGTGACTATGATTTTATTATTCAAAAGTACTCCCAAGCTTCACTATAACGGATTAAAATGAAAATATTCACCTTCTTACCCCATTTAAGTCGTTATTTGTTCTGGTTTCTTAAGAACAACTTTACTACCATATAAACGTAACTTAGAAACATCTGGTTTCTTTCCAAATATATTTTATAGGATGTTTTATTCTCAATGGTTTTAGCTAAAGTGCGATTTTTCAAATAAGTTGCTCCACAAACAATTTTTGGCCAAAACTTTTTTACAACAATAGATTCTGCCAGTAAACAATGACATATATTCATAATTGTTTTAAAAAATTGGTCAGCAGTTCCCTTTAATTTGTGAATATATGAGGGCATGGATTAATTTAGGTACTCTTATTCTTTGTAAAAGCATAAATCATACTATTTAAATATTCCTTACCATTGTCACATCTCATAATTTTAATTCTCTTATTGGTTAATTTTCCAAGCAATTAAACACTTCTATATTATATGTATGGCATAACTAAAAGATGAAAATAGACAAACAAAGGTTAAAACTGAAATGTTTTAAAACACAGTTTTAACGAAATGTTTCGAAAAAGATTTGTTAAAAACATAAACCGTTTAAATGTATTTGCAAGCTTTTACTAAGCTAATGCATGTGATAAAACGGAGGCATAAATTAATTATTAAAGGCATAGTTTTTAATAAGCAATAAAATAGCATAGTAACAAAAATAGTAAACAAAGGGAATGGAAGTTAAACTTATAGTTCTACTTACTTGACTTACATGGTTATAAGATAAATGAAAACACCAAACTTAAAAAAGTTTGATACAGACACTTTTGCAAACTTTATGAAGTTTGATTAACGCACGTTTGAAAACTTAAAAAGTTTGCAGACACTTAAAAAAGTTTCATGAAACTTAAAAAGTTAGATGTATGAATGTTAGATATAAACACTAAGGCTAAAAAAAGAAAAAATGTTCAAGCTTAAAACGTAAATGTTTTAGAGCGAATAATGGCTTCTAAGCCCAGTGTTGTCCTACAGAAATAAATTTATGTTATACGATATATTTACTTTTTATTACTTTAAGATAGACTTAAAAGACTAAAAGGTAGGCTTAAAAAATGTTCAAACTTAAAAAAGTTCAAAGTTAAAAAAGTTTGATACACACGTTTGCAAACGTAATGTAATTTAAATTGTAATTTCTAATTAAACAAACAAAGGTTAAAACTGAAATGTTTTAGAACAAAGTTTTAACGAAATGTTTCAAAAAAGATTTGTTAAAAACTTAAACCGTTTAAATGTATTTTCAAGCTTAATTCTGTCGCAAAACTGAATAACACCTAGGAGCCCAGTGTTGTTTTACTTGATATATACTTCTTAAACAGAAATATGATTTTTCTCCAAATTCTGAGAATATAAGGCTATTTTGAGAATAGGTAAAACTTTAAAAGAAGTTAAAATAAAACTCTAAAAATAAGTATAACTTAAAAAAAAGTAAAACAAAAACAAAAAGAAAGTAAAACTTAAAAAAAAGAAGAGTTTTGTTGGCTTGCTAATTTCCATCTATATTGCCGTTCTTCTTTGAAGAAGTTGCAACACTGGAAGAAAATGGCTATTTCGGAGAATTTACTCCTTCATAAATGACATTTTCGAAGGCGTAACTCCCGAACTGTGAATCCTAGAAGATTTTGAGCTAGACTACGAGATTTCCCGGATCAAGACGTATCTATGTGCGAAGTTTGGTCAATATCAGACAAACGGTGTGGATTTGTATAAGGAACAAACAGACAAACAGAAAAACAGACAAACAGACAGACACGTGATTTTTATATATATATATATATATATATATATATATATATATATATATATATATATATGTATATATTTATATATATGTATATATTTATATATATGCTTGTCTGTTCGAGCTCCTGACGGCTCAAAAATGGTCCGATTTGAATGAAATTTGGTACAAAAATCTGTCTTCTAATTTGAAAGGTCAAGTTCGTTAACCAGCAGAATCCGCCCAATGGAAGATGGCGTTTGGGGCGAAATTCGTGCAAAAAAAATCGTAACGCTTACGTTTTTGAGTTCATATGCTTGCAGGTACTTCTTTTTTACGTTTCTTAGCATAGGAAAACGAATGAATACATTTTTAAGGCGATATCTGTAACCGTTTTCGAGAAAAGTGGAATCAATGTTTTCGCATGTCATTATTTTTTTGTGGGTACTTAGAATCGCGGGATTCAATTGAAATATTTTCTACATCTTGGAAATTAATCCCAACTAAGATGTTTAAATTTTGGTTATATTTGGACTTAAGGAAGTATGCGAAAAAAAAAATATTTTTTTAATAGACATGAAAAGTTTTCGGATCTTCGTACATTTTTGTAAATATCTCGATAACGTTTGGGAAATCGTGGCAAGTGGAAGGTGGCAATTAGAATGCTTACTAAATACTCTACAAAAAAAGTTCTGAAGCAATATTCGATGGAGCAATGTCAATCAGAGATATAAACGCTTAAAACTTAAAAAATGTTTGTTTTGTTGTTTTGAACGGGTTTTTGTCTTTGTTTATCTCAGTTTTTAATTGGTTGTATTTTGTTTTAAATTGCATTTATCAGTGAAATGAGTATTTTAGTGAAATAAGCTAAGAAACTATAAAAGGTATTCGTAATACGTTTGGAATGGCTGTGGATATCAAGATGGCTGTGGCTAACTATGATGGTGTATACATAGGTTTGTTTTGAATTTTCCTCTCTATATAACCTTCCTCCTGCTACAACTGAAGTTATCATTATTTTTTATTTTATAGAAAGATTTAACCCACGAGGGAATGGACTTTTATTTGCCATGAAGCACATATTTACAGTTAATTATAACAGTGAAACGAATTTGCTAGTAAAACAAGAAACTTAAAATGACAACGAATTTTTGGTTGTTTGGAATAGAGCCTTCTCAGCAGTAGTCGAAGAGTAAGTACGTTTTCAGTACATAATTGTATTGACTTATACAGATTAAGTATTATCCGCTTCTGTGTATGTTGGCTACTGTCAGTTTCCTGTGATTTGTGATGCTAATCTATTCCATTTCTTCGAGATGTTTGTAACCGCGCTAAGATGACACAGTTCCTGCGAGTCGGACTTTTGTTTTTGCACCTCGAAACTCGGTAATAAGATTATATTAAGAAACGAGTGGTCAAATTCGTTAACCACTAAAACAGGTCCTTATGTATCTTTGTCACCTTTCAACAATACACGGCATACAAGGTGCTCATCTCAGGAGAAAGATTTGTAGAGAAAAAAAACTCTGTCTATTAGGAAAAGGGATTTACTCCGGAATTGAATTGTTAATTGACTCGTACCAGCCGTTATATTTATTTATTTAATTATTGCTTGACCGTAACGGAGACGATTAGCAAATTATTATTATTTATGTTGCTTGACCGATTCGCAAATATGAAGATGTGTATGGAAACGTCAGCTTTTAAACGTTGAGAGTTTTAGAAATAATAACTAAATAATGAACAAATTATAATAATCATAAATACAATTTTTTCAGAAAGTATAAAACGAAATGAATCCTGCCGTTATATAGAAATTCACAAAGCAATTCAGGAGATATAATGCCCAACTATTGACGAGTATGTTTTGTTAAGAAATGCAACATCGGGTTATGGTTTATTACAAAACAACATTAATTAAGAAAATAACATGTTCTTCTGTAACATTGATGTGTAGTTTTGGACTCGCCATTTTAAGGGCCTTCTGATTAACTAAGATATCCTTTATAACTCGCCTCGGTGTAGACGTAAAGAAAAAATTTCCTCCGTCTTATTGCACGTACCAGGATTATGAGACCAGAGAAGAGAGGATGAAGGTAGTCAAAGGAGCGGGAACTCTTTCAAAGTGTCCCTTACATCCGCCTTTTGGCTCTCAGTAAGTAATTTTCCCTTAAATTAAAGGGCTTCAGAGGAACTTCCTTAAGAAAGTAGCTTTCATAATGAATTAATTATTAAAATTTTAATTCTTATCGCGCATTAAAAATTTTATCAATTACAATTTTTCTAATGAATTTCCTTCTTGAGTTTAATTTATTTTTTGTCTTACCATTTGACAAGCTTTAAATTATCTTATTTAATCTTATTATTGTCACCTCTTCACATACATTTTTTATTTTATTTCCCACCGCATCTTATTTTTTTTTTTTATCCTTTGAAAGACACGAAAAGAATGGTTATTCAGAGAAAATGGTGCTACCTTACACCGCACGGAAGGTCCCGGATGTTCAACACAACAACCGTTGGCAAGGATTAAAATGCATTTGGTTTCACCGGTGCTTGCTCGGTTAGAAAGGCGATATAAATGGCAATATGAATGGAGTTAAAGATAATTATTTATGTTTTCCTTTAGGAAGTTTTAAAGCTGACAAGAGTTTTTTATATATGAACCTTTTAAAAAGGAGCGGCTATCTTGTAAGTAGCCGGGTTAACAGCAAAGTAATAAATATAGGAGAATTAACCAAATGAGAGTATATTTTTATTCTCCTAAGTCTCCAACAATATTTTTATCGATCCAAACACAGTTGATACATGTATATATCTATAAACAGTTTCTTCTCCATGATTTTGACAGCGCAGAATGATAAGTCACCAAGAAAACTTCAAGTAAACGTTCCTCAAAACTACTGCCTTTTGGAGGATAAACACATAAAAGAATTCCCGAAAAGCTTCTTCAAATATTTATCAAACTAACCTTTCTGGTCAAGTTGTTACCCCCTGGGGATGATTCAAACCGTACTAGATAACAAAGTCCGACTCGCAGGAACTGCGTCATCTTAGCGCGGTTCTGTTCATAACTCTAGTGCTATTCGTAAAGGAATAGTAGCAGATACTAGCAGGGTTTGATATTTCATGAAAATATAAAATGAAATCTGGAAGAGAAAATGTATTTAAGGCGCCACAAGAGGAAATTGGAAGTATCATGAGTGACTCGCCCGAAGTTTTCAACGTTCTCTCTTGGAAGCACAATTATTATATCAAACATGGAAACAGAATATATAGTTTTCATTTGTTACAAGACTCACTATATAATATCTAAAACCTTATTGACTTTTAGTGAACTAGTGACTAGGTCCAATAGGGGTGGACTCCTCCAAGTGTGAAATTTAATTATCTTCCGAGAGAATGTAACATTTGAGGTTGCACACCGGAAAGACATTTTGGCAAATTCCTTCAATCCCTATCAATTAATTAAAATAAATCTATTAAAATTTATATGTTTCCCTACGATACAAGATTGGTCAGGTAGAGGAAGTGGGACTAATCTAAAGATAATATGTTCTTTAGCTTCTAAATTTAGATTTCTCTCCACTACACTTCCTCTCTCTCTTGCATCTCCTCTATAATTACTCTTTAACTGCCTTTCTGTTTATTTAGTTATTGGAGCCTGGTAAAAAAAACGGTCGGAGTTTTACTACTTTTACAAAAATTGACAAAAAAAATTATTATAAATACACAAGCAAGACAAATTTATAAAAAAAAAAAAAAAAACTACTTGCAGGAAAGTAGTTAGGAAGGATGTTAGCGCGTTTCCGTCGTTATCCATGTAAAGGAATAGAAACTGTTTTTATTTTTGTTTGATTTTTCGTGAAAAATGTAAAACGATTAGGCCCCACAACAGGAAATTGACAGTATTCTAAGCGGAAATTATTCGTTCCATTTTCTCAACATTCGCTCAGGGAAAACTCTATTAACAATAGTTTGTTTGTTTTTCTTCATTTTCCTACCATGTTTTACTAAAATACTCATTTTACTGTTAAATGAAAAAATACAATTAATTAAATACTAAAGCAAATTAGGACAAAAAAAAGTTCAAACGAGCTAAACCGACACATTCAAATTTTAAAGACCGATTTCTAAGAATGAGATCGTCTTATCGAAAATTACTTCATGGCCGTTATATTTTTAGAAAATATAGTAAGCATTTGAATATTAACTGTCCACTGATGATGAATATATTTTATTTAAAAAAAAATATTAGAGTCTACAATAAATTGCATTAAGCAATTTGGTACAAGCCCCCTCCTCAGGTGTCTCCAGTTGTCAGCCGAACCTACCTTGTTAGGAAGGATTCTAGGATGACCTGGAGTTTACCTTACGTTATCCAACCACATCCTGCGACTAGCTGGGGAGGATTGGAGGCGAATGAAGTGTGGGCACTGTTATTCTGAGGACAGAAGATATCCATCGATATCACTCTCAATTAATATAATTACCCTGAGTTTTTATCAGTCCGTGACACGTCAGTGCCTTACTAAATCACAGGGCCACTTTCTGTAAGGACCTCTCGAGAAAGAAAGGATTATTTGTACTGGATAAGGATTGAGTTGTAGGATTAGGATGATTGATTAATTTACTAGGGAAAGATAATAAGCAGCTAGGGATTTTATCCTGGACAAAAGGGATATTTAGGTTATTATGGAGGGTGCGATAGTAGAAACCGTTCAATTACGATTTCAAACCCATTTTCGAGGTCATAAAATTGTAACAAGAACATAATTTTTGTACTAATAAACGGAAGTCATCGGCCAAGAATGGTCTCAATGAAAGAGAATAGGAAAATGTGGGATAAAGGGTAATCTTTTGTATTTATTTAACGAATTCGCTATTACGAAACTAACTAGTACTGCATCAAACTGTGAAACACTTTACTAACATTTTTTGTCTTAATAGTTGCTCACTTTTCTAAAAAAAATACTTTATTTTATTTTTAATTATTTATTTATCTATAAATAAAAATGTATGGTTCTTTTTCTGGCATGATTTGATAAAGGTGTTTCAGGGTGCCTACAGCATTCCCCAGAGCTAAAATGTATTTTATAATGTACTAGCTGAATACCCGTGCTTCACCACGGCCGATAAGTATTTTTTATATTGAGTTAAATAAGATATGATCAAAATTAACGCTACTACTTAATTTTGTACAGCTTATTATTGCACGGACTTTAAATTTGCCCAGAAAACACCATGTGGAGGTAACCGTGCTTGTTTCCGTAGGAGAGTAAAAAAAAACAAAACAGAAAATTAGTTTTGAAAAGTATTTCTTTAAATGAGAAGAAAGATTTTTGTACCAAATGTTATCAAAATCGAACCATTTTTGAGCCGATGAAGAAATTCTTAATAATTCAAACCCCCCTAAAAGTACTTAAACATTTGAATATCAAAAAAAAACTTTCTTAGCGAGTGTTTACACTCTAAACGTATTGTCCGTGCAAAATTTCAAATTTTTGACCTGGGCGTAAACTCTATGAGGGACAAAATCACATTTTATTTCTAGTAATTCAAGGACTGCCATCATAGTGGAAATTAACCTCAAATAAAAATAATACTATGAAATAGATAATGTACGGCAACAGCTGTTCTGTTATCGTCCTAGCAACGCAGGCTGCCTAGGCTTGCCTGCTCTAACCAACTAAAACTTTAAACCCCCCTAAAAATACTTAAAAATTCGAATATCAAAAAATCCTTTCTTCGTGAGTGCCTACGTTATATAGGGAGTGTCCATGCAAAATTTCAAAATTTTCTGTCGAGTGGTTTGGGCTGGGGGATGATAGGTCAGCGAGTGAGTGAGTGAGTGAGTGGTATTTGACAAATATATAGTAGATCATACATTCCGTATTTAACATAATGGAGTTTAATGTCATTAAAGCCTAAAATAGATAATTATATTATTATTAAGGAGATCTATTTGCTGCACAGAGATTACAATAATGCCTGAGGCCTTTACCAGTACTAAGTACAGGATATATGCATAATAGTCCAGTATATAGAGTTTGTATATTCCATTGCACTACATGCATAGCAGATTACATGCACTTATTCCTCATATTCTAAGCCAGGGTGCTAAAAGAAATGTAGTAACACATGAGTATTAATTTGTTATAATCCCGATTATAACTGAATCTATTTTGTTAATCTATTCCTAATGCATATTTAATGAATTTCTCTCAATAAAGTCATAAGGAGTGAACTTACACAACTATCCACGTTCAACCATGGAGTGATTTTATATATATATATATATATATATATATATATATATATATATATATATATATACATATATACATATATATATATATATGTGTGCGTGTGTGTGTGTGTGTGTGTGTGTGTGTGTGTGTGTGTGTGTGTGTGTGTGTGTGTGTGTGTGTAAAAGTAAATTTTAATAGGGCTCATTTTCGGTATCTAATAGATGGGGTCGATAGACTCTGAAGAAAGTTGTTTAGAAATTCTTTCATGAGAGCAACATTAAAGCTACATTCCTGTACAAAGTGCTAAAAGAAGTGGCACTTATTGAAATGAAATAAACTCACTTGAGAAGTAATTTCTTTCATTAGTCTCGAATAATCGCTATATTCGCCGAAGAAGGAAAAGTAAGACCCCCCCCCCCCCCGGCGACCATTTTACGCATTTATTCCCTCTCTCCATAGGGATCGTTAGGGTTGACTTCATGAAAAAATCCGGAAGTACCGACTAGACATTTCACCTATTAGAACCCATTACCACCTGAATAACTGTCCCTCGTGGCCTGTGCAAGGGGGCTGTTGTTTTTTCATACCCGTGCTCACATGATTAACGAAATATCAAAACTAACTAATAACTGGCAATATTGCATTACGAATGTCATGAAGGATAAGAACGAAACCGTGCTAAGCTGACGCAGTTCCTGCGAGTCGGAATTTTTCTCCGACCTTTTGTAGTCTGTTCGGTAAATCCCTACCCCTAATGCACCGATCTTATTTCTACACCCTTTTAAAAAAAAAAAAGTCTTGGATAATGCATTGAGAGTCTCGTAGCAATTCGAACGCTTGTCGCATTAATAATATTGTCCATTTCAAAGAATCTATTCAGTAATCTTTGAAAACATATAAAAATCCCAGGGTCATTAAGGTGTATCTAAAATTGCATCATGAAAAAGTCAATTAGACTTCCATCACTCGGAAAAAGAAGCACTGATTAGATTGTAGCTGATGAAAGACTAGCGATAATTTTAGATCGCAGCCCTAATTACAAGCTGATTAGTCTCACCTACATAAATATAATATATATATATATATAATACACCTACATAAATATAATATATATATAATACACCTACATAAATATAATTTTCGCTTTACCTGTGCAAAAATAGACCTTTTTGTTCATTGGGAAGAAATGAATAGTTCCATACTCATTTCTATCACATATTATATAAATATATGGCCTAGATGCTGACGCGTCGTAGTATATATACACACACGTACACTAAACGAACAAGCGCGAGCACATGGATAACGCACAATTAGACGAACAAGCAAAAATATTGATGAAATCAGATGAAAGAAATATAGCTGCTTATTTTAAAATGTTTGGAACGTAATTATACTTTCCCGCCTATTTGCCATCCCTCACTGGAACGTAATGTTTATACTACGACTACGTTCCAGTGGGTTCGAACGAGCATCATATCGGTGGCAAGCCACCATGCTACTCACCTTGGAACAGTTTGTAAATTGACGTCGGTTCCAACCATTACTTATTCATTCATTACGCTTGACATCCATACATGCCCCTACGTCATCAGAAATGCACCTGCATACAATGCATTCTCTCGAAATAAAGCAAAGATTTCACGTGAACTACAACCATCAAAACAATGGTCTACTATTCATCCATAGTGCATTTGCAATGCAATTACACTCCTTTATGTAGTAAATTAATCAAGCTCTCTTCCCTTGTGTTCGGGTAGTTCATTGAAGCAAGGCAACGATGACCAACCACCATTTCACTCTTACACTAATTTACTTTCTATTACTAAATTTATTCACTATGGCAGCCAATTAATTTCTGTCAATACAAACTAATGATATCGTCGATACAAATGCAAAGTATCGAATGTGAAAAAACGCATTTTTCATTTTTAATTTTTCTGAGTGTTTTAGGACTGATTTACGTTGTGGCAAACTCTCGAAAATTAAAGAAAATAATTATCAATTACTGAAAATCAAACTAAGGAATGTGCATTAAGTCTAATTAAAATATATAATATGATAAAATACATATAAAGTCATCTATAAGGTACTTTATATAAGGATATAAGAATTTATATTCTTTACCATTCATACAGTTTTTATTGATTATTTTTATGTGAGCAAATCACCTTGCCGTTGTGAAGCTTCGTGAATTAATAAATAAATAAATCTATAAAGTACCAACCAATTTTCACATTCGATACTTTGCATTTGTGTCGACGATATATTGTATTAAATACATGTTATATACATTGCGTATTGGAAGATGTAGCACAAAATAAATGGCCTTTTTGCAGGGTTACTGCAGAGAGGAAACTAATAACAAAAATTATATATATATATATATATATATATATATATATATATATATATAAATATATATATATATATATAAATATATATATATATATATATATATATATATATATATATATATATATATATCATCTGTCATCTGTATTGTTTACCTTTCTTCATCACTGCAACTACCCCTTTCTAAAGGACCATCCTACACTTTTAATCTGCGGAATGAATATAACAACTTCCAACACTAAAGCAGAAATCTTGAGAAGCAAAATCTTCAGGGAAATCTCTCATGATGGCTTATTGATTCGACTAATAGACTGGGGTTTTCACTTGTAAAACTAAATTGTTTAGCTCCGCCGAGGGATGATCGACCTAATTCTGTACAGGTTGCTTTGATTGAGTAAATCCCCTGCTAAATCAGAGAGTGGATCGGAGTGAATTGTGGCTGATAGATTGGAAGCAGAAGCTGTCCCATTCAGCCACTCCCTTATTGTGTCTCTGGGTCCTTTGAAACACCGCCAACTTTCCACTTCGTCGCCTAATAGCAATGAGACTCAAAAGTTTAATAGTACCTATGAATTATTCGCTTAATTCAATTAGAGTTTCTCGAATCGGGTTTAATATTTTAACTGACTCCTCAACGCCTATTTTAGTTATTTTCGAAGGAATGTAGCTATTGAGGTAGTACTCATGGAAGTATTTTAAAATTAAAAATTTTCTTCAAATCTTTATCGATAGCTAAAACGGAAATGATCATCAAATCTAGTGCGCCAAATATCATCAAAACAGTGTTTAGCTGGAATTTATCAATTCAGTGCTAGATGTAATGCTCGCGTTTCGGCAAGAGGGCAAGACTTTAAGCAATAACTAAATTAAATCGATGATAACATAAAAAATGTAAATGAACTGGCTCATTCTTCCGTTGTCTATTGAAAGTTAACAAAAAGACTCGTCGGTTAAGCACTCTTCTATTTGCGAAACGGCGCGCATTCTCTCGCGCCGCTTCTTACCATTGCAGAAACCGTACACGAAAACTAGACTATCGTCAAGAGATGCGGATTCCCGCTTATAGCAAGTAGTGTTCATCCATCTATAGATTTCCCTCCTCCACCATGGATGTTTATGAAGGGTCAAAGCCTATAGATAGTAAGGCGCTAATGGCCTAAATGTAAAAAATTGGAGGCCGTTTTCTGCTTTCGGGATGCTCGCTGAAATAGCTGCCCCATTGGAATAACAATTCATCTCGTGCGAAGGCAATTTCCGTCATTAATTTAAGACAGCTGCTTTATTATATTGATGATGCTGTAATGTGTGAAGGTCTTGTTTTATTAAGAGCACTTTTCTTGACGGCTTCTTCATATATTGACAAAAATATCTTCACATTTATTTCAATCCTGCTACATTGATTGAGAATAAATTCGTTAAAACGCCTCCTAAACGTGCCAACCTCATCACCTACGGACCATTAATAGTATCGAACATATACGTATTATGTCACATTATAGCTCAAATGTGAATTCTTTCTTAATTCTCTATAATAGATAATGTGTTATCACTGCCTCTGACGTACAGCAAGCAGAATTGAATTTGAGAAAGGAAGAGGGAATGCGAAAGAGATAGCTGATTCGAACACTGACAGATAGATGTTGAGATCCGGCATCAATCAGGAACCGTCACTGGATGGTTCTATCTGCAGGATGGCCCAGCGGACAGCATGTCGTCGATATAGATGGAAATCAGCAACATCTCCCTATTGTCTTCTATCCCTTCTATACTCTATGTTTATTCAGCTCTATTGGACGGATGGATTTCTGAACATACCTCTATTTATGAGTCAATCCTTCAATCATAAGTTTCTTAATATGCTTGAGGGACCTTCCGAGTTATTTCCGTCAGTAGAAACTCGGCTCCAGCCGGTAGAGTTCTTGGGGCTACAGTGAAAGATCTATGGGCTCACTGAAAGAATTGCCTACTCCGACATGGATATTTTGGAAGGCTGGCAACCTAAAGATACCCGAGCAATAATGGTCTAGATGTCGGTTCGCCATATAAAAAAATTACTCCTTTGGTGGAACGAAACTAACACTTATATGTACATATTAATACAAAGAAGGGAATGAATTTGGAGAGACTGAGGAACACTGAAGCAAGAAAGGAGGGAGGAGCAAACTATAGGGAGGGGGGGATAAGAATATGAAAACATAGTAAATAGTTAAATAATAAAAAATAGGGAGTATAAAAGGGAAAAAATAAAAGCCTAGACAAAAAAGAAAAGAAAAGAAAAAGGAAATTAAATAAAATATAAATTTATAAAACAAAACTTTGGGAGGTGTATGGGGATACGTAAGTAATCTCGCCTTACAGTGCTGGTAAATTCTTTAATAAAAACTTGAAGGAACATAACGGTTAGTACTTTTAAAGCTGCACCATATCACAGCTTGACAAGTTGATCAAAGAGCCACACCTTCAGATAAATGGAATGGTATCATATCTACCAAAAGCCACACAATGTTACTGTAACATTGGCCTAAGAGTAGGTGACTCGGCTTGGATTTAAATTAATTACTACTGTATAATACACACGACAGCATGAACCATCACAGAATATATTATTGAATCACTATTTCTAAGAATAATTAACTCGAACCGCCAGATTATCCTGCATTATTGCCCTACCTCTCAGGCTATATAGTACAACATGGCTAGGTGCTTTCATTTTATTTGAAAATCAAGTCCCTAACTCACTGAAACCGCTTAAACCTCCATAAATAACATCGCACTTAATCGCACTAATTTTAATGCTCATATTCTTTAATCACATTTTATGACATTTAATGTAACATTGTTACAAAAACATTAAATAATTCAAGTAGAGTAATAGCTTTTTTATTTCTCCAAAAAATGTTCCTTTTAAGGTATTTAATGTAAAACCACCAAAAATTCTGACTAATTTCTTAAGCTTTATTTTGCGCAGATTAATTAATTATTTATATCGCATCGGGTAAAACCCCAAAGTAAGCCTTCTAAGAAACAATGATTTATTTATTCATTTATACAATATATTTTATTACACGAAAATGGGATTCTTTTATTTATATACATAGAAATTATATGATAAGAATAATTAAAGTAAATTTTAACTTTATGCCTTAATGAATATGCCTTTATTCATGTAATAAAAATATAGATTCATTATTCTGTCTTCGAAAGTTTAATACGAGATCTAGTCTAGTCGTGTATGGCTCGA
Organism: Gonocerus acuteangulatus; assembly: GCA_946811695.1. Classification (NCBI taxonomy): domain Eukaryota; kingdom Metazoa; phylum Arthropoda; class Insecta; order Hemiptera; family Coreidae; genus Gonocerus; species Gonocerus acuteangulatus. Next base: position 52,833,634 of record OX328124.1, on the reverse strand, counting down.
TGTATTGGATGAGCAATTTTCGTCCAAGAGTTTTCCCAATATTCCAAAATATTTTTTGTAGTAAATTTATTTATGTCTTCCGTTGGAATTGATCCTCTCTCATAATACTACTAATCTATTCTGCAAATTAGTATTGTTTCTAACGAATTGAGGAAGAATAAACTTTTTTTCGTTAGAAAACAGACAGGGGTCAATATAAAATAAAATAATTAATGAACTCAATATAAGTTAACTTGATATAAACAACATATGCATATATTTTCGATGCATCTGGTTTTTAGTGTTTAGCTATCGACGTAGGGTTTTTGTAATTTTTATGTATGATGCACCTTTCACACATCTATGAAACTTTTACGGATAATAGTTGAGAAATTGCTGATTTTACATGATTTTTTGGTAGGTGTACTTGGAGGGGTAGTTAAGGAAACCCGCCCTTGAAATCTTCACAATTTTATTTCTTATCTTATAAGTGGTCCAAAAATTATGAAAAAAATACGCAAGGTACACCTAATCAATAGCTTCAATTGACACATTAATTTCATTTAAATATCTAGTATAGTTTCATAGAAAAACGACATTGAAGTTAGGGGTTTCAAGCCTTATTCCTTCAAAACGAGTACAGTTAGAGGTTTGATAATAGACGAAAAATTATTTCTAGGAACTAGAAATAAAATAATGTCATCAAAGTCAAGAAAGACGCCAGTGCAGATTTCATGTGGAAACACGGTGAGACCCTTTATTAGTTTTTAGAACTATTTTATAGTTGTAGTATTATTTTTTTTTCAGTCGTTACACTTTTTTTAACTTATTCTAATGTCTAACATTTATTTAACATAAATAAATAAAATACATGTAGTAATAACAAAATTGAAAATGTTTACAGTAAATTCCTACGTTGCAGGGTTACTGTAATGGGGGGGGGGGAGAGACTGCGGTTTAAGTCACATTCTTTACTAACTTCCTCATTTACACATTTTCATCTTCTTAAAAAATAATACATCTCTCATGCTTAAATGCTGCATCGTCAAAGTTTAGAGTAGGCGTTTATAGAATAACTAGGAATCCATTTAAGCAATCTGGATTCGTGGGAGAAATAGAGTAATACACCATGTTAGCTGAATTATGGGAATTGGACCGTAGATTCGAGTAGTCATAGAAGCTAGACATCAAAGTGACAGGGCTGCTTCAGAGAGGGAGGAGGGGAGGCTCCTGATATTTTAGCAGGCACGAAGAGACATCCAAGTCCGTTTCTACATGGCCTATGTTTAGACAGGCCTTCTATTGAATTGACGTAACATCTTGATTGACGATAAACGTTTATGCATAATCTTCAAAAAATTCCATCCTATCCTGTTGTTAAAAAATGACGTCACTGGCATCGATAGGAGTACTGTGGGCGAGCGCTTTCGAGATAAGTACGTAAATACAATACGGATTGGGTTAAAGGACATTCAAAGAACGAAGGAAATCCAAACGATTATTTTTTTCTTGTATTAGGGCGACATTTATATACTGTTAACATAGTTTCAATTTACGTTTAAACTAAAATAATATATCGTCGATACAAATGCAAAGTACCGAATGTAAAAATCACCACTTTCAAGAGTGAAAATACTTTTATTTATTGCTTTGCTTTTGGACAGTCAAATAGTCCGACGATTCGACCTTTAGACAGTGGTTACTTTTCCCTCTCAATGAGTGAACTTAGATTCCAGAGTTTGCCGTCCATCAGACCAACAGCAATCAGTAAAGATTGAAAATGAAAAATGCGTTTTTTCACATTCGATACTTTGCAGTACACATAGGGTGAAAACATAGTGGAGCAGCGAGGGTAGAGGGTAGGTCAGATGGGTTTGACCCTCTCGGCTATCCTCGCCGCTCCACTATGTTTTCGCCCATAGATATACAACACGATTCATTTTTAGACGAATAGAACTAGTCTAATAAAATCAACGTATTTATAATGGTTTATAAATTATATATTATAATACGTAATTATAAGTTTATATATTACAATATATATTATAATACGTTATAATAATAGTTTATATGTTATAATACGTTAGTCTAATAAAATCATGGCGCTAATGGCCTAGATGCAGATGCGCCATTATATAAAAAATAAATCTAGTAAAATCATATTATCAAAATAAACAGTTAAAGTTGAAAGCACAAATGGCGGAAAGAAGATTGGCTAAATTTTCGTGTATAAAGTTTTCTAAATAATGTAATACAGTTTAGATGTGAGGGCTACCTGTAGTGAGTAATGTGTGCGAATCTTGTGGTGTGAGTAAATTGTCTCGTCTTTGACAGTCAAGCTTTCATTTTTTCAAAGCATTCAATCAATTGAGTATATCGGAGAGAACAGAGGAAAGGAAATGTTAAAATATTTTACGTATACAACTCCAATTCTTTAACAAAGAACTAGTGTCACTAAAAGTGGAATGCTGAATTGTGAGCTATTGGAGTGACTCCTTTAGATGAGAAAAATACCAACAAAAAATATGTAAATATACTACAACTGCAATATTTTCAAATAATTTACTAACTTTGGCTCCGGCCTGCAGGATTCTGGCCCTGCTTCCTAGGTGCCTCAGGTTTCTTATTCATGATTCCTCAAGGATTACCTAAAAATAAAAGTAAAAGTTAAGAAACATTTAACGTATTACAAACAAAAGAAGGTTAACACATTGATTAGTAACTTTAAAGTAAATCCAAAAAAGCTTTTTGCTTTGTGTACTTAATTAAGAAAGCTCCGCAATAAAAGCAATCAGCTCTTCCATTTTTCAAGAAACATTCATATTTACCATAAACCATTATAGATAAAAGCAAAAAGTGATATATATTATTCTAATATATGGGAATAAGAAAAATATATTACTAATTATTAAGAAGACAAGAGGTAAAAAAAAAAATCCGTTCGAAATGACAAATCTTAGTGCGTTCGCTTAGAATTTTAATACCTAGCATCATTTTAATACCTTGGAATAGAAACGAACAATATTTCAGCTTCTTAGTATTGTTAAGGCAATCTTATATTCATAAACCAATTTTACTTTTAAAAAATGTCAACTCCTATGCAATATAAATCTCGTTCTTCCTGCTGATTCTGCATCGAAAAATAGTCGACACGTGTTCGGGTGCTCCGTCCAATGGCCTTGGAGCTGAGAAATAAAATAAAATAAAATATGTTGAAAATGCTTTATTTTATGTATCGAGTTTGGAAGATGATATCGACATGATTCTTTCACCAATACATTTGGTCTAGGGAGTAGATTATAGAAAAAATACAATCGTTAAACAATAATTTATAATGCATCAAATAAATTCAAAAATATGCTTTCGATTTCAAGTAAACTGTCATTAAACATTTCAAACATGAAAAAAAAGAATATTAAAAATAAGCGACCAAAATGTAGTAAATATCATCGCAAAACAAAAAAAGTCCGACTCGCAGGAGCTGCGTCATCTTAGCGTGGTTCCATTCATATCCCTAGTGTCATTTTATAGACTTAGAATAGAAACAGTTATAACTTTGTTTAGATCATTCCTAATGTAAACAAAAATTAAAAAAGAAAAAACAAAAAAAAAACAAAAAAAAAAACAAGATTGTTGGCTAGGGATGAAACTATCCTAAGCGGAAATTACTCTTTCCGCCGTCTCAAGTTTCGGTCTACGAAGACTCTACTACGAATATGTTTCGAATTTATTTAACTTGCATTACTGACATATCCATTTTACTTTTAAATGTAATTAAACAAAATAAAATTGTACAAGAAAATGAGAAAGTAGTGTTATTTTTTAATTACGGCCACATACAACCACAAAATATAATTATGTTTCTAGTATAGCATTTGGCTTCATGACTTCCTACAGGTAAAGGAACAGTCAGCTGTCCTAGGATGCATCTTGATTTATGAATTGCAATAAAAGCCTACCCGAAGCCTGCCTACTACCTCGACCCGGACAGATGTCTGACTCTACACGGAGAATATTTACGTTTTCAGTTTTGTTACATGTTCAGAGAATTTGTATTTATTCCCCTGTTTTATTGAGAAATACATCCTCCTACTAGAAGCAATAAAAAATAACAAGAAATAAAAACAGACAAAAAGAACGGTTTAAATAAACGAAATCAATTATTGTTTATCAAACTTCTACGTTTTATGCACTTATTTCTCCGATTGACAATGCCTAATCAAAAATTTCTTCAGAACCTTTTTTGTAGAGCATTTAGTAGGCTTTCGAATGGTAACCTTCCGCTTACCAAGATTCTCAACGGTTTTCGAGATTTTAGGGAAAGTATACGAAGTTCCCAAAGCTTTTCATCTCTATTAATAAATTATTTTTAGGTAACCCTTCCTTAACTCCGTCTTTTCAAAAGATTAAATATTTGAACATTAAAGATAAAATATATAGCAACAGTTCTACAATTACAATAAACTTGTATTACAGTTTGTACTGTACATTATAGTTGTTTTTATATATCTTTGAAAAACGTTTTTTTTTTTTATGCTCCTCCCGATATCCGACCTTTTGACCGTTCCGACCATGGCCCGGTCCTGTCAAGGTCGGATATGAGAGGTTCTACTGTATATATATATATATATATATATATATATATATATATATATATATATATATATATACACACACACAAATTTGAACCACAATTTTGTAGTCGGCACTTCCGCATTGTTTCATGAGATCAATGAGATCAACCTTATAAGCGGGGTTCCTCCCTATGAAGGGAGGGAGGAACCGCGCTAATAATAATTTACCCAGTCCGGAAGAGACTAAAAATTTGTAAGCAAAAAAATAACGTGACGTTTTGAAATTCAATATCTCGCCTTGAGATAATCCTATGTTTACGTCCTTGAGCTCTTTAAAAAGAAAAGAGACTCCTTTTTCTAACTATATAAATAACAATTCTATTATCTCAATAGGTATTTGTAAACAATGGTTCTGAAAATAAAAATAAAATGTTAACGTTTTTATTAACATGTGTCACATTAGTGCATTAGTGCCTTAGCGAAATTTAAAATACATTTTTTTTTTATTTTTGGAATCTTCCCTAAATTGAAATTAAGGAATTTTTTTAGTGTGCTAAAAACAAATCAGATATCCGTTTTTAAATCAAAAATTGTTTTACATACTCGACTCTATAGAAGTCATTATTTGTCAAAATATTTATAAAGTTATGCATTATTAAAAAAAATTATATTTAAAAACGGATGTAAGATTTGTTTTTAGCACATTAAAAACCCCTTTATTCAAATTTTGGGAAGATAAAAAAACAAAGAAAAAAAAAAAGAAAAGTATTTTAAATTTCGCTAAGACCTTCCCTTCATTCCAATATTTTGCACCGATGTGATGACATTGGAAACTCTTCCAATTTTCTGGATGCTTGCGGGGAGAGTTTCCATTAGCTCCATTTTCTCTCACAACATTGAGAAGCACATTTCTTTGAAAAGAAGGAGTGGTGATTTAACATTTCAACAGGCGTCAATGGTGGAAAATTTAATTCTGTAGGAAGTGAAAGAGTTTTTGTACGTAGCGAGGAAGAAACGGGAGGGAGATAGGAAGAGCTAATCCTCCCAGAGAGGAAATGGCGTTAGGATTATTTTACAACCCTTATTTCCGGGGGCTGTGTATAACTCTAGTCCCCTCCCACTTATCCCAGAATATGAAGCCTAAAACTCCCATACCGTTATACCCAACCATATATAAATATATTCGGGTTATATTTTTTTCGAATCTAATGACGTTTTTTATACTACTTCATTATTTAAATCAACAAAAAATCCTACATGGTATGAAGGAATTGTTGAAAGATTGCAGCCGGTACACAAACATAATATTCTCTTACAGAACGCATTATAACAACATTTGAAGCCAATGGCCATAGCCACGTTGTGATCAACGGTTCTCGTTGATCTCCGAAGCTAAGCAACGTTGTGAGTGGCCAATACCTGAATGGGTGACCGACCACCCACGTTGGCATTATAAACGGATAGCGGATGGCTGGGGTGTAAGGACGAAAAACGTCGAAGGTTATCATCATCCTGACAATAACGACGGTCTATCTAATAGGTTAGATAGACAACGTTAATAGCCCAAGAGTTGATACGCCGCAAACACACACAAAATAAAAATAACATTTGAAAATATCAGATTAATAACTTGATCAGTCAAACTGAAGATATTTTCTGAACTCTACTTCTATAAGAAGAATTAACTAACTTTTGATACAGTATTGGTTGGATTTATCGGTACATTGAAACCTTGAAGGAGAGAAATCGCCAAAGAAGCGAAACACATAATAACATTATCATTCAGTAGATATAAAATGCACTAATATAAAGAAAGGTGGCACAAATAGAATTTAATGGGATTTATAGGCATTCCTAGATATCGAAAGCAGTGCAAGCGGTACTTGGATGACAAACTAGCGATTAAAATCAAGCATATTCTAAGAACAAGTACTTACCTCATCTTGGAGGAGAGTGAACCTTTTCCCCCTCCTGCCTGTATTTCCTTTACCTATGGGGTCTAAAAAAATGGATATTTCTCATCCACGCTTCCGGATTGGCTATGCGACTACATTATCTGGGTACATTATTGGTGGGCAGATAGCCCACCAAACAATACAAACAGCATACAAGGAAAGCAATTGATTACTCGGCAAGGCAAGCTATTAGAGAAGGTATGCCTTTCACTAGTTGAATTAAAGGATTTATCTAATAGACCATTCAAAAGGCTTCATTTGGATGCCATGTCAAACTTTCTGGCGAAAAGTGTTGGGTAGCAAAATCTGAGAGATAAAAAGTCCTGCTAATCCCTGAAAAATATCAACCAGTAAGACAATAAAAAAGTCCGATTCGCAGGAACTGCGTCATCTTAGCGCGGTTCCGTTCTTATCTCTGGTGTTTATGAAGGCATAGAATAGAAAAAGTTATTACTTTGTTTAGATCAATAGCGAAACAGCTATCCAAATGAAATCTCAAACAAACCAGTCTTGAAAGGTCTTGATTTACAATCATACCTGTATGGGTCAGCTCTCCCATAAGTCGGGCAGAAAGGCGTCCGCTCAGAGGCATTTGGAAAGCCTTGGGATCTCTCTCTTTAAACGCTACATTTCTAACAATAAATTGATCTTCTTATTTTACTTAATCTGTTTTATTGTCAAATACATTATCTGACTATAAGCAATATAAAAATAACAAGGAATAAAACAGACAAAAAGAAAAGTTCGAATAAGCGAAATCAATTACTTAAAAGTTTTAAGCACTTATTTCTCCGATTGACATCGCTTATTCAAAACTTTCTTTAAAACCATTCTTGTAGACCATTTAGTAAGCTTTCGAATGGTAACCTTTCGCTTCCCAAGATTTTCAACCGTTTTCGAGATATTAAGAAATTATACGAAGTTCCCAAAACTTTTTATTATTTCTGACAACAGAAAATTGGTCTCATTTTACCTATCCTGTTTTACACACAAATACATTTTCCTTACAAATACAACATAAGAAATTACAAAAATAAAAAGCAATAAAAAACCAAGGGAAAGAGACAGAAAGAACGACAAAAACCCGTTCATAAGAACAAAACAGACATATTTGAAGTTTTAAACACTTATTTCTCCGATTGACATAACCTAATCAAAAATAGTTTTAGAATCATTTTTGTAGAGAATTTAGTAAGCTTTCAAATAGTTTCAATCCACTTACCACGATTTCCCAACCGTGTTCGAGATATTAATGAAAGTATACGAAGTTTCCAAAACTTTTCATGTCTGTTCATAAAATATTTTATTCTAACCCTTCCTTAACTCCAAACGTAACATAACTTTCAACATACTAGTTTTAATGAAAGTAGAACATGCAGATAATGTTTCAACTGAATCCCGTTATTCTAAGTACCCAAACCAAAAACGGTATTCAAAAACTATTTTTCCAATTTTCTCAACAACGGTTAAAGCTATCGCCTTGAAAATGGTTTCATTCGTTTTCCTAGCCCAAGAAGCCTATAAAACGAGTACTTACAAGCTTATGAACTCAAAAACGTAAGCGTTACGATTTTTTCTGCGCGAATTTCGCCCCAAACGCCATCTTCCAGTGGGCGGATTTTGCTGGTTAACGAACTTGACCTTTCAAATTGGACGACAGATTTTTGTACCAAATTTCATCAAAATCGGACCATTCGTCTTCTATTTAGAGAGCGAACAGACAAATATATATATATATATATATATATATAAATAAATATATACATATATATATATATACAAATTTGAACCACCGTTATTTTCGGTTTCTAGGGGTTCTGAAACGCAAAATTTTCTAGTCGGCACTTCCGGATCGTTTCATTGTATCAACCTTATAAGCGGGGTTCCTCCCTATGGGGGAGGGAGGAACCGCGCTAAAATGAAGTGGAGTTAACGCGTTTAAGAATTGGCCAAACGAACCTCACAGATTCCTTCCTTATGCCAAAGGAATCTTCTTCAATATACAGTTCACGCAATGTCCTGTTCACTATTAAACACCTATAGACGAGAGAGAGAGAGAGAGAGACAGAGAGAGAGAGACAGAGAGAGAGAGAGAGAGATCCAAAAAGTAGACCAACACTGACTTTTCAAACTTGCACCATGCACTGTTTTATCTTTGCGCTAAAGTATTAACACACATAATTATGTCAACTACGTCTTGTAGGGTTCATAAAATTATGAAATTGATTAGCTTATGCTCGTTCCTAATTTGATTAAGAAAGTCTATTTTTTAATAGCAGTTTTTATTGCAGCTACTTCCCGAGTAGAGTAAATGTTGGAAAAGCAGAAGAAACATCTAAATGGTCAAAAAGAGCCTGAGCTTGAGCCCCAAGAGGCCGCCAATCATTCCTACAGTTGGGCGAACTCCAATTACCACGCAAGTTCGGCTTCCTCAAATCCCTAAAGGCTCAGCCCTCTCTCTCATTATTCTCCCCTAATAATAAAGGGCAAAAGAACCAACAAAACGCTTAAGATTTGCTTTTGTTTAAAAAAAAAAAGAATAATTCGGTGATAGAAATACATTGGTAACTTCACCCCCTTAAAACTAAAGCTTCGCTTTCTCAGCATTGGATATTAGTTTCTTCAAAGGATGAGCCAATATAAGTAAACTTTCCTTGCATGGACCGTATGCTTTATTTAGCTGCAGAGAAACAGGAAAAAATAAATGCAGTTTCTCTGCAAAGGGACGTCTCCCATGAGAAAAATACTTTCATGTAGTCAGTACCAGGAGAAAACGAATCTATGAAAAAATATTATATATCAGGAAAACCCTCCGCCTTCATTTGAACCTTACTCTCAAATAGTCATAATAGAGGAATTCCCAGGATTTGAACAAAGATCATGCAAATATTCCTCGGAAAGTAGCAGACGCCCCTAAAGATTGCCAGTAAACTACAGACAAAATGATCCTACTCCTAATAATGTGCGGCGTAAATAAAATGCTATAAATGATCAAGGATAAATAAAAATAATATAAAGAGAAAATATAGGAAATAAGGGGGCACCTACACTCGACCCGTTCCGATCCGATCCAATAGCCACCGACTGTCGGAAGAAAAACAAACACATGCATCTCACTGGAGGTGCCTACATTGGTCCCGATCCCACCCGATTCGATCCAATCCGATGGGCACCGATTCGTGGCCATTCAAACATGTTTGTTTCTAGACCGATTTCGGACCGACGAAGCACAATGGCGCCAACCCACATATTGTTTTCAAAAAGGTCTACAGGTTCTAAATCTGATTTCAATGCATTTTTTATTTAAATCAAAGGAAATAACATTTAGAATAACTTTGCCAATTCACATTTTTGTTTCCCTTGTTAATTAAATTGCGTGGAAAGATGTTTATAACCATCCAACGTCTACAACCTTCCAATGTTTATAACCTTCTAATGTATATAACCTTCTATTTACCTTTCTATAAATAATTTTAAAATATGAATACCAATCCCACCATCTACACCATACCATCTATACTTCTCTTACCTCCAACATTCAACCTAATCGAAGGTTTCTATGCCTTTTAGTTGGTATTTCTTAAATTAATCACTCATTTTCACTTCACTACGAGGTCATTACTGACGAGCTGTGACTAAATCGGATCGGATCGGGTCAACACCAATCTAGGCACTCACACCCGCCGCTGTTGGTCGCTGTCCATCAAACGAAATCGGATCGGATCGGGAGAAATACGGGTCCAATGTAGGTGCAGCCTAAGAAAGAAGAATAAATAAATAACATAAGCTCTCTATGCAAGCGGAGAGGGACTTTACAAGTGCTGTGCTGGGTGAATAATGAACAATATATGAAAACAACAAACACAAATATGGAATAGACTTAAAACGATTCTACAGAGTTATAACCTTGCAGTTACTAGCCCAAATAAATTTACATCCTACCCTACCACATATATCGGGTAGTAATAAAACTCAATTTCATATTTTATGACAATGGTTCAAGCTACCCCTCAATAAACTTCCACTTCAGTTGCAAAGATTTAATGCTTACTAAATGTTGAAGTTTTCCTGTAAGTTGTGATAGTGTAGTCCTTTAGAACTCACGAAAAAAAGTCGCGAAAAACCTCTCATTCGTCGGGAAAAAGCGAAGTGAGTTATTGGACGTTCAATTTTCGTCCGGTTTAGTGAATTAAATCACTGTTTTCTTAAAGCAAGTTTTGACTATTTTTGATCGCATAATTACAGTTTATTTATCTTGAACAGCTTTTGAGTAATTCTTTATTATTGAATAAACAATATGTCTACGTTAATCACTTTTTTCTTAAAGGAAATTAGGTCTATTTTATGATGGCATAATTAGGATTTAATAATCTTGAACATTCTTTTAGCAATCTTTTTTTATTTCAAAACAGAAAATTGGAAATAACTTCTTTTCTCTTCGGATTCGGACCATACTTCATTGTTGGAAATTATGTCTAGAATCGCCTCCGAGAGTTAGGCTTCTTGGACCTGAATTACTCTGTGCAAAAACGTATTTGCATCCTGTTCTGGACTTCGTAGTTTCAATAATATAGGTAAATTTCGAACATTTGCGAGTTAGCAATTCTTTAAAATTATCCTAATTTTAAATAGGAATAATTCGCTAAACTTAGGCCAACGGCCATACCCACGTTGAATACACCGGTTCCCGTAGATCACCGAAGCTAAGCAACGTTGGCATTATAAAAGGGTGGCAACCTGTAGATAGCCCGGCGCTAATGGCCAAGCTGTAGATGCGCCGTAAAAAAAAAAAAAAATAAAAAAAAATTCGCTAAACATTGCCGAAATAATATTAAGTTGGGAAGATTTGTGAGCGACAATTAATATCTCCTTTTCGCCAATGACGTGTCAAGGTTATTTGCTGTTTTCTACTGTACAAGACCCAGAGAACCGCTTCCACGGAACGTAAGTGACCCAGGTACGTATCGTCTGTTCTTCAATTTGACTAATGTAATATAAACAACAGTAACTACCATTCACTTTGAACACATTGAGATTAAAAACTTCTGCTCTCATTAAGAAATTCCAAACCCAACCCATTGCTGACAAGGTAGTCACTCTAGAATTATAGAAATAAATAGTAAATCCTGAGCCATTTCAGGATTGTAGAGTGGTCTCTGAGAGCAGGTTGGTAGGAAGGACAAAGCGGAAGTAGAACAATGCCTCAGGAAAAATAATGGAGCTACGGACTTTGGCTGGAGTCATAGCTGCTCAGAATGCCTTGTATATATATCCACAGTTTGGGAGAACTCAGAACGTATAGTCTCCATTATCCGAGGCACAATCCACTGTCTATAGATGCCAACTTTTGTCATATAACTCACATCACAAAACGCTTTCAAAGAGAGTTCTCTATGGAGCTTCACAGGGAGTGAGCTGCCCATCCATAAACTTCACAGTTTTATTAATTCAATATCAATAAGAATAAATTTTATTATTCTTGGCATCAATTGCATATTTCGTGTATTACTGTAGTGTAATCAAAAATACTATCCCTACAAGTAAATAAACTTTTATTATTATTATTAAATATTGTATGCAGACAGTAATAATTCAAGACACGGTTTGTTATTTATTAGCAAGGTTTATACATAACTAGTGGGCTAACCCATTAAGAAATAGCAAAGTGATGCATTTTCGCATCACTGGGCATCAATGGGTTAAGGTACATCGCAGCAGAATTTGCTTAACAGAACAACAAAAGTGTTAGCGTCGGAGATACAAGCGCCGTAAGTGTCAAGGTTGATTCACCTTTATCAATGGTTGTGGGTTTCATTTACCACTATGGGGGATGTCCTTTCAAAACAGTAAAAGCATCACTTATTTCCTTGTTCAAAAATGTTGGTAACAATTCCAGAAATGTCTGCTTCATTAAAAAGGGACAAGAAAAATTAAAAGTATCTTTTTAGCACACCCCCCAAATTGAGAAAACCCCCTTCTGATGTCGATCCAATGACACAATCCGGAGCTGCCGACGGAGCATGACCACGCTTTAGATCTCAAAGGGCTGAAAAATATCGATGGCTTAAATTTGTGAGCGTTTATGTAAAAACTTTATATATACATATATGTGTGTGTGTGTTCAAACAAGGAAGTCAAAACTTATACATGTACAAACACCGGATCTAATTTCAAAAATGCATCAAACGTTTGGATAATATAAGTAATGAATACATTATATTTATTTATTTATTGATAAGGCCTTCGCAACTTTGGCGAATCGCCTGTTCAATTTTTACATATTAACAAATTGTGAAGTTGAATACATTATAAGAAGAAGATATAATTAATTGAATTTTAATGAGTTGCAATGATCATTACACAATATTTGGCAATCGATGTATTCATAAATCATGAATGATTGCGTAATCATCTTCAGTAGAAATATTATTCATTCTAAACAGAAAAAACATATTATGATAATGTGCAAGTTCAGCTGCCGAAATGTGATGTATTTATGATGTCAAGTATAGCCAATGGCAAAGCTTCGAATGTTTTATGCAACGTTGAATGAACTCCATGTTGCGGCAGAAGCAATTAATTACTCTTGATTCTTATAGACATTTAACATTTACTTAACATCATTTTTATTGCCATATTTATGTTAACATATTAAATCAAATTAATTCTGATGACATTGTAATAGATTACTTTCACAGTTTAAATATCTTGGTTAATTTGGTTCTTTAGCCTCTCTATTGACCTTAAATACGTCGTGCATTCCTTGCACGTGGCTGGGTGGTCCGACTTTGTATTAATTCTATCGCAGTTTAACACATTTGGGGTTACCTGATTCTCTTTGGAGTTGACAATCGCCTACCCCATGACCTCTATTTCCACAATAGGAGCATGTTACTGCTTCCGCCTTACAAAACTTCATGGCATGGCCAAATCCTTGGCATTTATTGCAACGAGTTATGCCTAGCCAGTCTTTTACATTATAAGACTCCCA